>JAQPPZ010003301.1:600000-992284 GCA_028583015.1 Wollemia nobilis | reverse complement strand
GTCGTGAGGTACCCACGGGAAACTTGGGACCAAAATATAATTTCAACTAATTATGGTGTTACGTAGCAGAAGGGGTCAAAAGCTTTTTAAACTGACCTTAAACTTAATATTTCTTATAGGATGTTATTTGTATTATCGGTGGGTGCAATTCCCATAAAATGTATTACTCAAATATATATATATTTATTTTTTAAGAAAGTAACATTTATACTTTGTAAAGTTATTCATATACCTTGGAAAATTGAAATTTAGGCTTAATCTAATATTAACTAAAGAGATGTATTTGTTATTTTAGAGGTATTAAATAAGAATTTACATGAAATTATTATGAGCATTTTGAGTAATACTTTTTAGAAATATTCATTATAAACAATCATTCATCAATTTTTAATTATTTTATATTTTATTGATAATTAAATTAAATTAAAATAATATAACATAACATAACGAATAATATCAAACATTTAATTATTAAAACATAATAAAATAAATTTATATTTAAAAAGTAATGTACTTTTTATTTTTAGGTTAGGGTGAGAAACCTCTATGAAGGGTTGGGCATTGTCATCCTCATCCCAACCATGATTAAATATAAGGGTGAGAGTTCAACTTATCATAGGGATCAAATATCTAATTAAGTCCCTTTAATAAGGGTAAGAATATTTATATTTTATTATCTAGTTCTTATTTATGACCTATCATAAGGGTGAGAGCTTAGTTTATTAATAAGAGCCAAACACACAGCCATAGACAACCCCTCACACACTCACCCATGCTACTGTTTGAACCTTAAACCTTCCAATAAAAACCAAAATCCCAAACCTGAAACATTACATTGTCCCCTCCAACTAAAAATAATATAATTTAGTACATATTATTGTTTTCATGTATTCAAAGTTAACATTGTGTGTGTTTTCCTCATTATTCTAATAAATTAAATCTATTTTGTTTTCATTTTAATAATGTAGTGGTGTGATAAAATCTATTATAAACCATGTTTACTTTTATATTTATTTAAGTGACTTTCAAACCTTTAAAATCAATTAAAGCATGTTATTTTATAATTAAAGTTTATAAAATAGTAAATATTATAAATTTCAACTATATGTTTAAAATTTTATATTTTATATTTATGTTAATTGACCAAAACACTAACACAATGTGGGAGGCTTCATTTTGAGTTATTTAAACACATTGTTTTACAATTTAACTTATATAGATAGAAAGTATTAGAATCTAGATTTTAAATAGATAAATTTCATTTTTTTTTTTTATTATAGTTATTTTTTTGATTAATTATTAAAGAAACACTTGAAATTATTATAAAACATATTTTTGTCTTAGATTAATTTATTCACTTTCTCTTTATATAAAATAAATTAATATTTAGTGTTGTAATATATATAATCACAATAATATAAATAAGGGAAGAAGGATGCACTTATTTTTGTGGAAGTGTAACACATAGGAGCACCAAACCCAACATAGGTGAGATGATGACATGTTTTTTTAAAGGCTTTTGTCTCTCTTATAAGCAAATAAGAAGGCTACATCATCCATCCTACCAAGAAAACAAGACATTCATTTCAAATTTAATAGAAGAAGAACAACAATGTCTTAAATGTGTTCTACTAATACAAGGAAAGCAGGATCTATGACTTTCTTCTAAGTCACTACATATAAGAATTAAAGTTGTTGGTATCGATATGGACTATACGATAGAGATCTTCTCTAGTTTCTTTGGCCACCATCAAGGAGGATAGCCATAACATGTCATATTCCTACAATTTAAAGCTCAATTTGTCATAGCATCTATGATTTTATTTCATTATTGAGGAGCATGAAGAAATTATACTTTTTTGAATCTAGACTAAAGCACATGTATTTTGTTATTCACCCTTTGTAACTTCCAATCCTTAGAGGAGGACTTAGTCACCCTTTGTAACTTCCAATCCTTAGAGGAGGACTTGGGGGGTGTCTTCAGTTGATTAATTATTACTTGTGAGTCTAATTCAACCTGTACTCTATAGCATCCATTCTTAACAACTTTCTATAGACCACCACGAACAATAGCACATGTTTATGCTAGATTGTTAGAGAGGACACTGAGATTCTCTATAAAAATAAAAACATTAGTACCATGTGAGAGTATTTCTATACCTCCTATGCTTGCCCTTCTTGGATTACCTCTTGAAGCACCATCAGTATTAATATTTCCCATACCTCTAGAAAGGGCTTTCCATGGTCCATCCCTCTGAATAGTAGGATGAGGACTCTGTAGGTACCTATATCTCCATTCATCCAGAGGAGTTGAAGCCTTAAGAGTAAATTGTGCCACTACTCATATAACATAGAGGAGGGCTTCAAAGTATGCAGGTAGTTTCTTTGATATTGAATATAGCATTTCTTCAAATATATTGAGTATTATGGTAAGTTGCTTTAAAAGTTTTTTTAATATTTTATTTTTATAAATTCTAGAGCAAAAAAAAATGCTAATAAAAATCATCAATTCTATGGAATTATCTTTCTACAAGTTTATTTTTAATAAAAAATAAAATTTTGATCACCTTAATATCTCTTTTAAAATCTACAATACCTTTAAAAATCAAATATCATATAAAAAAAACAAAATATTTTATAATGAAAAGAATATGTTACGCTTTAAAATGTTATACTATATGCGTTTTATTTAACTTTGTATTTGCTGATTTGAGGCCATATATAACTAAGTATATAACATTATATAAGTTTTACTTTTATGTTATATTTTTTATAATTGTTTTTTTTAATAAATATTAATTTATAGTAATTTTTTTAATAAATGATTTTACTTATATAACCTTAAACATTTTATTCAAAAATTTAAATTCTCAAACCAAATTTTAAAAGTTCAATATCCTTCCTAAATTACGAAGCTAAAATACAAGATATTCCATTTTTCCATGATAGGAGACGAGCGTTGCCGAGGCATTTTTAATGTTTTTAGGCTTAGGGAGCCAATGTAAAGAACGAAACGCTTTGATGGATTGTACGGAATCCTGGAAATCGTATAGGCCACTTACCTAGAATTGCATATCCTCACCCTCTTTTAATCTTGACAATTAAAGGCTGTACACTTACAGAGTCTTTACCGGAGAGCCAGAGAGCCCGATAGGTAAGGTTCCTCGAAACTGTTGGATACCTACCCTTTTGACGAAATGCGAGGGTTGCCTTTCAGCTCTCATACGGGTCTCTTTCCCTTGTCCACCAACCGTTTTGACAAAATGCGAGGGTTGCGTTTCACCTCTTCTATCTGAAAATCTCGGTCTCTTCCTGCCACCGGAAATCCTTCATACGGGTATCCTTCCATTGTCCACACCACGCGTTTAACTTTTCTCCTTCGCTGTTCGCTCCGTCCACCACACATTTTTGTGGAAGTGTAACACATAGGAGCACCAAACCCAACATAGGTGAGATGATGGCTTTTGTCTCCCTTATAAGAAAGTAAGAAGTCTACATCATCGATTCTATCAAGCAAACAAGGCATTCATTCTGAATTTAATAGAAGAACAACAACAATGTTTTAAATGTGTTCTACTAATACAAGGAAAACAGGTTCTATGACTTTCTTCTAAGTCACTACATATAAGAATTAAAGTTGTTGGTATCGATATGAACTATACGACAGAGATCTTCTCTAGTTTCTTTGGCCACCATCAAGGAGGATCTCCATAACATGTCGTATTCCTACTCTTTAAAGCTCAATTTGTCATAGCATCTATGATTTTATTTCATTATTGAGGAGCATGAAGAAATTCTACTTTTTTGAATCTAGACGGAAGCACATGTATTTTGTTAGTTACCCTTTATAACTTCCAATCCTTAGAGGAGGACTTAGTCACCCTTTGTAACTTCCAATCCTTAGAGGAGGACTTGGTGGGTATCTTCAGTTGATTAATGGTTACTTGTGAGTCTAATTCAGACTGTACTCTAGACCATCCATTCTTAACAATTTTCTATAGACCACCATGAACAATAGCACATGTTTATGCTAGATTGTTAGAGAGGACACGGAGATTCTCTATAAAAATAAAAACATGAGTACCATGTGAGAGTATTTCTATACCTCCTATGCTTGCCCTTCTTGGATTACCTCTTGAAGCACCATCAGTATTAATCTTTCCCATACCTCTAGAAGGGGCTTTCCATGGTCCATCCCTCTGAATAGTAGGATGAGGACTCTCTAGGTACCTACATCTCCATTCATCCAGAGGAGTTGAATCCTTAAGAGTAAATTGTGCCACTACTCATATAGCATAGAGGAGGGCTTCAAAGTATGCAGGTAGTTTCTTTGATATTGAATATAGCATTTCTTCAAATATATTAAATATTATGGTAAGTTGCTTTAAATGTTTTTTTAATCTTTTATTTTTATAAATTCTAGAGCAACAAAAAATGCTAATAAAAAATCATCAATTCTATGGAATTATCTTTGTACAAGTTTATTTTTAATAAAAAATAACATTTTGATCACGTTAATATCTTTTTTAAAATCTACAATACCTTTAAAAATTAAATATCATATAAAAAACAAAATATTTTATAATGAAAAGAATATGTTACGCTTTAAAATGTTATACTATATGCGTTTTATTTAACTTTGTATTTGCTGATTTGAGGTCATATATAACTAAGTATATAACATTATATAAGTTTTATTTTTATTTTTGGTATATAGAAGTAATGGTTACAATCACAATTTTTAGTAACTACTAGCACAGTTGGTACAGTTCAAACTATCTACAAAGGTTCCCAGGACTTCCATCGTCTCGGTACATGGTAACCCAGCGTGAGATGGGGACCGCCGGATGCACAGGGGTTGCACCGTCATCATCAATTTGGCACACCACTCAGAGGAACCGGATCTAGGCTACTGTATGTGCATGGCAAGCCCGTGAGATGTTTTACTTTTATGTTATATTTTTTATAATTATTTTTTAAATAAATATTAATTTATAGTTTTTTTTTAATAAATGATTTTACTTATATAACCTTAAAGATTTTATTCAAAAATTTAAATTTCCAAACCAAATTTTTAAAAAAAGTTCAATATCCTTCCTAAATTACGAAGCTAAAATACAAGATATTCCATTTTTCCATGATAGGAGACGAGCGTTGCAGGCATTTTTAATGTTTTTAGGCTTAGGGAGCCAATGTAAAGAACGAAACGCTTTGATGGATTGAACGGAATCCTGGAAATCGTATAGGCCACTTACCTAGAATTGCATATCCTCATCCTCTTTTAATCTTGACAATTAAAGGCTGTACACTTACAGAGTCTTTACCGGAGAGCCAGAGAGCCCGAGAGGTAAGGTTCCTCGAAAGTGTTGGATACCTACCATTTTGACGAAATGCGAGGGTTGCCTTTCAGCTCTCATACGGGTCTCTTTCCCTTGTCCACCAACCGTTTTGACAAAATGCGAGGGTTGCGTTTCACCTCTTCTCTCTGAAAATCTCGGTCTCCTCCTGCCACCGGAAATCCTTCGTACGTGTATCCTTCCATTGTCCACACCACGCGTTTAACTTTTCTCCTTCGCTGTTCGCTCCGTCCACCACACATTGAACTTTCCTTTCTACCAGCTAAGAAAGTGGAACGAAATTCTATAACAGTTATTGTTTAAGCATAGCCCTGTCAATATATTATGCACCATGGAGCTTTACATATATTCCCTAAGGTTCTTTTAGTTTATTTTTATTTACAGCATTGTTATGGCTATGGCTATCACTTTGGCTGCTACTAGTCTTTTCCCTCAGTTTTGGAGGATATATCTTATTTTTCTGCTCATGATGAGTGCGGGGGCACAGCAGCAGCCCCGGAAGCAACGTTTCATGCTTGGCGCAGCTGTCAACGATTCTTGTTATGCGACAGACCGGTGTTGCCTCAACGGCATTTATCAAACGAACCAGAGTCCGCCCGCCTGCACTTGTCCTCCGGGTTTTGACTTTGTAGAACGTGACGACCCTTTGAAAGGATGCCGTTGGAACGCGTCCCAGCAGATCTGTGGTGCAACTAGTGTCATGCAGGACATTGGCGACACCGATTGGCCAAACAACGACTACGCGCAGATTACGCCTGTTAATAAAACCGCTTGCCAGCAGGTCTGCGTCGAGGATTGCCAATGTATCGTAGCTATTTTCGGTATAGTAGACGGCCAGGGTTCCTGTTGGAAGAAAGCGTTGCCCCTCAGAGGCAGCCACATAGGCACTGACAGAACAGCTTTCGTTAAAATTGTAACTCAGCCCCCTCCCTCGGAGCCCCGTCACTTATTGCCCCCAAAGCCAAGCAAAGAGGGGAAGGGAAAGTTGCTTGTGGCTATTGGAATAGCCTTGTTGTTTAGCTCCTCTGTCTTTGCAGGAATATCGCTAATAATTTGGCTCCGTGGGCCGCGTCTGAGACCTAAAGAACAACATAAGTTTGTCCAGGGGTTACAGACATTTAGCTACAAAGAATTAGAGGCAGTAACGGAAGGCTTCAAAGAAAAAGTAGGAAGGGGTGGCTTTGGAACGGTGTACAAAGGCAAGTTATCTGATGGAAAAGCAGTGGCTGTGAAGAAATTGATGAAATCCCAAGAAGAAGGCGAAAAGGAGTTCAGAACAGAGATGAGCAGCATTGGGGCGAGTCACCATAAAAATCTTGTTCGACTCTATGGGTTCTGCGACGAAGGATGCCACAGACTTCTTGTGTACGAGTTCATGAGCAACGGATCGCTGGACCGTGCTTTATTCGAAAGAGATAGCTATCTTGATTGGAAGTTGCGCGTTCAAATTGCGCTGGGGACGGCAAAAGGCCTTCTCTATCTACACGAAGAGTGCATGACTCAGATACTTCATTGCGACATCAAGCCCCAGAACATCCTGCTGGACAATAATTACACCGCTAAGATATCTGACTTTGGCATGGCGAAATTGATGGCGGCAAACAAGACGCGAACATATACTGTAGCTCGCGGCACTATGGGTTACATAGCACCAGAGTGGCAGAGGAATGCTGCAATTACGCCCAAAGTGGATGTTTATAGCTTTGGAGTGATGTTACTGGAAATCATTTGCTGCAGGCCAGTTCTGAAGTTAGATGTCCCTGATAATGAAATAGCTCTGCCTGACTGGGTTTATGATTGCCTGAGAACTGGGTCACTTCTAAAGTTAGTAGAACATCAATCAGAATGGGGCAGTGAAATCAACGCAAAAGAGGTGGAAAGAATGGCGTTAGTCGGGCTATGGTGCATTCAAGAAGACCCAGCTCTCCGTCCATCCATCAAGAAAGTTGTTCAGATGTTGGAAGGAACGGTGGAGATTGGAGTACCCCCTCCCCCGGCTTCTTGATATATTTCCCTTGGTTCGTATAAGCCGAACTTTCAAATATGGATTTATGGTCTACAGTCCATATACCGTATGATATGGATATCTGACAATTTGTGAAAGCAAGCTGGTTGAGACGTCACTAGGACCCGCAGAGTTGAGTGTAGTTGTTTCGCTTAGTGGCGATTATTTGAAATAATATGATCTGTGTTATAGCCATGGAGTATTTTGTGGTCATCTTATCAGAATAAATGTTGCTCTAGCCGATCCAAATATATGCTAATATTATTAGGCAAAATTAGTTGATCGAAACATATGTCAAAGCTACTCTATAAAGTTGAATTGGACTAGGCGATCCAAATATATCCTAATATTATTAGGAAAAATTAGTTGATAGAAACATATGTCAAAGCTATCGTACAAAGTTGAATTGATTGTATTAATGTATTAGTATTTTTTCCTACTGAAAAATAGATTGTATTTGGATCTTCATATGGTGAATCATATAAATTTTTTAGAGCTTGAAATTTTATTAATAGGTTTAATTTTCATTATATATTTATTTTTTTATTAAAAAGTTTGAATTTTTCTTTTATGGTTTTTTTCAATTTTCTTGTAAACATAAATATTTCAGAATATAGTATTTTTCTTTTTGATATTATATTGTAAAGCACAATATTTGTAAATAAATTAATATAATTTATTTTTCTTTTAAAAAAACACTCTTTACAAAAAATAATAATAATATAATATAATAGAGAATAATTTTATTCACATTGCGTAAGTGTATGTGTGGAGGTAGTTGATCCTCTTACTTTCTAATCGATTCATGTAATGTTATTCCCATACAAACTATTTATTTCCAAAAACATATTCCTATATTAAAATTTCTTTAACTTAATACCTCCTATTACACGAAAACAAAATATATTATCTAAGTCCGCGTTGGAAAAAGAGATTGAAGGTGACGAGGTTTGAGGTGATATATGGGTCAATAGACAGCTTGTAAAACACGTTCCTTCGTTACTGACCTCCCTTGAGTAGACAGTTGGAACACGTTATTTCCCCTATACAAGTTGACGTAACGATTGCCTCTACTACAAACGAATAGACGAGGGAACAAAGTTCTAGGCTGTAAGCCTTGAGGGGACCCGCAACGTGGGACGAAAATAAAATTTTAATTTATTATGGTGTTACTTAGCACAACGCGTCAAAAGCTTTTTAAATCCCCTTTTCAGACTAGTGAGCCAGGCCTTACCGTGTCCCATGCGTAACAAAGGTCATAGACAATTCCTCACACATTTATTTATGTTATTGTTTGAACCTTAAACTTTCCAATAAGAACTAAAAGCCCAAACCTCAAACATTACATTGTCCCCTCCAACTAAAAATAATATAATTTAATACATATTATTATTTTCATGTATTCAAAATTAACATTGTATATGTTTTCCTCTTTATTCTAATAAATTAAATATATTTTATTTTCATTTTAATAATGTAGCTGTGTGATAAAATCTATTATAAACCAAGTTTACTTTTATATTCATTTAAGTGACTTTCAAACCTTTAAAATAAATTAAAGCATGTTATTTTATAATTAAAGTTTATAAAATAGTAAATATTATAAATTTCAACTATATGTTTAAAAATTTATATTTTATATTTATGTTAATTGACCAAAACACTAACACAATGTGAGAGGCTTCATTTGAGTTATTTAAACACATTGTTTTACAATTTAACTTATAGATAAAAAGATATTAGAATGTAGATTTTAAATAGATAAATTTTATTTTTTTATTATAGCTAATTTTTTTTGTTGATTAATTATTAAAGAAACACTTGAAATTATTATAAAATATATATTTTTTTACATTCAAAAATATTATAAAACATATTTTTGTCTTAGATTAATTTATTCACTTTCTCTTTATATAAAATAAATTAATATTTAGTGTTGTAAATATATAATCACAATAATATAAACAAAGGAAGAAGGATGCACTTATTTTTGTGGAAGTGTAACACATAGGAGCACCAAATCCAACATAGGTGAGATGATGACATATGTTTTTTTTTAAAATGCTTTTGTCTCCCTTATAAGAAAGTAAGAAGGCTACATCATCCATTCTATCAAGCAAACAAGGCATTCATTTCGAATTTAAAAGAAGAACAACAACAATGTCTTAAATGTGTTCTACTAATACAAGGAAAGCAGGATCTATGACTTTCTTCTAAGTCACTACATATAAGAATTAAAGTTGTTGGTATCGAAATGGACTATATGATAGAGATATTCTCTATTTTCTTTGGCCACCATCAAGGAGGATCTCCATAACATGTCATATACCTACTGTTTAAAGCTCAATTTGTCATAGCATCTATGATTTTATTTCATTATTGAGGAGCATGAAGAAATTCTACTTTTTTGAATCTAGACTGAAGCACATGTATTTTGTTAGTCACCCTTTGTAACTTCCAATACTTAGAGGAGGACTTGGTGGGTGTCTTCAGTTGATTAATGGTTACTTGTGAGTCTAATTCAGCCTGTACTCTAGACCAGCCATTCTTAACAACTTTCTATAGACCACCACGAGCAATAACACATGTTTATGCTAGATTGTTAGAGAGGACACTGATATTCTCTGTAAAAATAAAAACATGAGTACCATATGAGAGTATTTCTATACGTCCTATGTTTGCCCTTCTTGGATTACCTCTTAAAGCACCATCAGTATTAATCTTTCCCATACCTCTAGAATGGGCTTTCCATGGTCCATCCCTCTGAATAGTAGAATGAAGACTCTCTAGGTACCTTCATCTCCATTCATCCAGAGGAGTTGAAGCCTTAAGAGTAAATTGTGCCACTACTCATATAGCATAGATGAAGGCTTCAAAGTATGCAGGTAGTTTCTTTGATATTGAATATAGCGTTTCTTCAAATATATTAAATATTACGATAAGTTGCTTTAAAAGTTTTTTTAATCTTTTATTTTTATAAATTCTAGAGCAACAAAAAAAAATGCTAATAAAAAATCATCAATTCTATGGAACTATCTTTGTACAAGTTTATTTTTAATAAAAATAAATATTTAATCACGTTAATATCTCCTTTAAAATCTACAATACCTTTCAAAATTAAATATCATATAAAAAAACACAATATTTTATAATGAAAAAATATCTTACGCTTTAAAATGTTATACTATATGCGTTTTATTTAACTTTGTATTTGCTGATTTGAGGCCATATATAACTAAGTATATAACATTATATAAGTTTTACTTTTATGTTATATTTTTTATAATTGTTTTTTAATAAATATTAATTTATAGTATTTTTTTTAATAAATGATTTTACTTATATAATCCTAAACATTTTATTCAAAACTTTAAATTCTCAAACAAAATTTAAAAAGTTCAATATCCTTCCTAAATTACGAAGCTAAAATACAAGATATTCCATTTTTCCATGATAGGAGACGAGCGTTGCCGAGGCATTTTTAATGTTTTTAGGCTTAGGGAGCCAATGTAAAGAACGAAACGCTTTGATGGATTGTACGGAATCCTGGAAATCGTATAGGCCACTTACCTAGAATTGACTATCCTCATCCTCTTTTAATCTTGACAATTAAAGGCTGTACACTTACACAGAGTCTTTACCGGAGAGCCAGAGAGCCCGAGAGATAAGGTTCCTCGAAAGTGTTGGATACCTACCATTTTGACGAAATGCGAGGGTTGCCTTTCAGCTCTCATACGGGTCTCTTTCCCTTGTCCACCAACCGTTTTGACAAAATGCGAGGGTTGCGTTTCACCTCTTCTCTCTGAAAATCTCGGTCTCCTCCTGCCACCGGAAATCCTTCATACGGGTATCCTTCCATTGTCCACACCACGCGTTAACTTTTCTCATTCGCTGTTCGCTCCGTCCACCACACATTGAACTTTCCTTTCTACCAGCTAAGAAAGTGGAACGAAATTCTATAACAGTTATTGTTTAAGCATAGCCCTGTCAATATATTATGCACCATGGAGGTTTACATATATTCCCTACGGTTCTTTTAGTTTATTTTTATTTACAGCATTGTTATGGCTATGGCTATCACTTTGGCTGCTTCTCTTATTTTCCGTCATTTTTCGATGATATATCTATTATTTCTGCTCATGATGAGTGCGGGGGCACAGCAGCAGCCTCGGAAGCTGCTGCTGTTCGCGTATAATACAAGTGGAATTCATTGTATTATACAAGTGGAATACATAATAACTAAACTATGGGTCATTGTATAATACAAGTGGAATTCATTTTAATCCCAAATAACAAAATAAAAAAAATTATCAATTTAATCAGCTGTGAAATAAATTTCATTTATATTATAATAACATTTTAACAAATTATAATGGTATTATTTTAATGAATTGTTTAGCAATCTCAAAAAGTTGAAAGTTTCAATCCATACTTTATCCCATAATCCAACCAATAACTAACAACTCAAATAATCCATTTAGGCATGAATTCCATTTGATATCATCTTCTTTTGCTTCAACATACAAAACTTCTATTCACTTCATAAAATCATATTTTGCTTTACCAAATTTAAATTGTTAGTTTCCTCCAATGAATTGATTTATAAATGGATCCCGTGAATCATTTTGTAATCCTTTGGAATATTATCTTGAATTTACTCCTTTTAGATTTTTCTTGTTAACTTTAGCTAAACTTACTACTTCCTCCAACCATGGAAAACACAATTTAACTTCATGACCGTATATTAAAACCCTTCTATTGGCTAGCTTATATGCACATTTGTTCCTTTTTCTTAATTTATGTATAAAATCGATTTGTTCAAACTTTGTAACAAGGTCTCATATTTCCACAATGATCTCTTGTATGTTCCATGGAGCCTTTGCTTTCCTCAACATTGCATTTATTACTATTAGTGAATTTTCTTCCATTGATACTCTATTCATTTTCATTTGTCTACATATTCTTAATCCTTTCAAAGCCATCCAAGCTTCAAATTCATTATTTGTCTTAAATCCACTATTGAGAGCATAATGTGAAAAAAAATCATCCATATTATTTTTTATTATTCCTCCTCTTAATGGTCCTATATTTCCTTTAGAAGCTTCATCAAAATTCAATTTGACAAACTCTATTTTTTCCTTCCTTTATTTTCTCCTATACTCACCATCATAATTCCAAGTGATGACTTAACTCCACCTATCAAGGTTCTCTACTTCAATATTAGAGACTGCATGAGTTGATAGGGCTTATTTAGACTCCTCTACGATCAAACAATTCTTTCTCTTCATTACCTTTAAACTCGTTTCCTTTTCTTTATATATTCTTCTATTTATTTCAAGCCATATAGTCCAAAGTATTGTATCTTTTGATGTATCCTATATTGTTTCTAATACCTCATTTAAAAAAAAAAAAAATTGCTATTTCTTTAACCATTCTTCAATACTATCATCCATCATTTAAAAAAAAATATTGCCATTTCTTTAACCATTCTTCAATACTATCATTCATCACCATGCATTTACCAAACATACTAAGAATCCATTGCCATAGTTTCTAGACTATTGAGTAGTGTCCTAAGAGATGGTCTATACTCTCCTTTGTTTTACATAGAATACATTATGAGGGGCTATGGAGACCCCTTTTCATTAGGTTATACTCTGATAAAATAATTCTATGACCTACTAGCCGTACAAATATTTTAACTTTTGGAGTAATTGGGCTATTGCAAATATATCTCTATATTCTTGGAATATTCTTATTTTGTTGGTGCTTTACAATATATCCACTTCTTGCTATGTATTAACTTAAGCTATTCAAATCCTAAATCAACTTATCCTTAGCTCACCTTAAAAAAATCACTATTATTATCTTTTCACTCAATTGCCTCCCAATAAAAATATCTAGTATACTTATTATAAAAATTCTCTCCATTTGTATCTTCCTTCCTGATCCTTGTACATAATATTTGAAACCCCATCACCATATTTATATTGAAATAATCTAATCCATGGTTTTAAAATTGTATCTAGATTGAATGGTATTTTATCACACCAAGTATCCATCCAAATAGATTTTTTCTCTAGTTCCCACCACCCATCTTAGATCTTTAATCACTGGATAAATTGATTTTTTTTTTAATTATTTGATAGTGCAAAATAATCTAGTAGTGAGGATGTAATAAATATTAATCTTGGGTTATTGGGTTCAATGTACTTCAAAACATTCCTATACGTTATATTTTACTCTCTTTTGTATAATCTCCAAATTAATTTTTCTCTTAAAGCTAAGTTTACATCCACAAGAACTCTTAAATCAAGACCTCCCCTATTTTTGTCATCATACACCTTGTTCTATTTGACCAAATAAAATTTCCTTTATCATGTAATCCTAACCATAAAAATGACCACATTATATAGATTTATTTTTTCTATCAATTTTAGCATAATATACAAGGACATATAATACGTAGAATGGACTATAAGACTAATTTAATTAGCTATACTCTTCCTACTAAAGATAACCATATACCTTTCCATGTTGGTGGTTTATATTGAACTTTACTTATAACTAGATTCTATTTTTTATTCCCATTCTTACTTCAAATAAGGGCATTCCTAGATATGTTGCTTGTAAATTTACCTCCTCCATTTGATGTAAATCATATATCCTTTCTTTGATTATAGTTGGATCATTTATGAATTAAACATTATATTTTTTTCTCTTAACTTTCTACCCAAACACTCTTTCATATTCCTTTAATAAGTTATTCAAAGCTCTAACATTGTTTTCCTTTCTCTCCCAAAAAGGGGTATATTGTCTACAAACTATTTATGGGTAAATTTGTCAATATTATTACTAGCTTTAAGTCTACTTGTTAGCCCATATTTATATTCCTTCTTCAAGTTCCTTCCAAAAACCTCTATCATAATAATGAATAAATATGGACCCCTTCTAGATTTGAATGGTTCTATTATTATTATATTTATCAATAGTAAATATGATACTATAGAGACACAAACATTAATCCATCTAGCCCATTTCTTACCAAATCCAATATTTTCTAATACTACAAAAATAAAATACCATTTAACCATATCATAGATTTTATTTATATTGAGTTTTAATATCATTACTCTTTTTTTCTAGAAGCTACTAAATGCATTACTTCATGTCTCTAGAATATGGCTCCCTTTCACAAATATTTATTTCTCTTCCAAAATATTTTTTGTTAGAAAATGGGCCCAAGTGTCATAGGTCTATATTTTCTAATATCATATAATCAAACATATATCATCTCACTCAATAATAACACCATTGTTGCATAAAATAAAAGCTTTATTAAAATTAAAAATTCTCTTACTAAAATCGTGTTACATAGCATAGAGTTGTATCTCCAATATATAACCTTACATGAGACTCTTTAATGCTCCTAAATTTTGGTCTCCTAAAACTTGTGGGATATGCAACATTTCATATGCCTTTTATATTATGATGAAGTATCTCATGATTAGATAAATTTATGCTTTTAATCTTGACACATCACACATGACTCTTCACTTATACACATGAAATATTTCACTTATAACTCACACTTGCACACATGACATCTCACACAACTATTCATTTATATACATGAAACCTTTCACTCATAACTCACACTTATACATATGACACATTTCAATCATAACTCATACTTGATTACATGACAGATTAACAAGTTTAATATTTACTATTCACATAATCTAAATATTTACAATGGTACTCAAGGTACCAAATAATATAATACCTACAACATCTTGAACGTTAGAAGAAGCACTCCAATAATGTTGATCTATTCAATCACCAAGGCTCCTCCACTTGATCCCCAAGGGCAACGAACACCATAGCACAAAACAACAAAACAATAACTTGCAACAAAAATATGCTTGTTAGCATGAGCAAATGAGTGAGTCAAGAATTAGAATCTCAAGAAAATGTGTTAGGGTTAAAGAGAGAATTCAATCCTCTATTTATAATAGGTTTAGAGGGTAAAATGGGTAAGAAAATAAAATATCACCATGGATAAAAGCCAATCCCAAAATGGGTTGATGGGGGGAGGGATTTAGTGAGAAAAACCCCTAGAATACCAAATTAATGCCCTATATGGATCAGCCATAAATTTGGTAAAGCTAAGGAAATTAGGCAAAGTGATAAGGAAAAAGGGTCCTAAATTTACACTTAGCAAGTTTGGATGACTAACTAGGGATCTAAGAAATAATTGATTGATTTTGATGGGTCAATTTTCCATGTCTAAAGTTAGTAATCCTAGTATGAAGAAACAGTATGCTTTCTAAAAGTACTTTAATGCTAGCACAAATGACTTTGATGCTTCCCCAAAGGACTTTAATGCTATCCCAAAGGACTTTTATGTTCATCCAAAGGACTTTAATACTTTCCAAAGGGACTTTAATGCTAGCCTAAAGGACTTTGATGCTTGTCCAACGAATTTTAATGCTATTCCAAAATATTTTAATGCTATTTATAAGGATATTGATGTTGGAACAAAGGAATTTGATGCTTGCCTAAAGGAATTTAATATTGGTTTGAAGGAATTTGATGTTGGCTTGAAGGACTTTGATGCTAGCCCAAAGGAATTTGATGCTTACTCAATTAACATTAATGTTAGCCCAAGGACTTTGATGTTGGCCTAAAGGACTTTAATACTTTTCTAAAGCACTTTAATTATGGCTCAAAGGACTTTGACGTTGCCCTAAAAGAATTTAATGCTTTTCCAAAGGACTTTAATGCTATCCTAATGGAATTTATGTGGCCCAAAGAATTTTTTTGCTATCCACCCAAAGGACATTAGACTTTAATGCTAGCCTGAAGGTGTTAGTTACCTAAGCATATGAATGTAGGGATATAATATAATAGTGTACTATGGCATGGATGACATATATAATTATAATAGTATATAATATAGTGTCATATTATAATACTATGCACTTTGTAACTCATGGAAGGTGAACCATCACATTCTTGTATAAAGAAAGATGTATCCCAATTGTAAAGAAAGTCATATCAAGTATTCCTTGTAGAATTCTTGGCTTGTGGATTTAGATATCTTGTGGAGTGGCTTATTTCCAATAAGGAGAATTGTACAATGTTTCCTTACGTCAAGGGTATTATCAATCTCTATTTTGTTGTGTGGATTATTATTGTGGAATTTATTTATATTTGCATGTTTGATATTTTTGTATATTGGTGAATTATTTATTGTTAATAAGAATATAGGTTCATAAAAAGGGGACTTTAATATGTTATGTTTTGAGAAGCATGGCCTATAGGACTTTAATGTATATAATATATCTATATATATATATATATATATATATATATATATGATAGAGAGGGGAGGGCTTTGGTCCCTCTCCTGCTCCCCCTCCCATGGCTCCTGGTTCCTGCCCAGTCCCTGGCTCAACCCAGGTCATCCCTCTCGGGGAGTGATTGTTTGCAGATGATTTCCTAGGGGAGATCCTTCTCCACTATCTGTGCCCCTCTTGGTCGGCTAGGGTTTCCTTGGTTGTTTTTTCAGACTGGTGCTTCCCAGGGATCCCTGTTTGGTTGGGGATCCCTTCCCTTTTTCCCTCAGGCTTCCCCCTGGGGTTTTTTGTAGGTTATTCGTGTGGATCTGGTCCCCTGTGTTTCTCGATGCGGTGGAGGTGACGGTTTAGGGTTTGGACAGCTTCCCCCTTTTTCTTGTGAATCCTCGACGGGCTCTATGCTTGGACGAGATTCTTGGTCCCTGCTGCTGGGATCCTCTTCTATTTTCCCGGGGCGGGTTCCTTGTGGTACAACTCTTTGGTCACTTCCTGATGGGCTAGATCCTCTCTGTGCTGGCTGTTGGCTTCCTACAGGATGGCTCTCATTGAATGGAATGTTTTCCCGGTGGGCGGCTGGTTTCTCCACAGGGTAGGATCCGCCAAATCCGTCGATTTTCCCGTGAGGCGGGATCCTTTCTTTTCTGCTGGTTTCCCGGATGGCGGGATTTCCCTGTTTCTTCCCGCTAGGCGGGACTGTTTGTGGTGGTTTTGACTGCTTCCCACGAGGCGGGATTTTATTGTAACGGTTTTTCTTTGCTTCCTGCTGGGCGAGATCTTCTTGATGGTGGTTTTTGGCTACTCCCCACTGGGCGGGATCTCCAAAACTACTTTATTTCTTTTTTTTTTTTTTCCCGCTGAGAGGGATTGTTTCATGCTTACTGTTACCACTGGGCGAGATTTACCTTTTGGTGTTCAGTTTCAAGGGATTGATGCCCTAGGCCCATTGCTTATGTAATCAGGTTTTGGGATCCTTGTTAAAACCCGCTGTAAATACAAACACTACTTACCAAAATATATATATATATATATATATATATATATATATATATATATATATATATATATATATATATATATATATATATATATATATATATATATATATATATATAATTTGTGGAAAACATCCCAAAAGGGATGCCACTTTCGGGTAAGACCCAAGGAGGAAGGGGTATCCATTTTGCAAAAAATGCCCAGGACTCGGACCTAGCCTACCACCTTTGACATACTCAAGGAGCAAACAAACACACAAAACCAAATTAAAAATAAGTAAATAACAACAAAAATAATAAAATAAAATAAAAAACATGCTCATTGAGTGTGTCAAAAACAAAAGCACAACCAAACACGCACAATAAGATAAAATAAACCACAACACAAACCACATAGAAAAACACAAGAACCACATAAAAAAACACAAACAAGACAAAAACAACAGAACACTACAAAGACATAACCCAAAAAAAACATGAAAAATAAACACAACCAAAACCTAAAAAATTAAAAAAATAAAATAAAAATAAAAATAAAAAACAACCAACAATAGACAATAAACAAAAACAAAAAAAATAGAAAACACTCACACATAAAAACACGAAATAACACAAACAAAGAGAAACCCAAGAACAAGAATGAAAAAAACACAAGAACAATAACAAAAAACATAAAAAAAAAACAAAACAACAAAAACACAAGAACAACAAAAAACAACACAAAGAACACAAAAACAAAACAAAACAAAAGAACCCACCCACCTTAAAAAACTAAACAAAAAAAACAAAAAAAGAAAAAAATAAAAAAAATTGAACAAAACAATGACCTATCTAGACCAGAAGATTATTAAGGCAAGAATCAACAGAGGAAACAAAATAAAGAATAGAATGAGCTATGGAACTAAAAAAAAACTGAATGAACCAAAGAGAAGCGAAAAAAAAAAACAAGAAGAAACTAGGTACCTTCAGAACTGGAGCCATCCAAAGAAATGATAGAAAGAAGAGCTTCCCTAATTTGAGAAGCCCACCAAATAGGAGGGTTGCCATAACAAGTAAGATCACCTTTGTTGAAATCCCAATTAGCTAAAGCATCAACACTCTTGTTTTTATCTCTGACCACATGATTGTAATCAACTTTCAAAAATCCCATATGGATTAACTGAATCTTCTCAATAATTCTTTTTATTCTCCAATCCACCTTATGATTCTTAGAAGGAGTCTTCAAGAGATTAATCATAAGTTGAGAGTCAGACTCAACTAACACATTTTCCCATCCAACATTAGTAGCCTCCTGAAGGCCTTTGAGGATACCATACCCCTCAACAAGGTTATTGGAAAGAATACCCAAATTCTCAACAAAAGTAAAAACCAAGGAGCCATCTGAAAGTCTACCAATTCCTCCCACACTGGCTTTTCTAGGGTTCCCTCTAGAGGCTCCATCAGTATTGACTTTTCCAAAATCCTTAGGAGAAGGTTGCCAATTTCTAGTCCTATCCATATTACTAATACTCACATTCCATTTAAGTTTGTTGCCCTTATAATATTTAATCTTCAATATTTGCATCACTTGATCCCATCTTTGGTGGGAGTTTTGGGGGTGATTAAGGAGTTTATGGACTGATTCAACTAAGTTGGCTATGGTATTTTGCCAAATATAGTGAATATCCTTCCTGTCTTGATTAAAAATTTGGCTATTCCTTTCATTCCAAATATTCCAAAGAATAATGGTAGAACCCATCCAAACTAACTACCTAATAAAATGATCAACACCCTCTTGATTAGGCCAATCCCTCCAAAGTTGTTCAAAAGTAAAAAAATTGGACCACTTGTAAGCCAAGTAAAGTGGCCATTCTCCTCCATAGCTCGAGAGGCTAAAGTACACTCAATAAAAATATGGTTGATATTTTCTACATTCTCTTCATACATTTCACATCTAAAAGGGCCATGAAAACCATGCTTCATAAGTTGCTCACCGAGTAAGCACCCTACGATGCAATAAAATCCAATTAAAGAACCTCACCTTCGGCCAGAGCTTTTGAGCCCACAATCGAGAAAATATGTTAGAAGAATGGTTGGGATTATTATGGCATAAGGTCAAATAACCTTGAGCAACTGAATACTCACCCTTAGTAGTGTTGTTCCATCCAAAACAATTTTTTTCATGGGACCAAGATAGTGATCTCATATGAAGGATGCATTGGATATCTTGTCTTTGCCTTTCTAGGATTTGAATAGGCCAGTCCTCAATAGGGATCCAATATCTACCAACCTTTGAATTACTAGTATGGTACCGACAGTAATTAGCCACCTTTATCCAATTAGCTCGGTGAAGCTCCTCCATCCAAGGCCTCCAATCGGATCCCAAGAATCTGTCCAAAAATTTACATGTTGACCATTATGAATGATCCAAAATAATTTTTTCTTTATCAAATCCTCACCAGTCTTAAGAACTGCAAAAATGGGAGAACCTTTGGTAGGAAGTTTATAGCGAACAAGGTCTTCAGGACTATTGTTCTCAGCATATTTAGCACGAATATTATTGGCCCAAAGAGCATTGGGGTTATGCAACATCATCCAATATAATTTAGTAGCTAAAGATTTGTTATTATTAATTGAATACTGGAATCCTAACCGCCCTTCACTCTTAGGAAGACATAAAGTATCCCATTTCACCAAGGCCCATTTTATTTTCTCCTTAGTACCACTCCAAAGGAAATGATGACTAATTTGATCCAATTCTCAAAGAATAGCCTTTGGGATATTCAAAACGGAAGAAACATAAATAGGAATAGCTTGAAGGACTGATTTTACCAAGGTGATTCTACCCCCATAAGAAAGCCACTTGTTGGTCCACTTTCCAATTTTCTTCTTGACTTTGTCCAACAACCAATTCCAATCTTTATTTTTTTGCCTTTGAATATTTATGGGAATACCTAAATAAGCATTGGAAGAGAGGTCTTCTTAAATATTAATTTATCCAAGACCATGGATTCTTGTCTAGCAGAGCAGTGAAATAAAATAACTTTAGATTTGTCTTCATTGATAAATTGCCCGATAGCCTTAGAAAAATAGCTAATGATTTGCTTAATATTAGAAGCTTCCTTAACTGTAGCTTTACCTAAAAGAGTAGAGTCATCCACAAATTGAATATGAGATATAGGTCTAGCTCCATGAGCAATGGTAACTCCCTCAAGGGTTTTGTTTCCCCTCTTTTTGGTTATAGTCCTACCCAAGCATTCAACAAGAATGATGAATAAATAGTGGGATAGCGGGTCACCTTGCCTAATACCTCTAGAAGCTGGGAAAGACTGAGAAGGCCTACCATTGATAAGAACTAAGTAGGAAACTAAAGATATACATCCCATAATCCAATCCATCCAATCCTTAGATACACCAAATTGCCTCAAAACATTGATAAGGAAGTGCTAATCCACTTTGTCATAAGCTTTGGATAAGTCTAACCAAATGAACATGGAAGGAGAATTTTGCATATCCATGGAATGGATGTCTTCCTAAGCAAGAACTATCTCATCTACTATTTGACGTCCTTCCACATAACCCCCTTGCTCTGGGGAAATAATCTTATGAAAAAGAGGCTTCAACCTTTCTACCATTATTTTAGTAATAATTTTGATAAGAACATTACATAAAGAAATAGGTCTAAAAGCTGAGATATGATCAACCTATTGAGATTTTGGAACAAGAGTAATATAAGTTTTATTGATAACATTCAAAATTTCTTTGGCTTTCCTAGCTTCTTCCACAACCTCTAATAAATCAACAAGTATATCCCATAACTCTTGGTAGAACTCAATGGCAAAACCATCAGGACCTAGGGTTTTCCCTTTTTGCATTTTAAAAACTACTTGTTGAAGCTCATTGATAGTAATAGGAGTATTCAAAATAGATTTCTCCTCAGAAGTGATAAGATAAGGGATTTCTTGAAGAACATTTTGTTGTGAAGCTAAGTCAAGAGGAGTAGCAACAAAAATATTGGAAAAGTAATCAACAATAATAGAGTTCATGTCATCCCAAGTATAAACAACATCTTCAAAATATGATTTTAAGGAAGAAATAAAGTTGTGAGATCTTCGAGCTAGAAGAAATTTGTATTTCGATCTCCTTATTTAAGCCATTGAATTCTAGATTTTTGCTTCCATTAGATTTCTTCTCTTTTTTCCCATTCCTTTAACTGAGTTGTGAGTTTAATTTCATCTGCACTTCTCTTCTCTTGGAGGCCATCTAAACGGATTTTATTATTCAAATTTTTAAGATGAGAAATAACTTCATGTTTTTTTTTATGAACATCCCCAAACTCTTTCCAGTTCCATGTCTTGATTTTGGATTTAATGTATTGCAGTCTCCCATCCCTAGGTTTACCTTCCTTCCACCATTGTTGCACATGAGATCTGAAGGAAATGTCTTTAAGCCACATTAATTGAAAACAAAAAGGAGAGAAACTCACATTGGTTTTCCACATTTCCACCATGACTAGCCAATGATCCGAACCAACATTATTAAGAGTCTTCAATTTAGGAATGTGACCATGGATTAAGAAATTTTCAGAGAGCAAAAACCTATCCAATCTCTCCATTATACAAGCTAAGCCTTGCCTTATGTTAGACCAAGTCATATGGCCATTATCTGGTTGGATATCCACAAGATGGAGGTTTACAATATATTCACTCATGAGGTCAGTGCTTTTTTCCAAATTTATATTTCCCCCATTTTCTCATCCAAAGAGAGGATGGTATTGAAATCTCCTCCGATCAATATCCAAGCTTTAGGAAAATGAGAGATAATATGAGTAATATCCTTCCACTGTCTTCTTTTTTCCTCCAAAGAAGTCGGAGCATAAATAGTAATGCAAAGCATTATCTGGTTGGAATGTCTACTTTGAATAGTGTAGACACCAAAATAGCACCAATCCGATTATGTGACTGCAAATATTGATCGTTATGACACACACAACCCCCAAGGCAGCCCCTAGAGGTTAAACAGTGGTCCTAACCACTCTCGCAGTAGTTTTGGAAGGTCAGAGGTCAATTTGGCACCTTTTAGGCACCTTGCTCTCTGCTCGTCTCACCTAGGGGCGATTACAAACTGGTATTCGTCCCACCCTAGGACGATTAAAAGTATTCGCTCCTGGGTGGGGTGAATTGCAGGTTTGATGGGAAAAAAGTCAAATCTTGACAAATGGTAGCTCAAATCCGCTACTTAACTCCTCCTTCATTGCATGTGAGGGTGAGTGAGCATTTTTGAGTGCTAGGGGCAGTTACAGGGGCAGTCATGAAGTCCTAAATCATGGAGGAATCTCCTCCCTCATAGGAAGGCATGATTGCCAAGTGGCACCTCTGCATGCTCATCCAAAGAGACCGTCAGGTCTATAAAATGGTGAGTCTTCTCACCCAAAAAAAGGACAGAGAAGGAGCATTTTGAGCAACGAAGTGCTATTGTTTTACTACCTCACATCTTTCGATTTGTGCCTTTCACATCCTTGATCTCTTTTGCAAGGGAGGTCATTGGGTGACTATTGGAAGCGCAAATCCGGACCCCAAAACCCGACATCTGGTCACATTGTCCTACCAAATTTTTTGACAACACTCAATAAGAAGTTTTGGACCAATTCCAAGTGGATTGGTGCTGAAACAGAGCCTCAAACAATGGGTGTCCTGCCCATGGGTGCCCCCGCACTGTTGTAGGTCTAATCGTCCCACCCCGAAATGATTAGGAATCTATGGTAGATTTCCTTTTTGTCATTTTTGCATTGGATTCTATGCTGCTTAAATAGGTTGTAGTTTAAATTTCATCTGGTTTTGAGCAATTTTGACCATGTTTCTATTATTTCTCGCCTCTACTAACATGCAGGTAGCATCGTCAAAATCCCGGTGACAGAGGCCGAATTGGAGAAATCTGACCTTCTGGGTCTTCCCAAAATACCCCCTTTTACCTAACCCCTAACTTTGTAGGTCATCTAGAGCCTCCGAGATAGGACATTTAGGGCAGTGCATTTTGACATTTTGTTGTAGGTTTATTCGTCCCACCCCAGAGCGATTAGAAATCTACAACGAGTTTTTTGACTGTTCCATTTGCAGTGCCCTCCTGGTAATGCCTTTGTGCTTCTATGAAACTTTTAGGTCATTATGATCTATTTCATCTATCATTTTATTCATTTTTATGCATGCACCCTTCATGGGCTTTGGGGATTATATGTTTCATTTTATCTACAGGTGCTATTGACAGTTTCTTGTTTCCTTGAATGTAGGATCTTGACATTAGGGGAGCAGCAAGGAGTTAGAATTCATCAACACCAACAGCGGTGACATTTTTGTCCACCCATTTTACATGTGGGCATGCGAAAGAAGGTTCACTAATACATGATTGTAAACAAAGCAATGATTAACGCTCCTAGCCCCTGAAAATGGAGGAGGCATCTTGTAACTGAGATTTAAAAGCATATCAATAAAAGGGCTATGCATTCCATACTTGCTTTTATTTCATTTCAATTCATTCATTTCTCTCCTTTCATGCATTTTCAATTTCTAGGACTTAAGCGTTATCTTTTGCCTCGTATGCATCGCACTTAGTGTTTCCTTTTCGCTTTCGTATCCTTGTGCTTTCAATGGCGATCACGGTGGGACATTTTCCTCTATTTTTTGAAATAAGAAATTTGATCAAAACTTGCTTCTTTTTTCTTGCAGGTACCACTTTTCAAACGCTGGACTGTTGTTCGTTCCAGTCTATGGCGAGTACAAAACTATAGTTCGTATGACCCAAGGACGAATGATAATTTGTCTCACCCTATGACGAATACAGTTTTGTTATTCATCTCACCTAGGTATGAATAGCCCTCTGTGCAGTTTTAGGGTAGAAACTCAAAAGCAACCTATTTGGGTAGAGAAAAGGTAGGGGTCCTAAACACCCTCTGTCATTTTTTGGTTTATGTTTTCTATTTTCTAGTTATTTGCTTGCTTAGGGAAAGTTGTTGCTGCATGTTTAATTTTTTTTTGCATAAATAAAAAGAACCACACACAACACATGGTGATTTAAGAACCAAGGAGCTGGTCATAAAACCCCAGCCCTTGATCAAGACCAACGGTGGATTTTATCACCACCTTGGCTTGAGTTTAGCATCCATTACCCCGATTGCTACTATTGCTAGACATAAATCCTAATGAAAGCTGACCAAGTGTAGCTGGGGTGATTCCCAGTGCATGAGGATAAGTCTTCTATGGTAGGTTTCATAAACATGGCGATCCCCATTATGTACCACCTATGTTCCACGTACCATTATGCTCTCACGTACCTATAGTTTCCCTCATGTAAGGGTGGGTATATAGAGAGGTTTGGTATAACGGCCTGGCAATGGTATATCGAATGGGCGACCATTTTTGGGAGTCATAAGAGCCATCATATTGCATTTGTTACAAAACGTTCTTTGCAAACTGTCAAAACAAAAAAACAAAAAAAAAATCAAAACACACTAAACCAGGTTTAGGGCACATTCTAATATTTAAATGAGATAATCACTGCTTTGTGTGTGTGTGATCCTTTCTATTTAGTGCAATATAAAAATCATAAAAATATAAAAAAAAATCTACGCATCTTGTAGAGAGGCACCACCATGGTATTCACTCGTAGCCAAGCCCAATCACGGGCGAAAGCTGTAGAGAGTGTACAGGGGGGACAAGTCACCTCCGCTATAGCCCCAAGGACTTGGTCATTCCACCTTGGTGGCCTGACACACATGATAGTCCACGTCGTGCCTTGACGGAATGAGACTATAGGGGCACCCCTTCGAGGGGCACACCCACTCAGCACAACCCCTTTCGAGAAGAGTCCATACATGTGGCACTCAATATAGATGGGAAAGCTCCCTTAGATGCCCGGTATGAGTGGCCACCATGCGATGAAGCACTAGGGAAATGTAGGGTCCACCAGGAGGGGCCACAGGATTACATCATCCCTCCTTTACCCCCTCTTGTTGTCAGAAACAATAGGACAATTCTAGAGCACAAGGTTCTTCAGGCGGGGTGAGCCAAATATGCCCGTCCCTTTCTCACTTACAAAAGGGAGCATGAGGAAGACCACTACCTTCCTCAAGAGCAATATATATCATGGGAGCAATACGCCTCTGCACTTGCTATCTATCAGGGTCACCCACTAAGGCCAGAGCCTCAGGTGAATGCCGCTAACCTTGACAGAGGGAAGCACCCTATAGAAATCTCGGATCTCCAAGACCGAGACGAATGCATAGGGGAGGCGTCTAGGCCTCTTAGACTCAATACGGTAGAGCAAATTGACCTAGGATTTGCCAGACATGCCACCCGCCAAGCGCAAATCATGTAGCTTGAGTAGGACCAACAGCAGCTAGAGCATCTATATCACCTTAGCAAAGAGTGCATTCGATGCCAAACAGATGAGCTGCTCTATAACACTGTGCCTAAGAGGGTTCCAACCCCCCAAAAATAGAGGGTAGAAAGGTACAAGAGGCACAATCCCTTAGTGCAAGATAGCTCTCCAAGACCTTACCAAGCGCTGCCTCCAAGACCCCCTAGACCTGAGCAGGAGGCCACTCCTAGGAACAATAATGGGTACCCTCTGCGGGCACTTTGTTGAGTGGTATTTTCACACACTTGTGAAATTACACTCTTCCTTAGGATTTGGACTCCAAATCCCCTCTTGCAAAGAAGTCAAACAAACAACTTCTCCAAGGTCTCCGTTGTATTAGCATTTGCAACTGTGTATTAGTAATCTCAAATAAAGATAATCAATTTAAATGCTTGGAACACCTTAGTGATTGCAAGTAACTGTAAACAAGGGGCAATGTTGGTTTATTTCACCATGAAACTTTAGTGATTGTTCATTATTTTATTTTTTTTTTAGATTTTGTAATTTTTAAATGTTCATTTTAAATAAATTAAACCTTCGGGAAAAATAAAATAAAATGAAAAAGAAATGCAAAAAATTAAAAATAGAACACGTTCAGTCTGATGCTATCCTATTCCGACAAAATCGAAGATATGAGGTTTTCATGCATGCAACCTAACCTATTGGACCTGCAAAACAAGCACAATCAGGATAAGCTAAGTGCTGGCTCCTAGGGTTTAAAATGAGGTTTTCAGATTTAAGACATTCGCATGAAATAACCAAGAAAATAATTGCATCAACTACATTTACAAGCCTAAAATCTGAAAAGGAGAAAAATAGACATTTAATCTTGCATGCAAAAAATGACTCCTCCTTTCTTGCCCATAAAATGCAAATTTTTGAACAATTCGCATTAAAAAATATGTCCTTTTACAATAGCAGAATCTCTGGTTTTTCTCAAAACCAACAAAAGGTGGAAGAAAAGCACTCCACAGCAGGCCCAGAATGGCTAATCACCCTCAACTCTGCAACCCCGCTCGCAGCGGTTTCCGACCCCGTATCAATCTGTGCCTCTGTGTTTTATACTTGCTGGCAAACTGCTTCTCCTTCCACGACGGTTCGTTTCGTCTTCCAGATTGCTTCGTTTCACCTTCCCCGCCTTTCCATTGCTTTTGATTTTATGCTCGAGATCTTCTTTGTGAACTGTAATGCCTCTCAGCCCTTACACATTTATGCCACGTGTTTCACACTTTTCTGCATGTTCTGTAATGGCCCCATGTAAATCGTGACCAAAAATAGCATGTAGCTTTGCTCCTTTATTTTCATCGCAAAAATGTGACATGTCGCGATATCGCGACATTTTCCGCCAGCAACCTTGCCAATGCAACCTGTCGTGAAATCATGACATTTGGAGGGAGTATCGTGAAATCATGATGTTTTTCATCTCTGTACGCCTTGGTTGCTATCATGAAATGTGACGTTTCACTGAATCTTTGGAAATGAATGTTTTTCTCTTGTACGCCTTTGGTTGCAACTTGTCGCGAAATCGCGACGTTTTTCACTTAGTATGCTTTTGGCCACAACTTGTCACGAAATCGTGATGTTTTTCACTTGTATCATTCGCTTATGTCGTGAAATCGCGATGTTTCTTTCGTACCACTTTGCTGCTTTCTGTCACGATATCGTGACGTTTTTCTGCTTCATGTCCTTTTGCTGCTTTTTGTCGCGAAATCATGATGCTTTTTCGCTTCGTGCCCCTTACTGCATTTGGCCATGAAACTACATGTCACGAAATCGTGACATTTTCCTTTCGTACCACATTGTTGCTTCTTGTCGCGAAATCGTGACGCTTTTTCTTCGCTTCATTTCAAACGGATTCTTTATTGTGAAATACGATGTTTTTCTTTGCCCTTTGTTGCTTCTTCGTGAAATCGTGATGCTTTTATGCCTTGCCCTTTTGACTGGTTTGACCATGATTTGGACATGTCATGATTTTGCGACAATTTTCCATTTTGTTTTTCTCTCCTCTTGGACCGCGATTTCACAACACATGGAAATCGTGACAATTTTTATCAATGCCTCTTCCTCTTCTGGCCACGAAACTTGACATGTCATGATATCGTGACATTTTTCATTTTCGAGGAGCAACATGTCGCGATATCGCGACACCTTTTCATTTCGAGCAGCGACGGAGCAACATGTCGCGATATCGTGACAACTTTTTATTTTCGGCCGCGACGGAGCGACATGTCGCGATATCGCGACAACTTTTTATTTTCGGTCGCGACGGAGCGACATGTCGCGATATCGCGACACTTTTTCTCCTTTGTGAAATTTTGCTTTTTCCTTGATTTTTAGCATCTGGGCTACTATAGTTTTCTTTGAAAGCATGCAAAAAAGGTGGGTCCCCAATTTTGGGGTATGTTGTGGATCAGCCACAACAAATGGCGACTCTGTTGTCAAATGCTCCCGAGCATTTTGGTGAGAACCCAACCTGAAATATACAAGCTTAGATACAAGCGTCAGCACATAGAAGATAAACAAATACCGATAGATCAAAAATACATGAAACATCAGAATCATTAAGTATCAGCTCGGTGTGTGCAATGTGTTTCATTCCCTATCATTTGAACTTGATCAACATTCCATTGTCAGTTTCACTTATGATTTGTATGCAAGGCTATGAATGATTTGTGCAGGATTTGATGTATGATGAAGATGCTAGAGATATAACAACTTGCTTTATAAAGGCTCAAACCTTCTAATATCATGGACAAACATATTAAAGATGTCAAACCCTCTTAGGACCAAATATATGTATATTGAATTAATTTACTAGATCCCAAAGTTGGTTATGTGTCACTACCATCTTGAACCCATGTGCAAGTGTAAGTGAAATCAGAACTTTGGGGAATAGGATTCCCAACCTAAGCGAGATGGGAATTTAACCCTATCCTTACTATTCTGATTTGGAGTTCATTACCTCATCTTGAACAAAATAATTTAACTCGTTATGGATGAAATGGTCAGGCTAGTCTATCCATATGAGCAATCGGTGGTCTTGCTTTTAGACAAGACATGTTGCCACGCATGAGCATACTTAACCCCATAATCCATGACTTGGCTTCATTCATTCTTTTCTCTTTTTTTCTTGGACCTTTGGGATGACTACCCATCCTTGCTAGGGACATGTAGTACGATCCCTCCAATCCAATATTAAGATGAAATGGGAAATATTATTTTTTATTTCTTGGACCTTTGGGATGACTACCCATCCTTTGAGAGGACAGTAGTACGATCCTTCCAATCCAAGATTGAGATGAAATGGGAAATATTAGTTTTATTTTATTGCTTGGACCTTTGGGATGACTACCCATCCTTTGCAGAGGACATGTAGTACGATCCTTCCAATCCAAGTTTTATGATGAAATGGGAAAAATGGAAGCTTTGGGGAATCGGATTCTCAACCTAGGCGAGATGAGAATTATGCCCTATCCTTACTACTCCATGTAGGTCAAATCAGAGCTTTGGGGAGTTGGATCCTCAACCTAAGTTCGATGAGGATTTAACCCTATCCTTACTACTCTGGTTTTAGGCTTTAAGCTTTATGGAAGTGGTAAAAACCACTGTTTTAAGGATTATGTTGCATGATAGGACAGACATGAAATATTCTTTTCACCTCACCTTTTCATCCAAGTATGGTTTTGACCATTTTGCTCAAGATTCTTTTTAATGTGCATGGAATGTGCTTGGTTCAAGATAGTTTGGGCAGCAGTTCCCAACCTTAGGATCCTTTTAATATATGTTATGTAATAATCCTAAGAGGATTCAACACCTTCTCAATAATTGCCCATGGAATGAAAATGTAACTGAGATGACATGTATATGCAATGTGGAATATGACATGAGATATGAATGCACTGCTTCTTTTGGAATATATCATCTATTTTACCATAATGTGCAAAACTGACAACTTCATGCATCACAAGATTCAAACGATATTATTTAAATGTTTGTGTTACTTGTGGAGCTTTCTACAACACAATTCCAATGTTTCATATTCTCCTGATTTTAGGCATAAGTTGACATCTCAAGATTTTCTTCTTTTTTTTTTTTTTTTATCAAAACAAACCAAACATGTCAAATGAAATCAAACACACAACTTAAATCCTAATCCAAATAGCAATCCCAAAATGAAACTTGAAAGCACAAACCCAAACCAAAACCAAAATCTATATACAAATGTACAATATAATACAAGATGATGCAAAGCTTGGATAATCACTTCCCTGGATCCCAAACATGATTAGAACACTTCAACAAAAATATAAGGTGATATACATGCCAAGTGTTGTAGGAATCCACCAAAAACAATATTAGACCACACCATGCACCAACTTTTAACTTCCCTTGCTCACCCCACCAATTAGATTTAATTCCATTAGTACTCTCATAGGTGAGCGTTAAAATACTAAAATGATTAGACAATAAATGATATTCAATTTTATCTTGTCTATTCTTGAAAGTATCCATTTCATAGTTCGATTCATGATTTAGAACTAGGCTCTCTTTATCCAAAATGAGACTTTGTAAGCAAGAGCCTATTTCTAAAAATTTTAAAGCCAAATCATTTTCCAAATTTGTAGGCCAATCAAATTTGTGTAACAGTTTGCAAGCATCTAGGATATTTACCACATTGAGATCATTAGGAGCTTTTATCCTAGGTTCAAGAATTAATTGTTGATGAATTTGATTTAGCAATTTAAATGCATCAAGCTCCTTTTCATTCATTAAAGTAATGTTATCAAAGGTGTGGTTAGAAATTAATCCTTGTTCTTCATTCACCTTCAATGGCATTTCATCATAATGTAGCACTTGTTCTTTCTCCATGATTTGTTTATCAAAGGCACCAAACTTAGGTACCCAATTGAACACGTGTCCATCCCTTTCAAACCATAAGTCTTGTCTATCTAGGGGTGGGTTAACTAACATATTTCCATGATCAATCACTTGGGTTGTTTTGGATAACGTGGGATTTTCAATTGGATCATCAATGATATCAAACCCAAATGATTTAGGTTTTGTAATTTTCTCATTTTGAAATGACATAATCGTTGTAGCACAAGTAAGTGGATCAAGAGTTTCAACTTCTTTTCTTTCAAAGGAATCTAAAGCAAGTGACTCTCTTTCTTGATTCATGATTGTAGAATCCTTATCATGCTCCAAAATTTGATGAGATTCGAATTCCTCTTCCAAAACTTTCTCAAATTGTACAGGATTTATAGTATCCTCATGTGAGGAAGCAATTGAGTTATCCTGCATATTAATTGACACAACAAGTTTGTTAGAAGATTTAGATTGATAATATTCTTCCCATTTCTTCCACGAATCATAGTAATCATCTTCCAAGTTCAAGTTGTGGCGTTCAAGTATTTCTTCTTCATCTTCTGATTCATCAACCTGTTTCTCATCCAACTCATCTTCACCTTCCTTAGATGGTCCCGTTATTTCCAAAAGTGGGTTATTTCTTGAATTCAAATTGGTAAGGCTATCATAATCCAAATTTGTAACCCATGATTCAATTTTATCACAATTTGGAAGGTGTGGATCTTCTTGGTCATCACTTTCGAGAGCATCATCCAAAGTGCCTTTCGAGAACAAGTGGTGAAATTCGATTATGTCTTCAACTTCATTTGTTGATTTTATTTCAAATTCATTTTCAGCCACTTGTGATGACTTAGGAGCTTCTACAATGGGATCGATTTTTGAATTCCGTGTCATATAGTTGCTCCAATCCTTTGCAAGTACATCTGCCCAAATCATATCCACATAAGTTTGTTCATCCAAATACTCCTTTTTGGGTAATGATTCTGGATATTTATTTTCCAAAACAAGATGGTGATTATTTGATTCCAACTTCTTGTTACCCATCCATAGAATTTCTTCTCCAAAATCTTCATGCTCTTCAAGACATTTCGAATAGGTATTCACTTCAACGTGAGTCACCTCAAAATTTCTTGTATCACTTGAAGAAGCATAACATGAAACATCATTAAGATCGGCATTACGAATTTTCTTATTAGGATGATTTGGATGCATACATTGATGTGCTCGTTTTTGTGATGGAACATGCCTACATACCTTCTTAACCACTTTCTTTTGCTCTTTTACTTTCGATACAAACTCTTTGGGTTGAGTGGTAGAAGTAGTAGGATTAGTTGGATTAATATCCATGGACAAAGCTTGAACATTTGTTGCAATGGTTCCATGAGTGACCACATGATTCTCTAATTGAGGCATAGTTGGATGGATGGAAGTACTTGTATAAGCACACGTGGGAGCATAAGTTGGTATGGTAGGATAAAGTTGATTGTAGGGAAAAACATTTGATATCAAATTTTGTTGTGCCCATGCTTGATTTACCATCGAGGCTTGATTGCAAGCCCCTAGTTGTCCTACCATAGTTGATTGCTCCATTCCATAACCTTGTGGCCTCAATTGTTGATCTACAATCATAGCTTCTGTGTAGGCCGATGCAAGATCAGTAACCAAGGGATTCATCCTAACAAATATGGCAAACAATGGATCCAATGCTCGAAAGTATATTTGAAGAGCACCACTTTCCTCAATAGTATAGGGAGAAATTAGTCTCGCATAAAGTTTTTGAAATCTCAAGTTGAAACTTCTCATTGGCTCATTAGGTTCTCTTTTGCAAGAAGCAAATTGTTGATATATCGTGAGAGGATCAATGAGTAACCTAAATTGATTGATAAAATTATCTTTCAATTGAGTCCAAGATGTAATAGAACCAACGGGTAAATTGATGTACCAATCATATGCCACCTCATCTAGGGTTCCAGGAAACATTCTACATGCCACATCCTCATGTTCAACATTCCATCTGACTAGGATATCCACATAGGCTTGAATATGTTCCTCGGCTAATGTTGGACCATTGTGCTTAAACTTGGGCAAAAGCTTTTCTACGTTCTTGGGTAAATCATGAAAATCTCCACTAATGTTCAAAGGATTAGCATGTATCCCATACCACGTTCCTACAGTTGTAGCCATTAATGAAACTCAGAGAATAATTTCAAAACCAATTTGTTAGTCATCAATAGAAGAAGGAAACATGACAAAGCAATATTCTAAAATGTAAATTAGTTTCTGATTCACCAGATCGCATATGCGCAAGTGAAGAGCATACTCCTAGTGTTGTAGGTTTCTGATTCACAAGATCGCATTACACGCAAGTGAAGAGCATAATACCGACAACAAATACATTTTAGACAAAATAATTCCTTACAAATAAGTATGAAATGACTAGCAAATGTCAAACATGTAATGTGTGAATAATCATGTTAGCATCAACCAAAAGATGTATCCATTAAGCTCAAATGAAAGTAATTGCATGGAGACAACCTCGTTAGTCAAGACCAATTTTTTTTTTTTTTTAAATCCAATCAAGAACCATTATTCCTGTATGAACAATCAAAAAACGTTAGAACAATGCATAGCAATTCATGTCCTCCTTTTAACAGTACAATGTTGTATTGTTAAAAGAGGGCTAAAGATAATAACCAATAGGGCATGAAATATTCAAAATTTAAATCCCTATAGCATTTAAATCACACTGAAATAAACCGGTTCAGGCCCTCCTTCTAGCGCCAAAATGTTGAGTGGTATTTTCACACACTTGTGAAAGTACACTCTCCCTTAGGATTTGGGCTCCAAATCCCCTCTTGCAAAGAAGTTAAACAACCAACTTCTCCAAGGTCTCCGCTGTATTAGCATTTGCATCGTGTATTAGTAATCTCAAATAAAGATATTCAATTTAAATGCTTGGAACACCTTAGTGATTGCAAGTAATCGTAAACAAGGGGCAATGTTGGTTTATTTCACCATGAAACTTTAGTGATTGTTCATTATTTTACTTTTTTTAGATTTTGTAATTTTTAAATGTTCATTTTAAATAAATTAAACCTTCGGAAAAATAAAATAAAATGAAAAAGAAATGCAGAAAATTAAAAATAGAACACGTTCAGTCTGATGCTATCCTATTCCGACAAAACCGAATAGGATAGCATCAGACTGAACGTGTTCAATTTTTAATTTTTGCATTTCTTTTCATTTTATTTTATTTTTCCAAAAGGTTCAACTTAGTTAAAATAAATACATAAAAATTACAAAATCTAAAAAAAAAATAAAATAATGAACAATCACTAAAGTTTCATGGTGAAATAAACCAACATTGCCCCTTGTTTACAGTTATTTGCAATCACTAAGGTGTTCCAAGCATTTAAATTGATTATCTTCATTTGAGATTACTAATACACAGTTGCAAATTCTAATACAGTAGAGACCTTGGAGAAGTTGGTTGTTTAACTTCTAGAGGGGATTTGGAACCCAAATCCTAAGGAAGAATGTAATTTCACAAGTGTGTGAAAATACCACTCAACAGGCACCCACCCCTGTCCATAGGTCTCGCACGAGAACTCATCAAGAAGCTTATGAGGAGGATGAGCAAGAAGAAGAGTGGGTAGAGATGCCCTATCAAGGTAGAGGGGGTGCTATTCGAACACCCCTCTATAGGCCTCAAGTTCCCCGCAACCCACAACGGGAACAAGTTACAAAGGAAGAAATCAAGTCCTTCGATGCATATAAAGCGCTGTTAGAGTGCTTGGAGTATGTGGAAACCAAAAATTTTGGGCCCCAAAATCCCACTTTACGACAACTCCGCACTCACCCTGTGCATCCGTCAGTGTCGACACCCCCTTACCCCAAAAATTTTAAACTGCCCCAGTTGGCAACCTTTAGAGGGGAATAGGATGCTCAAGAGCATGTGACTAGGTTCCTGAGCCAATGCTTTGGCATTTAGGACAATGATAATTTGTTGTTAAGAACTTTGATAACCACGTTCGTAGGCCCTACCTCGGACTGGTTCACTCAGTTTCCAAAACACATCTACAACATAGATCAGCTAGTGGATGCATTCCTTGAACGCTCTGCCTTCAACACCAAGAAGAAGGCGTCACTAAGCGATCTGGCCAGCCTTAAGCAGTATGAGGAAGAAAGCATGGTGGCATATGGGAATCGATGGAGGACGTTGCTTTCCAAGCTGCACTACCTCCCTTCTATGTCTGACCTTACCTAGATGTTCTCAAAGAGCTATTTAAGATTGATCTCCATGCTATTGTAGCTGTAGCAATATGCCACCTTGGAAGAAGCCTTGGCACAAGCCAGAATCATCGAGGAGATCAAAATTTAGGATGGCAATATTTCCAAGCCTAAGAAAAAAGAGTGGTCTAAGAATTCCAAGACAGGGACCATGCAATCAAAATTCGTTGCGGTTAATCAGGTTGCCATCAATGTTCCTAAGCCTGCACAAGCAACACAGCCTCAAAAGGCTAACTATCAGCCTGTGCCTCTCAACACCTATGAAAGAGAGAATCAGAGGCAAGACCATAATTAGTAGCATCACCCTCGATGATAGTTCACACCATACACAGAGTCTAAAGACTCCCTGTTTGACCGCTTGTCCATGGTAAACTTGATCAACCTACTAGAGGTTCAACCTGTAGACCCCAACGCGTCGAAACCAAAGGGTTATAGGGAAGAATTGTATTGTAGGTTTCACCGACAGAGAGGACATGATCTCAATACATGTTGTAAGTTTAGAGGCTTGGTGCAAGACTTAATTTATAATAAGACCTTAGTGGTGGGTAATCCCATGGCACCAGGCAACCAAAATATGGAGGTCTTCAAAGACCCCTTGCCCACCCATGATGCGCTGGAGAAAAACCTCCAAGTCAATGAAGTAACGTAGAACTGCCCAATGTAGGGGTATGTCGGAATGATAAGTATAGTGACTTGAAATAGGAGGTATCCGAGCACAGCTGCCCCCACGATGACTGCAGGAGAGGTGCCAACAACATCACAACAACAACAACACCCTACGCAATCTCCTCTGCTTAGACCAGTGGTCACGATTCAGACCAAGCTCACCCAAAGCTTGACGACCACATCGGCTAGGCTCTGCATTTATGAGCTAATACAACAATCATCGCCCCATCGGGAAGCTCTAATGGAGATATTAAAATCCATCGAGTTGTAGCCCCACGAGGCCAATTACTTCAACAAATTCATGGGACATGTCAAAAGATGAATTGAGCCAGTCATCACCTTTAGAGAGGACAAGTTAAAGTCAGTGACTGGCGACATGGCGGATCCACCCTTGCACGTTATCGCACGGGTCAACGGGATCCCATACAAGATAGTATTGGTAGACATTGGCTCGTCCAGTAATATCATTACAACAGTGGCCTTAAAGCACCTAAAGTTGCTCGTATCTCATATCATGGCCTCAACCTATACACTTCGAGCATTTAATGATGCAATATGCTCGATAGTAGGCACAATTGTCCTACCCATCCAAGTGGGACAAAAGACAATTCCTAAATTGTGCCACATATTGGAAGGTGAGATGGCCTATAACATATTTTTGGGTTGGCCATGGATTAGGGACATGAAGTGTGTCCCTTCAATATCTCATCAGTGCTTGAAGTATACATTTGAAGGGCAAGTGCATGTAGTCCCGACAGACCTAGAACCCTTCAAGTACTACAACACGATGTAACTGATGTTGCAGTCGACCCTTCCATCAACACACTTGGATTTCCAATTGAATCCATCTAAACAGGGTGCGATTTCATAGGCATCCCCACTTTCAAGTCCACCAATTCCCTAGTCAGGTCCCTCTTCATCGGCTGGTCCTTCACCAATGACGTCACCTATGGTGGTCGCAACGAAGGACAAAGGGAAGAAACCCATGGAAGAAGTACCGCACTCAGTCTCAACCATTTCCATCGAGGAGATGCCTAGTAGAATGGAAGTCGAGGCACCTAGTCCACCCGACATGGAGTGGACTCAGGAAGAACTCCCATTCCCTACCCCTCAATCATCAACAATCACTGTTGAAATGGCCAATATGGGCCTGGGGGAGTATCTTGTGCAGAATATTGTAGCAATGACTGCACTGGATTCCATGCAGGACATGGGGATACCTCACCTCCCCATCGGTACCATCGTTCCTCTAGGTTACTCGCAAAACTAGAGAAACTTTGTGTATGGGGGCCTTGATCATGGTATTGAACCATACATGCAAGAGGAAGAAGATGAAGAGCCTTTCATGGAAGATGTCAATTATTTTTCTAACCCAGACTTCGCTTTAAGATATCTTGGCCAATGCAATTGGCATGGATATGGTTCAGGGAGATATGATCAAGGAGTGCGGGTACTATGCCAACCAAGGTATAAAATGTCGTACGAAAAATTAGGAGTTGGGTTTAACCACCCCTTGCCCCTTGACATCTTGGTGGAGAATATGCAAGGCCTAGGGATAGGCAACAAGGATGGGATGGTAGTAGATCTGTATGCCAATCCTAACACAACATATACATTGGGGGACTATCTCCCATTGTTGGCAACCAACCTTGTTGGCCTTAACAACCCTTTCCCTTCGCTTGAGAGAGGAGAATGTTCAAGGACTCACCCACAAGAGGGGTATAGACAAGGTCAGGAAGAATCTTCTAAGGATGAGTTAGAATATGAGGTAGCACCATGGGACCCTTTTGAATTTGATAGTAATCATTCACAAGTAATTCCCATGGATGACTATCAATAGATATTAATGGCAATATTCTCCTTAGAGGCACAGTTCGAGCAAGTTCCGCCTCAAGGAAATTAGGTCCCCTTGCAAAGAGCAGAACAACCCCGTTGGTACCATATGAATTTGCTCGAGCAAGAGGAGCTTCACATGTAACAAACAACTATCAGAGCCAATGAAGGTCTATGGATATTCGACAGTGATTATGAGGATGAAATAGAGATGGCCTACCTCAATCACATGTGAGAGCATCAACACCCCATGGATATTGATGATGTACTTCAACAACTAAACATAAGGCCAAGACATGAGTGGTGCATTAACCCAACACAGTGGGACCAAGTGTTACATCCACCACTTTGGGTGTATAGAGAGCAACTTCCGCCCAAAGACCCTATAGTGATAACAGTGTCGAGGGTAGACCCCGTCCTCCTATCCACACATAGGCCCGATCCATTCATGCCAATCCCTCCAGAGCCAGATCTAGAGCACAGAGGTCATCAAGGAAGTCTGAGATACCACACCTATGGTAATGGAGACCAAAATCATTTCATCAACATGATCTCCATTGACTTAACCACCCCCATCCGCAATCCAACCGACCCAGCATGACCATTGCATATAGACTTAGATGCCATAGGCTGGGATCATGCTAATTTGCCACCATCGCCATCAGAGTACTGGCATTTCAATGAGATGCTTCATTTCACCCCTGGGCCAACTCAAGACATATTCCATGCTGAAGAGGAACCCGAGGTTCCCAATGCAAATCTCAATTTAGTGAATGATATCCACTTAATCCCGACCCCACATCAGTTGGAGTATGGCTCGCACATGTCAGTTGAGGAGACAACTGACATAGACATCAGCTCAAATCCAATGAATCCACAGATCATCAAGTTGGTGGTAATCCTATCCCCCAAATAGCAAGCTAACTACATTGCCCTTATTAAGGAGAAGGAGGTTTTTGCATAGTCTTACAAAGACATGTCGGGGCTAGATCCACAGCTAGTCACGTATAACATGACGCTTGACCTATCAGTCAAGCCTGTAAAGCAAAAAATATGTAAGATGCACCCAACAGTGTCCTTGATGGTCAAGGACAAATTGCAGAAGTTGTTGGATGCATAGTTTGTCATCTATGTGGATTACCCACCATGGTTGTCCAACATGGTGCCCGTCAAGAAGCCTGACGGGAGGATTCACATATGTACTGATTTTTGAGATCTAAACAAAGCAAGTCCTAAGGATGATTTTCCCTTGCCAAGCATCAACACATTGGTAAATGCTACAGCGGGTCACGAAATGCTCTCCCTAATGGATGGTTTCTCGGGATACAATCAAATTTGTATCAATCCCAAGGACCAACTAAAAACGGCATTCACAACATCTTAGGGAACATTTTGTTATAAGGTCATGCCTTTTGGCCTTAAAAATGCTAGCGCCACCTACCAACACACCATTACATACATCTTCCATGATTATATGCACAAAACTTTGGAGGATTACATGGATGATTTGTTGGCCAAGTCCCTCTTGCACCCAGATCATCTCGATGAATTGAGCAATATCCTCGATCTCCTCATAGAACACAAAGTCAGACTAAACCCCAAGAAGTGCGTATTTGGCATCACATCTGGAAAACTCTTGGGTTTCATAGTCTCAAAGTGAGGAATCAAGGTGGACCCAAACAAATTCAAGGCAATCCTTGAAATGCTCTCCCCAACTACCATCAAGCAGCTCATAAACCTACAGGGAAAGGTCACATCAATCAAGCGCTTTATAGCACAGTTATTTGACAAGTGTCGAACCATGAATAAATTATTGCACAAGGGGGTAGCATTCCACTAGGATGACGAGTGCCAGTCAGCCTTTGACGACATAAAAAAATACTTGGCTTCATCGCCATTATTGGGACCACCTAGACTAGGAGTGTCATTATACTTATACATATCACCTACTGAGGTGGCATTGGGTGCCATGCTAGCCTAGAAGAATGAAATTCACAAAGAACAGGCTACTTACTATCTTAGCCGCACCCTAGTCAGTTATGAACTTAACTATGCATACGTTGAGAATCTCTGCTTGGCAGTGGTGTTTGCTACCAAAAAGCTACTCCATTACATGTTGAGCAACATGATGTATGTTGTGTCTAAGGAGAATCCATTGCGATACATGATGAGTCGTACTTATCATAGTAGTCGCACGGTGAAATGGATCATGTTGTTGATGGAGTTTGACATAGAAGTCATTAGACAAAAATCCATTAAAGGTCAAGTCATCGTTGATTAACTAACAGAGGCTCCTATTGAAGATGATCAGCCTCTGACCATAGAACTACCCGATGATGGGGTCTTCCATGTCTCACAGGCTAACATAACCCTATTTTTTGATGGTTCTAAATGTGAGCAATGAGGTGGCATGGGAATTATATTCTTCACACTGCAAGGGGCCCCAATCCCCTTGTCATTTAAACTTGAACATCTTTGGTGATTTGTTGTTACTCGTCAACCAAGTGAAGGGGGTATTCCAATGTAAATGCCCAGTTCTGTTGGCCTACAAAGCCCTTGTGGACAAATTCCTAGAAAAGCTTGAATGGTACGACATCGAGGCACTCCCTCGATCATCAAATCATTTTGCAGACACTATGGCCTCCTTAGGGTCACTAATCTCGCAAGACCTTTCTTGTGATATTACAACCATTCAATTCAAAATACTATCATAATCTGTGATGGAGTGTGCAAGCTCTGACTCAACGCCAGGAGTCCACTTGATCCAGATTGAACCATCTCCGGATAAGTTCACTCGAATCCTTGATCATTTGAATCATGCCAAATGGTGGTCCTTGTTCTCCCCTACTCCCCTTAATAGCAACACAATGCTATTTTGTGCCAAACAGATGAGCTGCTCTGCAACATTGTTCCTGAGAGGGTTCCAACCCCCCAAACATAGAGGGTGAAAAGGTACGAGAGGCACAATCCCTTAGTGCAAGACAGGTCTCCAAGACCTTACCAAGCGCTACCTCCAAGACCCCCTAGACTTGAGCGGGAGGCCACTCCTAGGAACAACGATGGGTACCCTCCGTGGGTGCCCACCTCTATTCATAGGTCTCACTTGGGAACTCCTCAAGAAGCTTATGAGGAGTATCAAGTCAGAGGGACTGCTATTTGGCCACCCCTTTATAGGCCTCAAGTTCCCCACAACCCGTAATGGGAACAAGTTACGGAGGAATAAATCAAGTCCTTCGATGCATATAAAGCGCTGTTAGAGTGCTTGGAGTCTATGGAAACCAAAAATTCTAGGCCCCAAAAGCCCACTTTACGACAACTCCACAGTCACCCTATGCATTCTTCAGTGCTGGCACCCCCTTACCTCAAACATTTTAAACTGCCCCATTTGGCAACCTTTAGAGGGGAAGAGGATGCTCAATATCATGTGACTAGGTTCCTGAGCATATGATTTGGCCTTCAGGACAATGATGCTTTGTTGTTAATAATGTTGATAACCATGTTCGCAAGCCCTGCCTTGGACAGGTTCACTCAGTTTCCAAAACATAACATCTACAACTTAGATCAGCTAGTGGATGCATTCCTTGAATGCTTTGCATTCAACACTAAGAAGAAGGCATCACTAAGCGATCTGGCCAGCCTCAAGCAGTATGAGGAAGAAAGCATGGTGGCATATGGGAATCGATGGAGGATGCTACTTTCCAAGCTGCCCTACCTCCCTCCTATGTCTGACCTTACCCAGATGTTCTCAAAGAGCTGTTTGAGATCGATCTCCATGCTATTGTAGCTGCAGCAATATGCCACCTTGGAAGAAGCCCTGGTGCAAGCCAAAATCATTGAGGAGATCAAAATTCTGGATGGTGAGATTTCCAAGCCTAAGAAAAAAGAGCGATCTAAGAATGCCAATATAGGGACCACGTAATAAAAATCCACTGCAGTTAATCAGGTTTCCATCAACATTCCTATGCTTGCACAAGTAACACAACCTCAAAAGGCTAACTATCAGGCTGTGCCTCTCAACACCTATTAAAGAGAGAATCAGAGGCAAGACCAGAATCAATAGCGTCACCCTCGGTAATAGTTCACCCCATACATAGAGTCTAAAGACTCCCTGTTTGACCGTTTGTCCGTGGCAAACTTGATCAACCTAACAGAGGTTCAACCTGTAGACCCCAACGCGTCAAAACCAAAGGATTATAGGGAAGAATTGTATTGTATGTTTCACTAACAGAGAGGACATGATCTCAATACATGTTAGAATTTTAGAGTATTGGTGCAAGGCTTAATTGATAATAAGACCTTAGCGGTGGATAATCCCATGGCACCAGGCAATCAAAATATGGAGGTCTTCAAATACCCCTTGCCTGCCCATGATACGTCGATGAAAAACCTCCAAGTCAATGAAGTAATGAAGAACTGCCCAATGTAAGGGTATGTCAGAATGATAAGTATAGTGACTAGAAATAGGAGGTATCTAAGCACAGCTGCCCCCGCGATGACTGCATGAGAGGTGCCAACAATTTCACAACAAGAACAGTACCCTACGTAGTCTCCTCTCCTTAGACCAGTGGTCATGATTCGGACCAAGCTCACCCAAAGCTTGAGGACCACATCGGCTAGGATCTCCATTTACAATCTAATACAACAATCATCGCCCCATCAGGAAGCTCTAATGTAGCTATTAAAAGCCATCGAGTTGCAGCCCCACGAGGCCAATTCCTTCAACAACTTTGTGGGACATGTCAAAATATGCACTGAGCTAGTCATCACCTTCAGAGAGGATGAGTTAAAGTACCTTGAATATCATTACAATAGTGGCCTTGAAGCACCTAAAGTTGCCCGCATCTCATATCGTGGCATCAACCTATACACTTCGAGCATTTAATGATGTAATATGCTCGATAGTAGGCATAATTGTCCTACCCATCCAAGTGGGACAAAAGACAATTCCTACATTGTGCCACATATTGGAAGGTGAGATGGCCTATAACATCTTGTTGGGCCAGCCATGGATTAGGGACATGAAGTGTGTCCCTTCAATAGCTCATCAGTGCTTGAAGTATACATTTGAAGGGCAAGTGCATGTAGTCCCGACGGACCTATAACCCTTCAAGTACTACAACACGATGCAACTGATGTCGCAGTCGACCCTTACATAAACACACTTGGATTTCCAATTGAATCCATCTAAATAGGGTGCAATTTCGTAGGCATCCCCACTATCAAATCCACCAATTTCCCAGCTAGGTCCCTCTTCATCGGTTGGTCCTTCACCAATGACGTCACTTACGGTGGCCGCAACGAAGGACAAATGGAAGAAACCTATGGAAGAAGTACCACACTCAGTCTCAACCATTTCCACCTAGGATATGCCTAGTAGAATGGAAGTCGAGGCACCTAGTCCACCCGACATGGAGTGGCCTTAGTAAGAACTCCCATTCCCTCCCCCTCAATCACCAACAATCACTATTGAAAGGGTCAATATGGGTCTAGGGGAGTATCTAGTGTGGAATATTATAGCAACGACCACACTGGAGTCCATGCAGGACATGGGGAGACCTTGCCTCCCCATTAGTACCATTGTTCCTCTAGGCTACCAGGCAAACTAGAGAAACTTTGTGTATGGGGGCCTTGATCATGGTATTGAACCATACATGCAAGAGGACAAAGATGAAGAGCCTTTCACGAAAGATGTCAATTATTTGTCTAACCCAAAATTCACTTTAAGATATCTTTGTCGATGCAATTGGCATGGATATGGGTTAGGCAGATATGAGCAAGGAGTGCGAGTACTATGCCAACCAAGGTATCAAATACCGTACGACAAATCAGGAGTGGGGTTTAACCACCCCCTGCCCTTTGACATCTTGGTGGAGAATATGCAAGGCCTAGGGATAGGCAACAAGGATGGGATGGCATTAGATCCGTATGCCAATCCTAACATGACATATACATTGGGGGACTATCTCCCATTGTTGGCAACCAACCTTGTTGGCCTTAACAACCCTTTCCCTTCACTCGAGAGAGGAGAAAGTTCAAGGACTTGCCCACAAGAGGGGTATAGACAAGGTCAAGAATAATCTTCCAAGGACGAGTCAAAATATGAGGTAGCACCATGGGACCCTTTTGAATATGACAATAATCATTCACAAGTAATTCCCATGGATGACTATCAAGAGAGCTTAATGGCAATATTCCCCTTAGAGGCACAGGTCGAGCATGTGCTGCCTCAAGGAAATCAGGTCCCCCCATAAATAGCAGAACAACCTTGTTAGGACCATATCAATTTGCTCGAGCAAGAGCAGCTTCACATGTCACAAATAGCTATCGGAGCCAACAAAGGTCTGTGGATCTCCGACCATGATTAGGAGGATGAAACAGAGATGGCCTACCTCAATCACATGTGACAGCATCAACATCCCATGGATATTGATGACGTACTTCAACAACTAAACATAATGCTAGGGCATGAGTGGCATTTTAACCCAACACAGTGGGACCAAGTGTTACATATGCCACTTTGGGCGTATAGAGAGAAAATTTCGCCCAGAGACCCTGTAGTGATAACAGTGTTGAGGGCAGACCCTGTCCTCCTATCCACACATAGGGCCAATCCATTCATGCCAATCCCTCTAGAGCAAGATCCAGAGCACAGAGGTCATCAAGGAAGTCTGAGATACCATACCTATAGTAATGGAGACCAAAATCATTTCATCAACATGATCTCCATTGACTTAACCGCCCCCATCTGATATACAGCTAACCCAGCATGACCATTGCATATAGACCTAGATGCCATAGGCTGGGATCGTGCTAATTCGCCACCATTGCCATCAGAGTACTGAAATTTAGGTGAGATGCTTCATTTCACCCCTAGGCCAACTCAAGATATATTCCATGCTGAAGAGGAACCCGAGGTTCCCAATGTAGATCTCAATTAAGTGAATGATATCCACTTGATCCCGACCCCACATCAGTTGGAGGATGGGTCGCACATGTCAGTTGAGGAGACAACTGACATAGACATCGGCTCAGATCCAATGAATCCATAGATCATCAAGTTTTGGGTAAGCCTATCCCTCGAAGAGAAAGATGACTACATTGCCCTTATTAAGGAGAAGGAGGTTTTTGCATGGTCTTACAAAGACATGTCGGTGCTAGATCCATAGCTAGTCACGTATAACCTAACGGTTGACCCGACAGTCAATCTTGTAAACCAAAAACTATGTAAGATGCATCCAACAATGGCCTTGATGGTCAAGGATGAATTGTAGAAGCTATTGGATGCACAGTTTGTCATCTATGTGGATTACCCACCATGGTTGTCCAACATGGTGCTCGTCAAGAAGCCTGATGGGAGGATTCGCATATGCACTGATTTTTGAGATCTAAAAAAAGCGAGTCCTAAGGATGATTTTCCCTTGCCAAGCATCGAAGCATTGGTAGATGCTACAACGGGTCATGAAATTCTCTCCCTAATGGATGGTTTCTCGGGATACAATCAAATTTGTATCAATCTTGAGTACCAACTAAAAACAACATTCACAATGCCTTGGGGAACATTTTGTTATAAGGTCATGCATTTTGGCCTTAAAAATGTTGGCGCCACCTACCAACGCATCATGACATACATCTTCCATGATTACATACACAAAAATTTGGATTACATGGATGATTTTTTGGCCAAGTCCCTCTTGCATCCAAATCATCTCGATGACTTGAGCAAGATCCTCGATCACCTCATAGAACACAAAGTCAAACTAAACCCCAAGAAGTGCGTATTTGGTGTCACATCTAGAAAACTCTTGGGTTTCATAGTCTCAAAGCGAGGAATTGAGGTGGACCTAAACAAACTCAAGGCAATCCTTGAAATGCTTCCCCCAACTACCATCAAGCAACTTAGAAGCCTATAGGGAAAGGTCACGTCAATCAAGCACTTTATAGTGTAGTTATCTGAAAAGTGCCGACCCATGAATAAATTATTGCACAAGGGGGTAGCATTCCACTGGGTTGACGAGTGCCAGTCAGCATTTGACGACATAAAACAATACTTGGCTTCACCGCCAGTATTGGCACCGCCTAGACTAGGAGTGTCATTCTACTTATACATCTCAGCTACTAAGGTGGCATTGGGTGCCATGCTAGACCAGAAGAATGAACTTCACAAAGAACAGGCTACTTACTATCTTAGCCGCACCCTGGTTAGTTACGATCTTAACTATGCATACGTCGAGAAGCTCTGCTTGGCAGTGGTGTTTGCTACCAAAAAGCTCCTCCATTACATGTTGAGCAACACAATGTATGTTGTGTCTAAGGAGAATCCATTGTGATACATGATGAGTCATACTTATCATAGTATCCACACGGAGAAATGGATCATGTTGTTGACGAAGTTTGACATAGAATTCATTGGAAAAAAATCCATAAAAGGTCAAGTCATCATCGATCAACTAGCAGAGGCTCCTCTTGAATATGATCAGTCTATGACCGTAGAACTACCAGATTATGGGGTCTTCCATGTCTCAAAATCAACAAATTTTGATGAGCCTGAGTCACAGGCTGACATAACCCTATTTTTTGATGGCTCTAAATGTGAGCAAGGATGTGGTGCGGTAATTGTATTCTTCACACCGCAAGGGGTCCCAATCCCCTTGTCATTTAAACTTGATTTCCCATGCACCAACAACAACGCTGAATATGAAGCCTTGCTCATAGGTCTTCAGACAACAATCACCATGAACATCAAACTCTTGAGCATCTTTGGTGATTCGTTGTTAATCGTCAACCAAGTGAAGGGGGTATTACAATGTAAATGCCTAGTTCTGTAGGCCTACAAAGCCCTTGTGGACAAATTCTTGGCAAAGCTTGAATGGTACGACATCGAGGCACTCCCTCGCTCATAAAATCATTTTGCGAACACTATGGCCTCCTTAGGGTCGCTAATCCTGCAAGACCTTTCTGGTGATATGACAACTATTCAAGTCAAAACACTATCGCAATCTGCGATGGAGCATGCAAGATCTGACTCAACGCTAGGAGTCCACTTGATCTAGATTGAAGCATATCCGAATAAGTTCACTCGAATCCTTGATCGTTTGAATCACGCCAACTGGGGGTCCTTGTTCTCCCCTACTCCCCTTAATAGCAACACAATGCTATTCGGTGCCAAATAGATGAGCTGCTCTACAACACTGTGCTTGAGAGGGTTCCAACACCCCAAACACAGAGGGCAAAAAGGTACGAGAGGCACAATCCCTTAGTGCAAGACAGGTCTCCAAGACCTTACCAAGCACTGCCTCCAAGAACCCCTAGACCTGAGCGGGAGGCCACTCCCAAGAACAACGATGGGTACCCTCTGCGGGTGCCCACCCCTATCCATAGGTCTCACTTAGGAACTCCTCAAGAAGCTTATGAGGAGTATGAGCAAGAAGAAAAATGGGAAGAGATGCCCTATCAAGGCAGAGGGGCTGCTATTCGGCCACCCCTCTATAGGCCTAAATTTCTCCGCAACTCATAATGAGAACAAGTTACGGAGGAAGAAATCAAGTCCTTCGATGCATATAAAGTGTTGTTAGAGCACTTGGAGTATGTGGAAATCAAAACTTCTGGGCCCCAAAATCCCACTTTACGACAACTCCGTAGTCACCCTGTGCATCTGTGATTGTCGTCACTCCCTTACCCCGAACATTTTAAATTGCCCCAGTTGGAAACCTTTATAGGGGAAGAGGATGCTCAAGAGCATGTGACTAGGTTCCTGAGACAATGCTTTGGCATTCAAGAAAATGATGCTTTGTTGTTAAGAATGTTGATAACCACGTTTGTAGGCCCTACCTCAGATTGGTTCACTCAGTTTCCAAAACACAACATCTACAACTTAGATCAGCTAGTGGATGCGTTCCTTGAATGCTTTACCTTCAACACCAAGAAGAAGGTTTCAGTAAGCGATCTATCCAGCCTCAAGCAGTATGAGGAAGAAAGCATGGTGGCATATGGGAATCGATGGAGGACGTTGCTTTCCAAGCTGCCCTACCTCCCTCCTATGTCTGAACTTACCCAGATGTTCTCAAAGAGCTGTTAGAGATCGATCTCCATGCTATTGCAGCTGCAACAATAAGCCCTGGCGCAATCCAGAATCATCGAGGAGATCAAAATTCAGGATGGCTAGATTGCCAAGCCTAAGAAAAAAGAGTGGTCTAAGAATGCCAAGATAGGGACCATGCAATCAAAATCTGCTATGGTTAATCAAGTTGCCATCAATGTTCCTAAGCCTACACAAGAAACACAGCCTCAAAATGCTAACTATCAGGTTTGTGCCTCTCAACACCTATGAAATAGAGAATCAGAGGCAAGACCAGAATCAACAGTGTTGCCCTCAGTGACAGTTCACACCATACAAAGAGTCTAAATGAAGAGAAATTATAGAAACATATTCTAGAAATAATGCAGAAATGATAACTAAGGAAATAATGACACCATTAAATGCACATATAACACACAAGATTTACCCTGGTTCACCCAATTTGGGCTAGTCCAGCAAACAAGAGTCTATCCTCCTTGATATATTATTCTCTCTCATCCCTAAAATGGGACATTACAATAATTATATAAGGAAACTCATACAACCCTAAACCACCAAGTGGTATTAGTGTACCGTGGATACAACACCATGGGATAAACCACCCACACCCACTAACCACCCACCAACTGTGGGAATACCGGGGGTCACTCCAAAAGTAGCAATAAAACTAGGTGAAAAGTAGCGATAAAAGTCTGTGGAAGTCGATTCATCAGACTTTTTTCTAGACTCGGCTTTCTTTGATCTACAATCCTTCTTCATATGACCAGGCTTGCCACAATTCCATAATTTTCTCTCAAACTTCCCCCGAGACTTGGATCTACCTTTAGACTTAGACCTATCACCATATCTAGATTTTTCCTTCTCCTTGGCATGCCCTCTCACTGTTAGGGCTTCCTTAGATGTGCCCTCCATGGCTTTCCTCCTCATATCCTCGGATAATAGAGATGCCACTATATCTTCAAACTTCAATGTGGATGAAGTTGTACTACCAATTGCTACTACTAAGTTATCCCATGAATGCGGTAAAGAGCATAACAAAGTAATGCATTTATCTTCCTCACTCAACTTAATTTCTACGAGATGTTAGTTGACTTACCACTGTATTGATTGCATTCGGATGATCCGCAACCGAATCCCCGTCATGCATCCTAAGATTGTACGCGTTTCTTTCCGAGGAATAATTTGTTCACTAGGGACTTCGATTGATACAAAGCCCCTAACCTCTCCCAGAGATCCTTTGTTGTAGCTTCTCCCGAAACATTGATGAGCACCGAATCTGCAAGACACATTCGAATCAGACTCCTTGCTTTTCGATTCATCTTCTCCCAATATTCATCAGAAGTACCCATAGGTTTTGTTGTTTCTAAAATAGCAGCCCATTGATCTCTGTCCACGAGCATATCTTCCATCTTTAAATTCCATAGCTCAAAAATTTTGCCGTCAAATTTCTCGATCTCTATCCTTGAATGATTTCCTGACATTTTTCCTTCAAACTCCTTCTGCATAACTCCCACTCCAAAATAGGTTTCCTCTCACTCCTAGAAACCCTAGATCTTCTTCAAACAGATTTAAACCCTAGCAATAAAGGCGTCCCCCTATGGCTAATGACTTGGCTCTAATACCAAATGAAGAGAAATTACAGAAACATATTCTAGAAATAATGCAGAAATGATAACTAAGGAAATAATGACACCATTCAATGCACATATAACACACAAGATTTACCCTGGTTCACCCAATTTGGGCTAGTCCAGCAAACAAGAGTCTATCCTCCTTGATATATTATTCTCTCTCATCCCTAAAATGGGACATTACAATAATTATATAAGGAAACTCATACAACCCTAAACCACCAAGTGGTATTAGGGTACCGTGGATACAACACCATGGGCTAAACCACCCACACCCACTAACCACCCACCAACCGTGGGAATACCGGGGGTCACTCCAAAAGTAGCGATAAAAGTAGGTGAAAAGTAGCGATAAAAGTAGGTGAAAATTTTCCGCGCCTGCTTCGCAGGCAAGACCGGCTTTGCTGGCATCTATCACTTTCACTATATCCGAGGGCATCCCCCTACGCACCCCGAGCCATCACCTATTACGTAATCACCTTTACCGTAGTCGGGGTCCTTGGGGGCCTCCGGACCCCCCCCTACCCGTAGTCTTTTGCACTGTTGTGCCTGTCATACAATTTGTTTTCGGCAAAGAATGAGACACATCCAACACTAAAGACTCCCTGTTTGACCGCTTGTCCATGACAAACGTGATCAACCTACCAGAGGTTCAACCTATAGACCCCAACACACCGAAACCAAAGGTTTATAAGGAAGAATTGTATTGTAGGTTTCATCAATGGAGAGGACATGATCTCAATACATGTTGGAAGTTTAGAGGTTTGGTGCAAGACTTAATTGATAATAAGACCTTAGTGGTGGATAATCCCGTGGCACCAGGAAACCAAAATATGGAGGTTTTCAAAGGCCCCTTAACCACCCATGATATGCCGACGAAAAACCTCCAAGTCAATGAAGTAATGCAGAACTGCCCAATGTAGGGGTATGTCAGAATGATAAGTATAGTGACTCAAAACAGGAGGTATCCGAGAAAAATTTCCCCCACGATGACTGTAGGAGAGGTTCCAACAATGTCACAACAACAACAACACCCTACGCAGTCTCCTCCGCTTAGACCAGTGGTCACGATTCGGACCAAGCTCACCCAAAGCTTGAGGACCTACATTGTGCCACATATTGGAAGGTGAGATGGCCTATAACATCTTGTTGGGCCGGCCATGGATTAGGGAGATGAATTGTGTCCCTTAAATAGCTCATCATTGCTTGAAGTATACATTTGAATGGCAAGTGCATGTAGTCCCGACGGACCTAGAACCCTTCAAGTACTACAACATGGTCCAATTGATGTCATAGTCAACCATTCCATCAACACACTTGGATTTCCATTTTAATCCATCTAAACATGGTGTGATTCCATAGGCATCCTCATTGTCAAGTACACCAATTCCCCATCTGGGTCCCTATTCATCGATTGGTCCTTCACCAACAACGTCACCTATGGTGGCTGCAACGAAGGACAAAGGGAAGAAACCCATGGAAGAAGTACTGCACTTAGTCTCAACCATTTCCACCTAGGAGATGCCTAGTAGAATGGAAGTCGAGGTGCCTAGTCCACCCGACATGGAGTGGACTCAGGAAGAACTCCCATTCCCTCCACCTCAATCACCAACAATCACTGTTGAAATGGCCAATATGGGCCTGGAGGAGTATCTAGTGTGGAATATTATAGCAACGACCGCACTGGAGTCCATGCAGGACATGGGGAGACCTCACCTCCCCATCGGTACCATCGTTCCTCTAGGCTACCCGCCAAACCAGACAAACTTTGTGTATGGGGGCCTTGATCATGGTATTGAACCATACATGCAAGAGGACGAAGATGAAGAGCCTTTCACAAAATATGTCAATTATTTGTCTAACCCAGACTTTGCTTTAATATATCTTGGCCAATGCAATTGGCATGGATATGGGTTAGGTAGATATGAGCAAGGAGTGCAGGTACTATGCCAACCAAGGTATCAAATGTCATAGGACAAATCAGGAGTGGGGTTTAACCACCCCATGCTCGTTGACATCTTGGTGGAGAATATGCAAGGCCTAGGGATAGGCAACAAGGATGGGATGGCATTAGATCCGTATGCCAATCCTAACATGACATATACATTGGGGGACTATCTCCTATTGTTGGCAACCAACCTTGTTGGCCTTAACAACCCTTTTCCTTCGCTCGAGAGAGGAGAAAGTTCAAGAACTCGCCCACAAGAGGGGTATAGACAAGGTCAAGAAGAATCTTCTTAGGATGAGTCAGAATATGAGGTAGCACCATGGGACCATTTTGAATCTGACAGTAATCATTCACAAGTAATTCCCATGTATGACTATCAAGAGAGCTTAATGGCAATATTCCCCTTAGAGGCGTATGTCGAGCAAGCGTTGCCTCAAGGAAATCAGGTCACCTTGCAAAGCATAGAACAACCCCATTGGGACCATATCAATTTGCTCGAGCAAGAGGAGCTTCACATGTCACAAACAGCTATCGAAGCCAATGAAGGTCTGTAGATCTCTGACAGTGATTATGAGGATGAAACAGAGATGGCCTAACTCAATCACATGTGACAGCATCAACACTCCATGGATATTGATGACGTACTTCAACAACTAAACATAAGGCTAGGGCATGAGTGGCATGTTAACCCAGTGCAGTGGGACCAAGTGTTACATCTGCCACTTTGGGTGTATAGAGAGCAACTTTTTCCCAGAGACCCTATAGTGATAATAGTGTCGAGGGCAGACCCCATACTCCTATCTGCACATAGGGCCGGTCCATTCGTGCCAATCCCTCTAGAGCTAGATCCAGAGCATAGAGGTCATCAAGGAATTCTGAGATACCACACCTGCGATAATGGAGACCAAAATCATTTCATCAACATGATCTCCATTGACTTAACCACCCCCATCTGTAATCTAGCCAACCCAGCATGACCATTGCATATAGACCTAGATGCCATAGGCTAGGATCGCGCTAATTCACCACCATAGCCATCATAGTACTGACATTTCAATGAGATGCTTAATTTCACCACTGGGCCAACTCAAGATATATTCCATGCAGAAGAGGAACCCAAGGTTCCCAATGTAGATCTCAATTTAGCGAATGATATCCACTTGATCCTGACCCCACATCAGTTGGAGGATGGGTCGCACATGTTAGTTGAGGAGACAACTAACGTAGACATTGGCTCAGATCCAATGAATCCACTGATCATCAAGTTGGGGGTAAGCCTATCCCCCGAAGAGCAAGCCAACTACATTGCCCTTATTAAGGAGAAGAAGGAGGTTTTTGCATGGTCTTATAAAGACATGCCGGGGCTAGATCCATAGCTAGTCACGCATAACCTGACGCTTGACCCGACAGTCAAGCCTGTAAAGAAAAAACAATGTAATATGCACCCAAAAGTGGCCTTGATGGTCAAGGATGAATTGCAAAAGCTATTGGATGCACAGTTTGTCATCTACGTGGATTACCCGCCATGGTTGTCCAACATGGTGCCCATCAAGAATCCTGATGAAAGGATTCGCATATGCACTAATTTTTTATATCTAAACAAAGCGAGTCCTAAGGATGATATCCAAGCATCGATGCATTGGTAGACTCTACAGTGGGTCACAAAATGCTCTCCCTAATGGATGGTTTCTCGAGATACAATAAAATTTGTATCAATCTTGAGGACCAACTAAAAATGGCATTCACAATGCCTTGGGGAACATTTTTATAAGGTCATGCATTTTGGCCTTAAAAATGCTAGTGCCACCTACCAACGCACCATGACATACATCTTCCATGATTACATTCACAAAACTTTGGAGCATTACATGGATGATTTGTTGGCCAAGTCTCTTGCACCCAGATCATCTCGATGACTTGAGCAAGATCCTCGATCGCCTCATAGAACACAAAGTCAGACTAAACCCCAAGAAGCGTGTATTTGGCATCACATCTAGAAAACTCTTGGGTTTCATAGTATCAAAGTGAGGAATCGAGGTGGACACAAACAAAGTCAAGGCAATCCTTGAAATGCTCCCCCCAACTACCATCAAGCAGCTCAAAAGCCTATAGGGAAAGGTCACGTCAATCAAGCGCTTTATAGCATAGTTATCTGACAAGTGCCGACCCATGAATAAATTATTGCACAAGGGGGTAGCATTCCACTGGGATGACGAGTGCCAGTCAGCCTTTGATGACATAAAACAATACTTGGCTTTGCCGCCAATATTGGAACCACCTAGACCAAGAGTGTCATTCTACTTATACATCTCAGCTACTGAGGTGGCACTGGGCGCCATGCTAGCCTAGAAGAATAAACTTCACAAATAACATGCTACTTACTATCTTAGCCGTACCCTGGTTAGTTACGAACTTAACTATGCATACGTCGAGAAGCTCTGCTTGGCAGTGGTGTTTTCTACCAAAAAGCTACTCCATTACATGTTGAGAAACATGACGTATGTTGTGTCTAAGGAGAATCCATTGTGATACATGATGAGTCGTACTTATCATAGTAGTCGCATGGCAAAATGGATCATGTTGTTGACAGAGTTTGACATAGAATTCATTGGACAAAAATCCATCAAAGGTCAAGTCATCATTGATCAACTAGTAGAGGCTCCTCTTGAACATGATCAGCCTCTGACCGTAGAACTACCCAATGATGGGGTCTTTCATGTCTCAGAATCACCAGATTTTGATGAGCCTGAGTCACAGGCTGACATAACCCTATTTTTTGATGGTTCTAAATGTGAGCAAGGAGGTGGCATGGGAATTGTATTCTTCACACCGCAAGGGGCCCCAATCCCCTTGTCATTTAAACTCAATTTACCATACACCAACAACAACGCTGAATATGAATCCTTGCTCATAGGTCTTCAGACAACAATCACCATGAACATCAAACGCTTGAACATCTTTGGTGATTCGCTATTAATCGTCAACCAAGTGAAGGGGGTATTCCAATGTAAATGCCCAGTTCTACAGGCCTACAAAGCCCTTGTGGACAAATTCCTGGCAAAGCTTGAATGGTATGACATCGAGGCACTCCCTTGATCATCGAATTGTTTTGCGGACACTATGGCCTCCTCAGGGTCAGTAATCCTGCAAGACCTTTCTAGTGATATGACAACTATTCAAGTCAAAACACTATTGCAATCTACGATGGAGCATGCAAGATCTGACTCAACACCATGAGTCCACTTGATCCATATTGAAGCATCTCCTGATAGGTTCACTCGAATCCTCGATCATTTTAATCACTCCAACTAGGGGTCCTTGTTCTACCCTACTCCACTTAATAGCAACACAACGCTATTCAGTGCCAAACAAATGAGCTGCTCTGCAACACTATGCCTGATAGGGTTCCAACCCCCAAAACACAGAGGGCAAAAAGGTACAAGATGCAAAATCCCTTAGTTCAAGACAGGTCTTCAAGACCTTACCAAGCGCTACCTCCAAGACCCACTAGACCTGAGCGGGAGGCCACTCCCAAGAACAATTATGGGTACCATCTGCAAGCACCCACCCCTGTCCATAGGTCTCGCTCGAGAACTCCTCAAGAAGCTTATGATGAGTATGAGCAAGAAGAAGAGCGGGAAGAGATGCCCTATCAAGGCAGAGGGGCTGCTATTCGACCACCCCTCTATAGGCCTAAATTTCCCCACAACCCGCAACTAGAACAAGTTATAGAGGAAGAAATCAAGTCCTTCAATGCATATAAATCACTGTTAGAGTGCTTGGAGTATGTGGAAACCAAAACTTCTAGGCCCCAAAAGCCCACTTTACGACAACTCCATAGTCACCCTATGCATCCGTCAGTGCCAGCACCCCCCTACCCTAAACATTTTAAACTGCCCTAGTTGGCAACCTTTAGAGGGGAAGAGGATGCTCAAGAGCATGTGACTAGGTTCCTGAGCCAATGCTTTGGCATTTAGGACAATAATGCTTTGTTGTTAAGAATATTGATAACCATGTTTGCAGGCCCTGCCTCAAACTGGTTCACTCAGTTTCAAAAACATAGCATCTACAACTTAGATTAGCTAGTGGACGCATTCCTCGAACACTTTGCCTTCAACACCAAGAAGGCGTCACTAAGCGATCTGGCTAGCCTTAAGCAGTATGAGGAAGAAAGCATGGCGGCATATGGGGATCGATGGAGGACGTTGCTTTCCAAGATGTCCTACCTCCCTCCTATGTCTGACTTTACCTAGATGTTCTCAAAGAGCTGTTTGAGATCGATCTCCGTGCTATTGCAGCTGCAGCAATATGCCACCTTGGAAGAAGCCCTGGCGCAAGCTAGAATCATCGAGGAGATCAAAATTTAGGATGGCAAGATTTCCAAACCTAAGAAAAAATAGTGTTCTAAGAATGCCAAGATAGGGATCACGCAATCAAAATCCACTATGGTTAATCAAATTGCCATCAACGTTCCTAAGCCTACACAAGCAACACAGCCTCAAAAGGCTAACTATCAGGCTATGAATCTCAACACCTATGAAATAGAGAATTAGAGGCAAGACCAGAATCAACAGCATCACCCTCGGTGACAGTTCACACCATACACAGAGTCTAAAGACCCCCTATTTGATTGCTTGTACATGGCAAACTTGATCAACTTACCAGAGGTTCAACCTATAGACCCCAATGCACTGAAACCAAAGATTTATAGGGAAGAATTGTATTGTAGGTTTCACCGATGGAGAGGACATGATCTCAATACATGTTGGAAGTTTAGAGGCTTGGTGAAATACTTAATTGATAATAAGACCTTAGAGGTGGATAATCCTGTGGCACCAGGAAACCAAAATATGGAGGTCTTCAAAGACCCCTTGCCCGCCCATGATACGCTAGCAAAAAACCTCCAAGTCAATGAAGTAATGCACAACTTCCCAATGGAGGGGTATGTCATAATGATAAGTATAGTGACTCGAAATAGGAGGTATCCGATAACAGCTACCCCCACGATGACTGCAGGAGAGGTGCCAACAATGTCACAACAACAACACCCTATGGAGTCTCCTTCGCTTAGAAGAGTGGTCATGATTCGGACCAAGCTCATCCAAAGCTTGAGGACCACATCGGCTAGGCTCTTCATTTATGAGCTAATACAATAATAATCGCCCCATCGGGAAGCTCTAATAGAGATATTAAAAGCCATCGAGTTGCAACCCCATGAGGCCAATTCCTTCAACAACTTCATGGGACATGTCAAAATATGTACTGAGCCAGTCATCACCTTCAGAGAGGACGAGTTAAATTCAGTGACTAGCGACATGGCGGATCCACCCCTGCACATTATCGTGCGGGTCAACGGGATCCTATACAAGAGAGTATTGGTAGACACTGGCTCGTCTAGTAATATCATTACAACAGCGGCCTTGAAGCACTTGAAGTTGCCTTCATATCATATCATGGCCCCAACCTATACACTTCGAGCATTTAATGATGCAATATGCTCGATAGTAGGCACAATTTTCCTACCCATCCAAGTGGTACAAAAGACAATTCCTACATTGTGCCACATATTGGAAGGTGAGATGGCCTATAACATCTTGTTGGGCCGACCATGGATTAGGGACATGAAGTGTGTCCCTTCAATAGCTCATTAGTGGTTGAAGTATACATTTGAATGGCAAGTGCATGTAGTCCCGACGGACCTAGAACCCTTCAAGTACTACAACATGGTCCAACTGATGCCGTAGTTGACCCTTCCATCAACACACTTGGATTTCCAGTTGAATCCATCTAAACAGGGTGTGATTCTATAGGCATCCCGACTGTCAAGTCCACCAATTCCCCAGCTGGGTCCCTCTTCATCGGTTGGTCCTTCACCAACGACGTCACCTACAGTGGTCGCAACAAAGGACAAAGGGAAGAAACCAATGGAAGAAGTACCACACTCAGTCTCAACCATTTCTACCTAGGAGATGCCTAGTATAATGGAAGTTGAGGTGCTTAGTCCACCCGACATGGAGTGGACTCAGGGAGAACTCCCATTCCCTCCCCCTCAATTGCCAACAATCACTGTTGAAATGGCCAATATAGGCCTAGAGGAGTATCTAGTATAGAATATTGTAGAAACAACCACACTGGAGTCCATGCAGGACATGGGTAGCCTTCGCTTCCCCATCGGTACCATCGTTCCTCTAGGATACCTGCCAAACCAGAAAAACTTTGTGTATGGGGGCCTTGATCATGGTATTGAACCATACATGCAAGAGGATGAAGATGAAGAGCCTTTCATGAAAGATGTCAATTATTTTTCTAACCCAGACTTCACTTTAATATATCTTGGCCAATGCAATTGGCATGGATATGGGTTAGGCAGATATGAGCAAGGAGTGTAGGTACTATGCCAACCAAGGTATCAAATGCCGTACGAAAAATCAAGAGTGGGGATTAACCACCCCATGCCCCTTGACATATTGGTGGAGAATATGCAAGGCCTAGGGATAGGCAACAAGGATGGGATGGAATTAGATCCGTATGCCAATCCTAACACAACATATACATTGGCGGACTATCTCCCATTGTTGGCAACCAACCTTGTTGGCCTTAACAACCCTTTCCCTTGGCTCAAGAGAGGATAAAGTTCAAGGACTCGCCCACAAGAGGGCTATAGACAAGGTCAGGAAGAATCTTCTGAGGACGAGTCAGAATCTAAGGTAGCACCATGGGACCCTTTTGAATCTGACAGTAATCATTCACAAGTAATTCCCATGGATGACTATCAAGAGAGCTTAATGGCAATATTCCACTTAGAGGCGTAGGTCGAGCAAGTGCTGCCTCAAGGAAATCAGGTCCCCCAATAAAGTGCAAAACAACCCCATTAGGACCATATCAACTTGCTTGAGCAAGAGGAGCTTCCCATGTCACAAATAGCTATCAAAGCCAACAAAGGTCTATAGATCTTCGATAGTGATTATGAGGATGAAATAGATATGGCCTACATCAATCACATGTGACAGCATCAACACCCCATGGATATTGATGACATACTTCAACAACTAAACATAAGGCCAGGGCATGAGTGGCACATTAACCTAGCGTAGTGGGACCAAGTGTTACATCTGCCACTTTGGGCGTATAGAGAGAAACTTTCGCCTAGAGACCCTATAGTGATAATAGTGTCGAGGGCAGACCCCGTCCTCCTATCCGCACATAAGGCCGATCCATTCATGTCAATCCCTCTAGAGCCAGATCCAGAGCACAGAGGTCATCAAGGAAGTTTGAGATACCACACCTACGGTAATAGAGACCAAAATAAATTCATCAACATGATCTCCATTGACTTAACTACCCCCATATATAATCCAATCGACCCAGCATAAACATTGCATATAGACCTAGATGCCATAGGCTGGGATCGTGCTAATTCACCACCATCGTCATCAGAGTACTGGCCTTTCGGGGAGATGCTTTATTTCATCACTAGGCCAACTCAAGATATATTCCATGCTAAAGAGGAACCCAAGGTTCCCAATGCAGATCTCAATTCAGCGAATGATATCCACTTGATTCAGACCCCACATCAGTTGGAGGACGAGTTGCACATGTCAGTTGAGGAGACAACTGACGTAGACATCGGCTCAGATCTAATGAATCCACAGATCATCAAGCTAGGGGTAAGCCTATCCCTCAAAGAGCAAGCCGACTACATTGCCCTTATTAAGTAGAAGAAGGAGGTTTTTGCATGGTCTTACAAAGACATGCTGGGGCTAGATCTGCAGCTAGTCATGCATAACCTGACACTTGACCTGACAGTCAAGCTTGTAAAGCAAAAACTATGTAATATGTACCAAAAAGTGGCCTTGATAGTCAATGATGAATTGTAGAAGCTGTTGGATGCACAATTTGGCATCTACGTGGATTACCCACCATGGTTGTCCAACATGGTGCCCATTAAGAAGCCTTACGGGAGGATTCGCATATGCACTAATTTTTGAGATCTAAACAAAGCAAGTCGTAGGATTATTTTCCCTTGCCAAGCATCGATGCATTGGTAGACGCTACAGCGGGTCACAAAATGCTCTCCCTAATGGATGGTTTCTCAGAATACAATCAAATTCGTATCAATCCTGAGGACCAACTAAAAACGACATTCACAACACCTTGGGGAACATTGTTATAAGGTCATGCATTTTGGCCTTAAAAATGCTAGTGCCACCTACCAACGTGCCATGACATACATCATCCATGATTACATACATAAAACTTTGAAGGATTACATGGATGATTTGTTGGCCAAGTCCCTCTTGCACCCAGATCATCTCGATGACTTGAGCAAGATCCTCGATCGCCTCATAGAACACAAAGTCAGACTAAACCCCAAGAAGTGCGTATTTGGAGTCACATCTAGAAAACTCTTGGGTTTCATAGTCTCAAAGTGAGGAATTGAGGTGGACCCAAACAAAGTCAAGGCAATCCTTGAAATGCTCCCCCTAACTACCATCAAGCAACTTAGAAGCCTGCAAGGAAAGGTCACGTCAATCAAGCGCTTTATAGCGCAGTTATCTGACAAGTGCCGACCCATGAATAAATTATTGCACAAGGGGGTAGCATTCCACTGGGATGACGAGTGCCAGTTAGCCTTTGATGACATAAAATAATACTTGGCTTTGTCTCCAATATTGGCACTGCCTAGACCAAGAGTGTCATTCTACTTATACATCTCAACTACTGAGGTGGCACTGGGCGCCATGCTAGCCTAGAAGAATAAACTTCACAAATAACAGGCTACTTAATTAGCCGTACCCTGGTTAGTTATGAACTTAACTATGCATACGTTGAGAAGCTCTGCTTGGCAGTGGTGTTTGCTACCAAAAATCTACTCTATTACATGTTGAGCAACATGACGTATGTTGTGTCTAAGGAGAATCCATTGCGATACATGATGAGTCGTACTTATCATAGTAATCGCACGGCAAAATGGATCATGTTGTTGACAGAGTTTGACATAGAATTCATTGGACAAAAATCCATCAAATGTCAAGTCATTGTTGATCAACTAGTAGAGGCTCCTCTTGAAGACGATCAGCCTCTCACCGTAGAACTACCCGATGATGGGGTCTTCCATGTCTCAGAATCGCCAGATTCTGATGAGCCTGAGTCACAGGCTGACATAAACCTATTTTTTGATGGTTCTAAATGTGAGCATGGAGGTGGCATAGGAATTGTATTTTTCACACTGCAAGGGGCCCCAATCCCCTTGTCATTTAAACTCAATTTCCCATACACCAACAACAACGTTGAATATGAAGCCTTGCTCATAGGTCTTCAGACAGTAATCACCATGAACATCAAATGCTTGAACATATTTGGTGATTTGTTATTAATTGTCAACCAAGTGAAGGGGATATTCCAATGTAAATGCCCAGTTCTACAGGCCTACAAAGCCCTTGTGGACAAATTCCTGGCAAAGCTTTAATGGTACGACATCGAGGCACTCCCTTTATCATCGAATTGTTTTGCAGACACTATTGCCTCCTTAGGGTCACTAATCCTGCAAGACCTTTCTGGTGATATGAAAACTATTCAAGTCAAACTATCACAAACCGTGATGGAGTGTGCAAGCTCTGACTCAATGCTAGGATTCCACTTGATCCAGATTGAACTATCTTTGGATAAGTTCACTCGAATCCTTGATCGTTTGAATCATGCCAATTGGGGGTCCTTGTTCTCCCCTACTCCCCTTAATAGCAACACAATGTTATTCGGCACCAAACACACGAGCTTCTCTGCAACACTATTCCTGAGAGGGTTCCAACCCCCAAAACATAGAGGGCAAAAAGGTACGAGAGGCACAATACCTTAGTGCAAGATAGGTCCCCAAGACCTTACCAAACACTGCCTCCAAGACCCCCTAGACTTGAGCGGGAGGCCACTCTCAGGAACAATGATGGGTACCCTCTGCGGGCGCCCACACCTGTCCATAGGTCTCACCTGAGAACTCCTCAAGAAGCTTATGAGGAGTATGAGCAAGAAGAAGAGCGGGCAGAGACGCCCTATCAAGGCAGAGGGGTTGCTATTCGGCCACCCCTCTATAGGCCTAAAGTTCTCCGCAACCTGCAACGGGAACAAGTTATGGAGGAAGAAATCAAGTCCTTCAATGCATATAAAGTGCTATTAGAGTGCTTGGAGTATATGGAAACCAAAACTTTTTGGCCCCAAAAGCCCACTTTACAACAACTCCGCAGTCACCCTATGCATCCATCAGTGTCGGCACCCCATTACCCCGAACATTTAAAACTACCCCAGTTGGCAACCTTTAGAGGGGAAGAGGATGCTCAAGAGCATGTGACTAGGTGCCTAAGCCAATTCTTTGGAATTCATGACAATGATGCTTTGTTGTTAAGAATGTTGATAACCATGTTCGCAGGCCCTGCCTCGGATTGGTTCACTCAGTTTCCAAAACATAGCATATGCAACTTAGATCAGCTAGTGGATGCATTCCTCGAATGCTTTACCTTCAACACCAAGAAGAAGACATCACTAAGCGATCTGTCCAACCTCAAGCAGTATGAGGAAGAAAGCATGGCGACATATGGGAATCGATGGAGTTCCAAGCTGCCCTACCTCCCTCCTATGTTCGACCTTAGCCAGATGTTCTCAAAGAGCTGTTTGAAATCGATCTCTGTGCTATTGCAGCTGCAAAAATATGCCACCTTGGAAGAAGCCCTGGCACAAGCCAGAATCATCGAGGAGATGAAAATTTAGGATGGCAAGATTGCCAAGCCTAAGAAAAAAGAGTGGTCTAAGAATGCCAAGACAGGGACCACGCAATCAAAATACGCTATGGTTAATCAGGTTGCCATCAATGTTCCTAAGCCTACACAAGCAACACAGCCTCAAAAGGATAACTATCAAGCTATTCCTCTCAAAACCTATGAAAGAGAGAATCAGAGGCAAGACCAGAATCAACAGCGTCGCCCTCGATGATAGTTCACACCATACACAGAGTCTAAAGACTCCCTATTTGATCACTTATCCATGGCAGACTTGATCAACCTACCAGAGGTTCAACCTGTAGACCCCAATGCACCGAAACCAAAGGGTTATAGGGAAGAATTGTATTGTAGGTTTCACTGACAGAGAGGACATGATCTCAATACATGTTGGAATTTTAGAGGCTTGGTGCAAGACTTAATTGATAATAAGATCTTAGCGGTGGATAATCCCGTGGCACCAGGCAACCAAAATATGGAGGTCTTTAGAGACCCCTTGCTGGCCCATGATATGCTAGCAAAAAACTTCCAAGTCAATGAAGTAACGCAAAACTATCCAATGTAGGGGTATGTTGGAATGATAAGTATAGTGACTCAAAACAGGAGGTATCCGAGCACAGCTGCCCCCGCGGTGACTGCAGGAGAGGTTCCAACAATGTCACAACAAAAAAAGCACCCTATGTAGTCTCCTCTGCTTAGACCAGTGGTCACGATTCACACCAAGCTCATCCAAAGCTTGAGGACTACGTCTGCTAGGCTCTCCATTTACGAGCTAATACAACAATCATCGCCCCCTTGGGAAGCTCTAATGGAGATATTAAAAGCCATCGAGTTGTAGCCCCATGATGCCAATTCCTTCAACAAATTTTGTGGGACATGTCAAAATATGCACTGAGCCAGTCATCACCTTCAAAGAGGATGAGTTTAAGTAGGTAACTGGTGACATGGCGGATCCACCCCTACACGTTATCATGCGGGTCAACGGGATCCCGTACAAGAGAGTATTGGTAGACACTGGCTCATCCAGTAATATCATTACAATAGTAGCCTTAAAGCACCTAAATTTTTTTGCATCTCATATCGTGGCCTCAACCTATACACTTCAAGCATTTAATGATGCAATATGCTCGACAATAGGCACAATTGTCCTACCCATCTAAGTGGGACAAAAGACAATTCCTACATTGTGCCACATATTGGAATGTGAGATGGCCTATAACATCTTGTTGGGTCGGCCATGGATTAGGGACATGAAGTGTGTCCCTTCAATAGCTCATCAGTGCTTGAAGTATACATTTAAAGGGCAAGTGCATGTTGTCCCGGCAGACATAGAACCCTTCAAGTACTACAACATGGTGCAACTGATGCCGTAATGGACCCTTCCATCGACACACTTGGATTTCCAGTTGAATCCATCTAAATAGGATGTGATTCTATAGGCATCCCCACTGTCACATCCACCAATTCCCTAGCCAGGTCCCTCTTCATCGGCTGGTCCTTCACCAAAGACATCACCTACGATGGCCGCAACGAAGGACAAAGGGAAAAAACCCATGGAAGAAGTACCGCATGCAATCTCAACCATTTCCATCGAGGAGATGCCTAGTAGAATGGAAGTCGAGGTGCCTAGTCCACCTGACATGGAGTGGACTTAGGAAGAACTCCCATTCCCTCCACCTCAATCATCAACAATCACTATTGAAATGGCCAATATGGGCCTGGGGTAGTATCTAGTGTGGAATATTGTAGCAAGGACCGCATCGGAGTCCATGTAGGACATGGGGAGACCTCGCATCCCCATAAGTACCATCGTTCCTCTAGGCTACCCGCAAAACCAGAGAAACTTTGTGTATGGGGGCCTTGATCATGGTATTGAACCATACATGCAAGAGGACGAAGATGAAGAGCCTTTCATGGAATATGTCAATTATTTTTCTAACTTAGACTTCGCTTTACGATATCTTGGCCAATGCAATTGGCATGGATGTGGTTCAGGCAGATATGAGCAAGGAGTGCGGGTACTATGCCAACCAAGGTATCAAATTCCGTACGAAAAATCAGGAGTTGGTTTTAACCACCCCCTGCCCCTTGACATCTTGGTGGAGAATATGCAAGGCCTAGGGATAGGCAACAAGGATGGGATGGCATTAGATCCGTATGCCAATCCTAACACAACATATACATTGTGATACTATCTCCCATTGTTTGCAACCAACCTTGCTGGCCTTAACAACCCTTTCCCTTCACTCGAGAGAGGAGAAAGTTCAAGGACTCACCCACAAGAGGGGTATAGACAAGGTCAAGAAGAATATTCTGAGGACGAGTCAGAATATGAGGTAGCACCATGGGACCCTTTTGAATTTGAAAGTAATCATTCACAAGTAATTCCCATGGATGAATATCAAGAGAGCTTAATGGCAATATTCCCCTTAGAGGCACAGGTTGAGCAAGTGCCACCTCAAGGAAATCAAGTCCCCCTGTAAAGAGCAGAACAACCCCGTTGGGACCATATCAATTTGCTCGAGCAAGAGGAGCTTCACATGTCACAAACAGCTATCGAAGCCAACGAAGGTCTGTGGATCTTCGACAGTGATTATGAGGATTAAATAGAGATGGCCTACCTCAATCACATGTGACAGAATTAACACCCAATGGATATTGATGACGTACTTCAACAACTAAACATAAGGCCAGGGCATGAGTGGCATGTTAACCCAACGCAGTGGGACCAAGTGTTACATCCACCACTTTGGGTGTATAGAGAGCAACTTCCGCCCAAAGACCCTATAGTGATAACAGTGCCAAGGGTAAACCTTGTCCTCCTATCCGCACATAGGGCCGATCCATTCATGCCAATCCCTCTAGAGCCAGATCCAGAGCACGGAGGTCATCAAGGAAGTCTGAGATACCACACCTATGATAATGGAGGCCAAAATAATTTCATTAACATGATCTCCATTGACTTAACCACACCCATCCGTAATCCAGCTGACCCAGCATGACCATTGCATATAGACCTAGATAATTCACCACCATTGCCATCAGAGTACTGGCCTTTCGGTGAGATGCTTCATTTCACCCCTAGGCCAACTCAAGATATATTCCATGTTGAATAGGAACCCGAGGTTACCAACGTAGATCTCAATTTAGCGAATGATATTAACTTGATCCCGACCCCACATCAGTTGGAGGACGGGTTGCACATGTCAGTTGAGGAGACAATTGACGTAGACATCGTCTCAGATAGAATGAATCCATAGATCATCAAGCTAGGGTTAAGCCTATCCCCCGAATAGCAAGCCAACTAAATTGCCCTTATTAAGGAGAAGAAGGAGGTTTTTGCATGGTCTTACAAATACATGCTGAGGCTATATCCGTAGCTAGTCACGCATAACCTAACGCTTGACCCGAAAGTCAAGCTTATAAAGCAAAAACTACGTAAGATGCACCCAATAGTGGCCTTGATGGTCAAGGACAAATTTTAGAAGCTGTTGGATGTACAGTTTGTCATCTATGTGGATTACCCACCATGGTTGTCCAACATGGTGCCCGTCAAGAAGCCTGATGGGAGGATTCGCATATGCACTAATTTTTGAGATCTAAACAAAGTGAGTCCTAAGCAAAATTTTCCCTTGCCAATCATCGACGCATTGGTAGATGCTACAATGGGTCATGAAATGCTCTCCCTAATGGATGGTTTCTCGGGATACAATCAAATTCGTATCAATCTCGAGGACCAACTAAAAATGGTGTTCACAACGTCTTGGGGAATATTTTGTTATAAGGTCATGCCTTTTGGCCTTAAAAATGTTGGTGCCACATACCAACGCGCCATGGCATACATCTTCCATGATTACATGCATAAAACTTTGGAGGATTACATGGATGATTTTTTGGCCAAGTACCTCTTGCGCCCTGATCATCTCGATGACTTGAGCAAGATCCTCGATCACTTCATAGAACACAAAGTCATACTAAACCCCAAAAAATGTGTATTTGGCATCACATCTAGAAAAATCTTGGGTTTCATTGTCTCAAAGTGAGGAATCAAGGTGGACCCAAACAAAGTCAAGGCAATCCTTGAAATGCTCCCCCCAACTACCATCAAGCAACTCAGAAGCCTGTAGGGAAATGTCACATCAATCAAGCGCTTTATAGCGCAGTTATCTGACAAGTGCCAAACCATGAATAAATTATTGCATAAGGGGGTAGTATTCCATTGGGATGATGAGTGCCAGTCAGCCTTTGATGACATAAAACAATACTTGGCTTCATCGCCAATATTGGCATCGCCTAGACTAGGAGTGTCATTCTACTTATTCATCTCAGCTACTGAGGTGGCACTGGGCACCATGCTAGCCTAGAAGAATGAACTTCACAAAGAATAGGCTACTTACTATCTTAGCCACACCTTGGTCAGTTACAAACTTAACTATGCATATGTCGAGAAGCTCTTCTTGGAAGTGGTGTTTGCTACCAAAAAGCTACTCCTTTACATGTTGAGCAACATGACGTATGTTGTGTCTAAGGATAATCCATTGCGATACATGATGATTCGTACTTATCATAGTAGTCGCACGGCAAAATGGATCATGTTGTTGACGGAGTTTGACATAGAATTCATTGGAAAAAATCCATCAAAGGTCAAGTCATCATCGATCAACTAGCAGAGGCTCCTATTGAATATGATCAGCCTCTGACCGTAGAACTACCCGATGATGGGGTCTTCCATGTCTCAAAATCACCAGATTCTGATGAGCCTGAGTCACAAGCTGACATAACCCTATTTTTTGATGGTTCTAAATGTGAGCAAGGAGGTGGCACATGAATTGCATTCTTCACACCGCAAGGGGCCCCAATACCCTTATCATTTAAACTCAATTTCCAGTGCACCAACAACAATGCTAAATATGAAGCCTTGCTCATAGGTCTTCAGACAACAATCACCATGAACATCAAATGCTTGAACATCTTTGGTGATTCGCTATTAATCGTCAACCAAGTGAAGTGGGAATTCCAATGTAAATGCCTAGTTCTACAGGCCTACAAAGCCCTTGTGGACAAATTCTTGGCAAAGCTTGAATGGTATGACATCGAGGCACTCCCTTGATCATCGAATCATTTTGTGGACACTATGGACTCCTTAGGGTCACTAATCCCGTAAGACCTTTCTGGTGATATGACAACTATTCAAGTCAAAACACTATCACAATCCACGATGGATTGTGCAAGCTCTGACTCAATGCCAAGAGTCCACTTGATCCAGATTGAACCATCTCTGGATAAGTTCACTCAAATCCTCGATCATTTGAATCACACCACCTAGGGGTCCTTGTTCTCCCCTACTATTAATAGTAACACCACTATTCTTACAGATTCTTTCTCGCTCAGCTTTTATTACGAATGAACTTCAAGAGGGATTGGCTATTCATGCTGTCGAGGTTTTGGATCAGCAGGATTGGTATTCACCCATAAAATATTACCACAAGCTAGGTAACCTCGCACTTGGATTGTCGTAGGCCGCAAAGAGATCATTTAAATAGAGAGCAGCAAAACATGTCTAGTTAGGAGAAATTATGTACCATCGTAGCTACGAGGGAATCCTCCTTCATTGCTTGGACCAGCAGGAGTTCACTTGGGTGGTCACCCAAGCGCACGATGGTACATGTGGTGGTCACTTCAGTAGTATGGCCATTGCTAATCACATTCTTTGCATGGGCTACTATTGGCTAAATCATCCATGATTACATGCATAAAACATTGAAGGATTACATGGATGATTTGTTGGCCAAGTCCCTCTTGCACCCAGATCATCTCAATGACTTGAGCAAGATCCTCGATCACCTCATAGAACACAAAGTCAGACTAAACCCCAAGAAGTGCATATTTGGCGTCACATCTGGAAAACTCTTGGGTTTCATAGTCTCAAAGTGAGGAATCGAGGTGGACCCAAACAAAGTCAATGCAATACTTGAAATGCTCCCTCCAACTACCATCAAGCAGCTTAGAAGCCTACAGGGAAAGGTCATGTCAATCAAGCACTTTATAGCACAGTTATTTGACAAGTGCCGACCCATGAATAAATTATTGCACAAGGGGGTAGCATTCCACTGGGATGACGAGTGCCAGTCAGCCTTTGACGACATAAAACAATACTTGGCTTTGCCACCAATATTGGCACCGCCTAGACCAAGAGTGCCGTTCTACTTATACATCTCAACTACTGAGGTGGCACTGGGCGCCATGCTAGCCCAGAATAATAAACTTCACAAATAACAGGCTACATACTATCTTAGCCATACCCTAGTCAGTTACGAACTTAACTATGCATACGTTGAGAAGCTCTACTTGGTAGTGGTGTTTGCTAACAAAAAGCTACTCTATTACATGTTGAGCAACATGACGTATGTTGTGTCTAAGGAGAATCCATTGCGATACATGATGAGTCGTACTTATCATAGTAGTCGCACGGCAAAATGGATCATGTTGTTGATAGAGTTTGACATAGAATTCATTGGACAAAAATCCATCAAAGTTCAAGTCATTGTTGATCAACTAGTAGAGGCTCCTCTTGAAGACGATCAACCTCTCACCATAGAACTACCCGATGATGGGGTTTTCCATGTCTCAGAATCTCCAGATTCTGATGAGCCTGAGTCACAGGCTGACATAACCCTATTTTTTTATGGTTCTAAATGTGAGCATGGAGGTGGCACAGGAATTGTATTTTTCACACCGCAAGGGGCCCCAATCCCCTTGTCATTTAAAGTCAATTTCCTGTGCACCAACAACAACGCTAAATATGAAGCCTTGCTCATAGGTCTTCAGACATCAATCACCATGAACATCAAATGCTTGAACATCTTTGGTGATTCACTATTAATCGTCAACCAAGTGAAGGGGATATTCCAATGTAAATGCCCAGTTCTACAGGCCAACAAAGCCCTTGTGGACAAATTCTTGGCAAAGCTTGAATGGTACGACATCGAGGCACTCCCTTGATCATCAAATCATTTTGTGGACACTATTGCTTCCTTAGGGTCACTAATCTCGCAAGACCTTTCTGGTGATATGACAACTATTCAAGTCGAAACACTACCACAATCCGTGATGGACTCAATGCCAGGAGTCCACTTGATCTAAATTGAACTATCTATGGATAAGTTCACTCGAATCCTTGATCATTTGAATCATGCCAATTAGGGGTCCTTGTTCTCCCCTACTCCCCTTAATAGCAACACAATGTTATTCGGTGCCAAATAGATGAGATTCTTCGCAACACTATTCCTGAGAGGGTTCCAACCCCCAAAACATAGAGGGTAGAAAGGTACAAGAGGCACAATCCCTTAGTGCAAGACAGGTCCCCAAGACCTTACCAAACACTGCCTCCAAGACCCCCTAGACCTGAGCGAGAGGACACTCTTAGGAACAATGATGGGTACCCTCTACGGGCGCCCACACCTGTCCATAGGTCTCACCCGAGAACTCCTCAAGAAGCTTATGAGGAGTATGAGCAAGAAGAAGAGCGGGCAAAGATGCCCTATCAAGGCAGAGGGGTTGCTATTCGGCCACCCCTCTATAGGCCTCAAGTTCTCCGCAACCTACAATGGGAACAAGTTATGGAGGAAGAAATCAAGTCCTTCGATGCATATAAAGCGCTATTAGAGTGCTTGGAGTCTGTGGAAACCAAAACTTCTGGGCCCTAAAAGCCCACTTTACAACAACTCCGTAGTCACCCTGTGCATCCGTTAGTGTCGGCACCCCATTACCCCGAACATTTTAAACTGCCCTAGTTGGCAACCTTTAGAGGGGAAGAGGATGCTCAAGAGGATGTGACTAGGTGCCTTTTCCAATTCTTTGGCATTCATGACAATGATGCTTTGTTGTTAAGAATGTTGATAACCATGTTCGCAGGCCCTGCCTCGGACTGGTTCACTCAGTTTCCAAAACATAGCATATGCAACTTAGATCAGCTAGTGGATGCGTTCCTCGAATGCTTTACCTTCAACACCAAGAAGAAGGCATCACTAAGCGATTTTTCCAACCTCAAGCAGTATGAGGAAGAAAGCATGGCGACATATGGGAATCGATGGAGTTCCAAGCTGCCCTACCTACCTCCTATGTCTGACCTTACCCAGATGTTCTCAAATAGCTGTTCAAAATCAATCTTCATGCTATTGTAGCTGCAACAATATGCCACCTTGGAAGAAGCCCTGGCACAAGCTAGAATTATCGAGGAGATCAAAATTTAGGATGGCAAGATTGCCAAGCCTAAGAAAAAAGAGTGGTCTAAGAATTCCAAGATAGGGACCACACAATCAAAATACGCTACGGTTAATCAGGTTGCCATCAACGTTCCTAAGCCTGCACAAGCAACATAGCCTCAAAAGGCTAACTATCAGGCTATGCCTCTCAACACCTATGAAAGAGAGAATCAGAGGCAAGACCAGAATCAAAAACGTCACCCTCAATGACATTTCACACCATACACAGAGTCTAAATACTCCCTGTTTGATCGCTTGTCTATGGCAAACTTGATCAACCTACCAGAGGTTCAACCTGTAGACCCCAATGCACCAAAACCAAAGGGTTATAGGGAAGAATTGTATTGTATGTTTCACCCACAAAGAGGACTTGATCTCAATACATGTTGGAAGTTTAGAGGCTTGGTGCAAGACTTAATTGATAATAAGACCTTAGCGGTGGATAATCCCGTGGCACCAGGCAACCAAAACATGGAGGTCTTTAGAGACCCCTTGCCCGCCCATGATATGCTGGCAAAAAACTTCCAAGTCAATGAAGTAACGCAGAACTATCCAATGTAGGGGTATGTCGGAATGATAAGTATAATGACTCAAAATAAGAGGTATCCGAGCATAGCTGCCCCCGCGACGACTACAGGAGAGGTGCCAACAATGTCACAACAAAAAAAGCACCCTACGTAGTCTCCTCTGTTTATACCAGTGGTCACGATTCGGACCAAGTTCACCCAAAGCTTGAGGACTACGTCGGCTAGGCTCTCCATTTACGAGCTAATACAACAATCATCGCCCCATTGGGAAGATCTAATGGAGATATTAAAAGCCATCGAGTTGTAGCCCCATGAGGCCAATTCCTTCAACAAATTTGTGGGACATGTCAAAAGATGCACTGAGCCAGTCATCACCTTCAAGTAGGATGAGTTAAAGTCAGTAACTGGTGACATGGCGGATCCACCCCTACACGTTATCATGTGGGTCAATGGGATCCTGTACAAGAGAGTATTGGTAGACACTGGCTCGTCCAGTAATATCATTACAATAGCAGCCTTAAATCACCTAAAGTTGCCCGCATATCATATCGTGGCCTCAACCTATACACTTCAAGCATTTAATGATGCAATATGCTCGACAGTAGGCACAATTGCCCTACCCATCCAAGTGGGACAAAAGATAATTCCTACATTGTGCCACATATTGGAAGGTGAGATGGCCTATAACATCTTGTTGGGTCGGCCATGGATTAGGGAAATGAAGTGTGTCCCTTCAATAGCTCATCAGTGCTTGAAGTATACATTTAAAGGGCAAGTGCATGTAGTCCCGGTGGACCTAGAACCCTTCAAGTACTACAACACGGTGCAACTGATGCCGCAGTGGACCCTTCCATCAACACACTTGGATTTCCAGTTGAATCCATCTAAACAGGATGTGATTCTACAGGAATCCCCACTGTCATGTCCACCAATTCCATAGCTGGGTCCCTCTTCATCGGTTGGTCCACCAACGACATCACCTACGATGGCCACAACGAAGGACAAAGTGAAGAAACCCATGGAAGAAGTACCACACTCAGTCTCAACCATTTCCACCAAGGAGATGCCTAGTAGAATGGAAGTCGAGGTGCCTAGTCCACCTGACATGGAGTGGACTTAGGAAGAACTCCCATTCCATCCACCTCAATCATCAACAATCACTATTGAAATGGCCAATATGGGCCTGGGGGAGTATCTAGTGCGGAATATTGTAGCAAGGACCGCACTGGAGTCCATGCAAGAAATGGGGAGACCTCGCCTCCCCATCGGTACCATCGTTCCTCTAGGCTACCCGCAAAACCAGAGAAACTTTGTGTATGGGGGCCTTGATCATGGTATTGAACCATACATGCAAGAGGACGAAGATGAAGAGCCTTTCATGGAAGATGTCAATTATTTTTCTAACTCAGACTTTGCTTTACGATATCTTGGCCAATGCAATTGGCATGGATGTGGTTCAGGCAGATATGAGCAAGGAGTGCGGGTACTATGCCAACCAAGGTATCAAATGTCGTACGACAAATCAGGAGTGGGGTTTAACCACACCCTGCCCCTTGAAATCTTGGTGGAGAATATGCAATGCCTAGGGATAGGCAACAAGGATGGGATGGAATTAGATCTGTATGCCAATCCTAACACAATATATACATTGGGATACTATCTCCCATTGTTTGCAACCAACCTTGTTGGCCTTAACAACCCTTTCCCTTCGCTTGAGAGAGGAGAAAGTTCAAGGAATCACCCACAAGAGGGGTATAGACAAGGTCAAGAAGAATCTTCTGAGGACGAGTCAGAATATGAGGTAGCACCATGGGACCCTTTTGAATTTGATAGTAATCATTCATAAGTAATTCCCATGGATGACTATCAAGAGAGCTTAATGGCAATATTCCCCTTAGAGGCGCAGGTCGAGCAAGCACCACCTCAAGAAAATCAGGTCCACCCGTAAAGAGCAGAACAACCCCGTTGGGACCATATCAATTTGCTCGAGCAAGAGGAGCTTCACATGTCACAAACAGCTATCGAAGCCAACGAAGGTTTGTGTATCTCCGAAAGTGATTATGAGGATTAAACAGAGATGGCCTACCTCAATCACATGTGACAACATTAACACCCCATGGATATTGATGACGTACTTCAACAACTAAACATAAGGCCAGGTCATGAGTGGCATGTTAACCGAGCGCAGTGGGACCAAGTGTTACATCCACCACTTTGGGTGTATAGAGAGCAACTTTCGCCCAAAGACCCTATAGTGATAACAGTGTCGAGGGCAAACCCCGTCCTCCTATCCGCACATAGGGCCGATCCATTCATGATAATCCCTCCAGATCCAGATCTAGAGCACAGAGGTCATCAAGGAAGTCTGAGATACCACACCCACGATAATGGAGGCCAAAATCATTTCATTAACATGATCTCCATTGACTTAACCGCCCCCATCCGCAATCCAATCGACCCAACATGACCATTGCATATAGACCTAGATGCCATAGGCTGGGATCATGCTAATTCACCACCATTGCCATCAGAGTACTGGCATTTTGGTGAGATGCTTCATTTCACCCCTAGGCCAACTCAAGATATATTCCATGCTGAAGAGGAACCCGAGGTTACCAATGCAGATCTCAATTCAATGAATGATATCCACTTGATCCCGACCCCACATCAGTTGGAGGACGGGTCACACATGTCAGTTGAGGAGACAATTGACGTAGACATCATCTCAGATCCAATGAATCCATAGATCATCAAGCTGTGGGTAAGCCTATCCCCTGAAGAGCAAGCCAACTAAATTGCCTTTATTAAGGAGAAGAAGGAGGTTTTTGCATCGTCTTACAAATACATGCCTGGGATAGATCCACAGCTAGTCATGCTTAACCTGACACTTGACCCGAAAGTCAAGCCTATAAAGCAAAAATTACGTAAGATGCACCCAATAGTGGCCTTGATGGTCAAGGACAAATTTTAGAAGCTATTGGATGTACAGTTTGTCATCTATGTGGATTACCCACCATGGTTGTCCAACATGGTTCCTATCAAGAAGCCTGACGGGAGGATTCGCATATGCACTAATTTTTGAGATCTAAACAAAGTGAGTCCTAAGGATGATTTTCCCTTACCAAGCATCGATGCATTGGTAGATGCTACAACGGGTCATGAAATGCTCTCCCTAATGGATGGTTTCTCGGGATACAATCAAATTCGTATCAATCCCGAGGACCAACTAAAAACGGCGTTCACAACGTCTTGGGGAATATTTTGTTATAAGGTCATGCCTTTTGGCCTTAAAAATGTTGGCACCACCTACCAACGTGCCATGACATACATCTTCCATGATTACATGCACAAAAATTTGGAGGATTACATGGATGATTTGTTGGCCAAGTACCTCTTGCACCCAGATCATATCGATGACTTGAGCAAGATCCTCGATCGCCTCATAGAACACAAAGTCATACTAAACCCCAAGAAGTATGTATTTGGCATCACATCTAGAAAACTCTTGGGTTTCATAGTCTCAAAGTGAGGAATCAAGGTGGACCCAAACAAAGTGAGTCACAGGCTGACATAACCCTATTTTTTGATGGTTCTAAATGTGAGCAAGGAGGTGGCATAGGAATTGTATTCTTCACACCACAAGGGGCCCCAATCCCCTTATCATTTAAACTCAATTTCCAGTGCACCAACAACAATGCTGAATATGAAGCCTTGCTCATAGGTCTTCAAACAACAATCACCATGAACATCAAATGCTTGAACATCTTTGGTGATTCGTTGTTAATCATCAACCAATTTAAGGGGGCATTCCAATGTAAATGCCTAGTTCTATAGGCCTACAAAGCCCTTGTGGACAAATTCCTGGAAAATCTTGAATGGTATGACATCGAGGCACTCCCTTGATCATCGAATCATTTTGTGGACACTATGGACTCCTTAGGGTCACTAATCTTGTAAGACCTTTCTGGTGATATGAAAACTATTCAAGTCAAAACACTATCGCAATCCACAATGAAGCGTGGAAGCTCTGAATCAATGCCAGGAGTCCACTTGATCCAGATTGAACCATCTCTGGATAAGTTCACTCGAATCCTCGAACATTTGAATCATGCCACCTAGGGGTCGTTGTTCTCCCCTACTCCTATTAATAGTAACACAACACTATTCTTACAGATTCTTTCTCACTTAGCTTTTGCTAGGGATGAACTTCAAGAGGGATTGGTTGTTCATGCTGTCAAGGTTTTGGATCAGCAGGATTGGTATTCACCCATCAAATATTACCTCAAGCTAGGTAACCTCGCACTTGGATTGTCGCAGGCCACAAAGAGATCATTTAAATAGAGAGCAAAAAAACATGTCTTGTTAGGAGATATTATGTACCGTCACAGCTACGAGGGAATCCTCCTTCATTGCTTGGACTAGCAGGAGTTCACTTGGGTGGTCACACAAACACACGATGGTACATGTGGTGGCCACTTTAGCAGTATGGCCATCGCTAATCACATTCTTCGCATGGGCTAATATTGGCTACATCATCCATGATTACATGCATAAAAATTTGAAGGATTACATGGATGATTTGTTGGCCAAGTCCCTCTTGCACCCAGATCATCTCGATGACTTGAGCAAGATCCTCGATCACCTCATAGAACACAAAGTCAGACTAAACCCCAAGAAGTGCATATTTGGTGTCACATCTAGAAAACTCTTGGGTTTCATAGTCTCAAAGTGAGGAATCGAGGTGGACCCAAACAAATTCAAGGCAATCCTTGAAATGCTCCCCCCAACTACCATCAAGCAGCTTAGAAGCCTACAGGGAAAGGTCGCATCAATCAAGCGCTTTATAGCACAGTTATCTGACAAGTGTCGACCCATGAATAAATTATTGCACAAGGGGGTAGCATTCCACTGGGATGACGAGTGCCAGTCAACCTTTGATGACATAAAACAATACTTGGCTTCGTCGCCAGTATTGGCACTGCCTAGACCAAGAGTGTCGTTCTACTTATACATCTCAACTACTGAGGTGGCACTGGGCACCATGCTAGCCCAGAAGAATAAACTTCACAAATAATAGGCTACTTACTATCTTAGCCGTACCCTGGTCAGTTACGAACTTAACTATGCATACGTTGAGAAGCTCTGCTTGGCAGTGGTGTTTGCTACCAAAAAGCTACTCTATTACATGTTGAGCAACATGACGTATGTTGTGTCTAAGGAGAATCCATTGCGATACATGGTGAGTCATACTTATCATAGTAGTTGCACAACGAAATGGATCATGTTGTTGACAGAGTTTGACATAGAATTCATTGGACAAAAATCCATCAAAGTTCAAGTCATTATTGATCAACTAGTAGAGGCTCCTCTTGATGACGATCAGGCTCTCACCATAGAACTACCCGATGATGGGGTCTTCCATGTCTTAGAATCACCAGATTCTGATGAGCCTGAGTCACAGGCTTACATAACCCTATTTTTTTATGGTTCTAAATGTGAGCATGGAGGTGGCACATGAATTGTATTTTTCACACTGCAAGGGGCCCCAATCCCTTTGTCATTTAAACTCAATTTCCCGTGCACCAAAAACAACGCTGAATATGAAGCCTTGCTCATAGGTCTTCAGACAGCAATCACCATGAACATCAAACACTTGAACATCTTTGGTGATTCGCTATTAATCGTCAACCAAGTGAAAGGGATATTCCAATGTAAATGCCCATTTATGCAGGCCTACAAAGCCCTTGTGGACAAATTCATGACAAAGCTTGAATGGTACGACATCGATGCACTCCCTCGATCATCGAATCATTTTGTGGACACTATTGCTTCCTTAGGGTGACTAATCCTGCAAGACCTTTCTGGTGATATGACAACTATTCAAGTCAAAACACTATCACAATCCATGATGGAGCGTGCAAGCTCTGACTCAATGCCATAAGTCCACTTGATCTAGATTGAACTATCTTTGGATAAGTTCACTCGAATCCTTGATCATTTGAATCATGCCAATCGGGGGTCCTTGTTCTCCCCTACTCCCCTTAATAGCAACACAATGTTATTCGATGCCAAATAGATGGGCTTCTCCGCAACACTATTCCTGAGAGGGTCCCCAAGACCTTACCAAACACTGCCTCCAAGACCCCCTAGACCTGAGCGGGAGGCCACTCGCAGGAACAATGATGGGTTCCCTCTACGAGCGCTCACACCTATCCATAGGTCTCACCCGAGAACTCCTCAAGAAGCTTATGATGAGTATGAGCAAGAAGAAGAGCGGGCAGAGATGCCCTATCAAGGCAGAGGGGTTGCTATTCGTCCACCCCTCTATAAGCCTCAAGTTCTCCGCAACCTGCAACGGGAACAAGTTATGGAGGAAGAAATCAAGTCCTTCGATGCATATAAAGTGCTATTAGAGTGCTTGGAGTTTGTGGAAACCAAAACTTTTGGGCCCCAAAATCCCACTTTACAACTCCGCAGTCACCCTGTGCATCCGTCAGTGTCGGCACCCCATTACCCCGAACATTTTAAACTGCACTAGTTGGAAACCTTTAGAGGGGAAGAGGATGCTCAAGAGCATGTGACTAGGTGCCTGAGCCAATTATTTGGCATTCATGACAATGATGCTTTTTTGTTAAGAATGTTGATAACCATGTTCATAGGCCCTGCCTTGGACTGGTTCACTCAATTTCTAAAACATAGCATATGCAACTTAGATCAGCTAGTGGATGTGTTCCTCGAACGCTTTTCCTTCAACACCAAGAAGGCATCACTAAGTGATCTGTCCAACCTCAAGCAGTATGAGAAAGAAAGCATGGCGACATATGGGAATCGATGGAGTTCCAAGCTGCCCTACCTCCCTCCTATGTCCGACCTTACCCACATGTTCTCAAAGAGCTGTTTGAAATCGATCTCCATGCTATTGTAGCTACAACAATATGCCACCTGGGAAGAAGCCCTGGCACAAGCCAAAATCATCGAGGAGATCAAAATTTAGGATGGCAAGATTGCCAAGCCTAAGAAAAAAGAGTAGTCTAAGAATGCCAAGATAGGGACCATGCAATCAAAATACGCTACGGTTAATCAGGTTGCCATCAATGTTCCTAAGCTTGCACAAGAAACACAGCCTCAAAAGGCTAACTATCAGGCTATGCCTCTCAACACCTATGAAAGAGAGAATCAGAGGCAATACCAGAATCAACAGCGTCACCCTCGATGACAATTCACACCATACACAGAGTCTAAATACTCCCTGTTTGATCACTTTTCCATGGCAAACTTGATCAACCTACCAAAGGTTCAACCTGTAGACCCCAATGCACCGAAACCAAAGGGTTATAGGGAAGAATTTTATTGTAGGTTTCACCGACAAAGAGGACATGATATCAATACATGTTGGAAGTTTAGAGGCTTGGTGCAAGACTTAATTGATAATACGACCTTAGCGGTGGATAATCCCGTGGCACTAGGTAACCAAAATATGGAGTTCTTTAGAGACCCCTTGCTCGCCCATGATATGCTGGCAAAAAACTTCCAAGTCAATGAAGTAACGCAGAACTATCCAATGTAGGGGTATATCGAAATGATAAGTATAGTGACTCAAAACAAGAGGTATCCGAGCACAGCTGCCCCTGCGACGACTATAGGAGAGGTGCCAACAATGTCACAACAAGAAAAGCACCCTATGTAGTCTCCTCTACTTAGACCAGTGGTCACGATTCGAAACAAGCTCACCCAAATCTTGAGGACTACGTCGGCTAGGCTCTCCATTTACGAGCTAATACAACAATCATCGCCCCATTGGGAAGCTCTAATGGATATATTAAAAGCCATCGAGTTGTAGCCCCATGAGGCCAATTCCTTCAACAAATTTGTGGGACATGTCAAAAGATGCACTGAGCCAGTCATCACCTTCAAAGAGGATGAGATAAAGTCAGTAACTGGCGACATGGTGGATCCACCCCTACACGTTATCGCGCAGGTCAACGGGATCCTGTACAAGAGAGTATTGGTAGACACTGGCTCGTCTAGTAATATCATTACAACAACAACCTCAAAGCACCTAAAGTTGCCCACATCTCATATCGTGGCCTCAACATATACACTTCAAGCATTTAATGATGCAATATGCTCGACAGTAGGCATAATTGTCCTACCCATCGAAGTGGGACAAAAGACAATTCCTACATTGCACCACATATTGGAAGGTGAGATGGCCTCTAACATCTTGTTGGGTCGGCCATGGATTAGGGACATGAAGTGTGTCCCTTCAATAGCTCATCAGTGCTTGAAGTATACATTTAAAGGGCATGTGCATGTAGTCCTGACGGACCTAGAACCCTTCAAGTACTACAACACGATGCAACTGATGCCACAGTGGACCCTTCCATATACACACTTGGATTTCCAGTTGAATCCATCTAAATAGGATGTGATTCTATAGGCATCCCCGTTGTCACGTCCACCAATTCCCCATCCGGGTCCCTCTTCATTGGCTGGTCCTTCACCAACGACATCACCTATGATGGCCGCAACGAAGGACAAAGGGAAGAAACCCATGGAAGAAGTATCGCACTCAGTCTTAACCATTTCCACCGAGGAGATGCCTAGTAGAATGGAAGTCGAGGTGCCTAGTCCACCCGACATGGAGTGGACTCAGGAAGAAATCCCATTCCCTCCACATCAATCATCAACAATCACTGTTGAAATGGCCAATATGGGCCTGGGGGAGTATCTAGTGTGGAATATTGTAGCAAGGACCGCACTGGAGTCCATGTAGGACATAGGGAGACCTCGCCTCCCCATTAGTACCATCGTTCCTCTAGGCTACCCGCAAAACCAGAGAAACTTTGTGTATGGGGGACTTGATCATGGTATTGAACCATACATGCAAGAGGACGAAGATGAAGAGCCTTTCATGGAAGATGTCAATTATTTTTCTAACTCAGACTTCGCTTTACGATATCTTGGCCAATGCAATTGGCATGGATGTGGTTCAGGCAGATATGAGCAAGGAGTGCGAGTACTATGCCAATCCTAACACAACATATACATTGGGATACTATCTCCCATTGTTTGCAACCAACCTTGTTGGCCTTAACAACCCTTTCCCTTCGCTCAAGAGAGGAGAAAGTTCAAGGACTCACCCACAAGAGGGTTATAGACAAGGTCAGGAAGAATCTTCTGAGGATGAGTCAAAATATGAGGTAGCACCATGGGACCCTTTTGAATTTGACAGTAATCATTCACAAGTAATTCCCATGGATGACTATCAAGAGAGCTTAATGGCAATATTCCCCTTAGAGGCGCAGGTCGAGCAAGCACCACCTCAAGGAAATTAGGTCCCCCCGTAAAGAGTAGAACAACCCCATTGGGACCATATCAATTTTCTCGAGCAAGAGGAGCTTCACATGTCACAAATAGTTGTCGAAGCCAACAAAGGTCTGTGGATCTCCGATAGTGATTATGAGGATTAAACAGAGATGGCCTACCTCAATCACATGTGACAGCATTAACACCCCATGGATATTGATGACGTACTTCAACAACTAAACATAAGGACAGGGCATGAGTGGCATGTTAACCCAGCGCAGTGGGACCAATTGTTACATCCACCACTTTGGGTGCATAGAGAGCAACTTCTGCCCAAAGACCCTATAGTGATAACAGTGCCGAGGGAAAACCCCGTCCTCCTATCCGCACATAGGGCCAATCCATTCATGCCAATCCCTCCAAAGCCAAATCCAAAGCATAGAGGTCATCAAGGAAGTCTGAGATACCACACCTGCAATAATGGAGGCCAAAATCATTTTATTAACATGATCTCCATTGACTTAACCGCCCCCATCCGTAATCTAGTTGACCCAGCATGACCATTGCATATAGACCTAGATGCCATAGGCTGGGATCATGCTAATTCGCCACCATAGCCATCAGAGTACTGGCATTTCGATGAGATGCTTCATTTCACCCCCAGGCCAACTCAAGATATATTCCATGCTGAAGAGGAACCCGAGGTTACTAACACAGATCTAAATTCAGTGAATGATATCCACTTGATCCCGACCCCACATCAGTTGGAGGATGGGTCGCACATGTCAGTTGAGGAGACAATTGACATAGACATCGTCTCAGATCCAATGAATCCATAGATCATCATGCTGGGGGTAAGCCTATCCCCTAAAGATCAAGCCGACTAAATTGCCCTTATTAAGGAGAAGGAGGTTTTTGCATGGTCTTACAAAGCAGGAGTCCACTTGGGTGGTCACCCAAGCGCACGATGGTACATGCGATGGCCACTTCAGTAGTATGGCCATCGCTAATTGCATTCTTCGCATGGGCTACTATTGGCTACATCATCCATGATTACATGCATAGAACTTTGAAGGATTACATAGATTATTTGTTGGCCAAGTCCCTCTTGCACCCAGATCATCTCGATGACTTGAGCAAGATCCTCGATCGCCTCATAGAACACAAAGTCAGACTAAACCCCAAGAAGTGCGTATTTGGCATCACATCTACAAAACTCTTGGGTTTCATAGTCTCAAAGTGAGGAATCGAGGTGGACCAAAACAAAGTCAAGGCAATCCTTGAAATTCTCTCCCCAACTACCATCAAGCAGCTTAGAAGACTACAGGGAAAGGTCGCATCAATCAAGCGCTTTATAGCGCAGTTATCTGACAAGTGCCGACCCATGAATAAATTATTGCACAAGGGGGTAGCATTCCACTGGGATGATGAGTGCCAGTCAGCATTTGACGACATAAAACAATACTTGGCTTTGTTGTCATTATTGGCACTGCCTAGACCAAGAGTGTCGTTCTACTTATACATCTCAAATACTGAGGTGGCACTGGGTTCCATGCTAGCCCAGAAGAATAAACTTCACAAATAATAGGCTACTTACTATCTTAGTCGTACCTTGGTCAGTTACGAACTTAACTATGCATACGTTGAGAAGCTCTACTTGGCAATGGTGTTTGCTACCAAAAAGTTACTCTATTACATGTTGAGAAACATGATGTATGTTGTGTCTAAGGAGAATCCATTGTGATACATGATGAGTCATACTTATCATAGTAGTCGCACGGCAAAATGGATCATGTTGTTGTCAAAGTTTTACATAGAATTCATTGGAAAAAAATCCATCAAAGGTCAAGTCATTGTTGATCAACTAGTAGAGGCTCCTCTTGAAGACGATCAGCCTCTCACCATAGAACTACCCGATGATTTGATCTTCCATGTCTCAGAATCCCCAGATTCTGATGAGCCTGAGTCACAGGATGACATAACCCTATTTTTTTATTGTTCTAAATGTGAGCATGGAGGTGGCATAGGAATTGTATTTTTCACACCGCAAGGGGCCCCAATCCCCTTGTCATTTAAACTCAATTTCCCGTGCACCAACAAAAATGCTAAATATGAAGCCTTGCTCATAGGTCTTCAGACAACAATCACCATGAACATCAAACGCTTGAACATCTTTGGTGATTTGCTATTAATCATCAACCAAGTGAAGGGGATATTCCAATGTAAATGCCCAGTTCTGTAGGCCTACAAAGCCCTTGTGGACAAATTCCTGGCAAAGCTTGAATGGTACGACATCGAGGCACTCCCTCGATCATCGAATCATTTTGTGAACACTATTGCCTCCTTAGGGTCACTAATCCCACAAGACCTTTATGGTGATATGACAACTATTCAAGTCAAAACACTATCACAATCCGTGATGGAGCGTGCAAGCTCTGACTCAATGCCAGGAGTCCACTTGATCCAGATTGAACTATCTTTGCATAAGTTCACTTGAATCCTTGATCGTTTGAATCACGCCAATTGGGGGTCCTTGTTCTCCCCTACTCCCCTTAATAGCAACACAATGTTATTTGGTGCCAAAAAGATGAGCTTCTCCGCAACACTATTACTGAGAGGGTTCCAACCCCCAAAACATAGAGGGCGAAAAGGTATGAGAGGCACAATCCCTTAGTGCAAGACAGGTCTCCAAGACCTTACCAAGCGCTGCCTCCAAGACCCCCTAGACCTGAGCGGGAGGCCACTCCCAGGAACAATGATGGGTACCCTCCACGGGTGCCCACCCCTATTCATAGGTCTCACCCGAGAACTCCTCAAGAAGCTTATGAGGAGTATGAGCAAGAAGAAGAGCGGGCTGAAATGCCCTATCAAGGCAGAGGGGCTGCTATTCGGCCACCCCTCTATAGGCCTCAAGTTCCCCGCAACCCGTAATGGGAACAAGTTATGGAGGAAGAAATCAAGTCCTTCGATGCATATAAAGCGTTGTTAGAGTGCTTGGAGTCTATGGAAACCAAAACTTTTGGGCCCCAAAAGCCCACTTTACGACAACTCCGTAGTCACCCTGTGCATCCGTCAGTGTCGGCACCCCCTTACCCCGAACATTTTAAACTGCCCTAGTTGGCAACCTTTAGAGGGGAAGAGGATGCTCAAGAGCATGTGACTAGGTTCCTGAGCCAATGCTTTGGCATTCAGGACAATGATGCTTTGTTGTTAAGAACATTGATAACCACGTTCGTAGGCCCTGCCTCGGACTGGTTCACTCAGCTACCAAAACATAGCATCTGCAACTTAGATCAGCTAGTGGATGCGTTCCTCGAACGCTTCACCTTCAACACCAAGAAGAAGGCATCACTAAGCGATCTGGCCAGCCTCAAGCAGTATGAGGAAGAAACCATGGCGACATATGGGAATCGATGGAGGACGCTACTTTCCAAGCTGCCCTACCTCCCTCCTATGTCCGACCTTACCCAGATGTTCTCAAAGAGCTGTTTGAGATCGATCTCCATGCTATTGCAGCTGCAGCAATATGCCACCTTGGAAGAAGCCCTGGCGCAAGCCAGAATCATCGAGGAGATCAAAATTTAGGATGGCAAGATTGCCAAGCCTAAGAAAAAAGAGTGGTCTAAGAATGCCAAGACAGGGACCACGCAATCAAAACCCGCTACGGTTAATCAGGTTGCCATCAACGTCCCTAAGCCTGCACAAGCAACATAGCCTCAAAAGGCTAACTATCAGGTGGTGCCTCTCAACACCTATGAAAGAGAGAATCAGAGGCAAGACCAGAATCAGCAGCGTCACCCTCGATGATAGTTCACACCATACACAGAGTCTAAAGACTCCCTGTTTGACCGCTTGTCCATGGAAAACTTGATCAACCTACCAGAGGTTCAACCTGTAGACCCCAATGCATCGAAACCAAAGGGTTATAGGGAAGAATTGTATTGTAGGTTTCACCGATGGAGGGGACATGATCTCAATACATGTTGGAAGTTTAGAGGCTTGGTGCAAGACTTAATTGATAATAAGACCTTAGCGGTGGATAATCCCGTGGCACCAGGCAACCAACAGATGGAGGTCTTCAAAGACCCCTTGCCCACCCATGATGCACCGGCAAAAAACCTCCAAGTCAATGAAGTAATGCAGAACTACCCAATGCAGGGGTATGTCAGAATGATAAGTATAGTGACTCAAAACAGGAGGTATCCGAGCACAGCTACCCCCACGATGACTACAGGAGAGGTGCCAACAACATCACAACAACAATAGCACCCTACGCAGTCTCCTCCGCCTAGACCAGTGGTCACGATTCGGACCAAGCTCACCCAAAGCTTGAGGACCACGTCGGCTAGGCTCTCCATTTATGAGCTAATACAACAATCATCGCCCCATCGGGAAGCTCTAATGGAGATATTAAAAGCCATCGAGTTGCAGCCCCACGAGGAAAATTCCTTCAACAACTTCATGGGACATGTCAAAAGATGCACTGAGCCAGTCATCACCTTCAGAGAGGACGAGTTAAAGTCAGTGACTGGCGACATGGCGGATCCACCCCTACACGTTATCATGCAGGGGTCAACGGGATCCCATACAAGAGAGTATTGGTAGACACTGGCTCATCCAGTAATATCATTACAACAACGGCCTTGAAGCACCTAAAGTTGCCCGCATCTCATATAGTGGCCTCAACCTACACACTTCGAGCATTCAATGATGCAATATGCTCGACAAGTAGGCACAATTGTCCTACCCATCCAAGTGGGACAAAAGACAATTCCTACATTGTGCCACATATTGGAGGGTGAGATGGCCTATAACATCTTGTTGGGCCGGCCATGGATTAGGGACATGAAGTGTGTCCCTTCAATAGCTCATCAGTGCTTGAAGTATACATTTGAAGGGCAAGTGCATGTAGTCCCGGCGGACTTAGAACCCTTCAAGTACTACAACACGGTGCAACTGATGCCGTAGTCGACCCTTCCATCAACACACTTGGATTTCTAGTTGAATCCATCTAAATAGGGTCCGATTCCATAGGCATCCCCGCTGTCAAGTCCACCAATTCCCCAGTCGGGTCCATCTTCATCGGCTGGTCCTTCACCAACGATGCCACCTACGGTGGCCGCAACGAAGGACAAAGGGAAGAAACCCATGGAAGAAGTACCGCCCTCAGTCTCAACCATCTCCACCGAGGAGATGCCTAGTAGAATGGAAGTCGAGGTGCCTAGTCCACCCGACATGGAGTGGACTCAGGAAGAACTCCCATTCCCTCCCCCTCAATCACCAACAATCACTATTGAAATGGCCAATACGGGCCTGGGGGAGTATCTAGTGCGGAATATTGTAGCAACGCCCGCACTGGAGTCCATGCAGGACATGGGGAGACCTCGCCTCCCCATCGGTACTATCGTTCCTCTAGGCTACCCGCCAAACCAGACAAACTTTGTGTATGGGGGCCTTGATCATGGTATTGAACCATGCATGCAAGAGGAAGAAGATGAAGAGCCTTTCATGGAAGATGTCAATTATTTGTCTAACCCAGACTTCACTTTAAGATATCTTGGCCAATGCAATTGGCATGGATATGGGTTAGGCAGATATGAGCAAGGAGTGCGGGTACTATGCCAACCAAGGTATCAAATGTCGTACGACAAATCAGGAGTGGGGTTCAACCACCCCCTGCCCCTTGACATCTTGGTGGAGAATATGCAAGGCCTAGGGATAGGCAACAAGGATGGGATGGCATTAGATCCATATGCCAATCCTAACATGACATATACATTGGGGGACTATCTCCCATTGTTGACAACCAACCTTGTTGGCCTTAACAACCCTTTCCCTTCGCTCGAGAGAGGAGAAAGTTCAAGGACTCGCCCACAAGAGGGGTATAGACAAGGTCAAGAAGAATCTTCTGAGGATGAGTCAGAATATGAGGTAGCACCATGGGACCCTTTTGAATCTGATAGTAATCATTCACAAGTAATTCCCATGGATGACTATCAAGAGAGCTTAATGGCAATATTCCCCTTAGAGGCGTCGATCGAGCAAGCACCACCTCAAGGAAATCAGGTCCCCCCGTAAAGAGCGAAACAACCCCATTGGGACCATATCAATTTGCTCGAGCAAGAGGAGCCTCACATGTCACAAACAGCTGTCAGAGCCAACGAAGGTCTGTGGATCTCCGATAGTGATTATGAGGATGAAATAGAGATGGCCTACCTCAATCACATGCGACAGCATCAACACCCCATGGATATTGATGATGTACTTCAACAACTAAACATAAGGCCAGGGCATGAGTGGCACGTTAACCCAGCGTAGTGGGACCAAGTGTTGAATCCACCACTTTGGGCATATAGAGAGCAACTTCCACCCAGAGACCCTATAGTGATAATAGTGTCGAGGGCAGACCCCGTCCTCCTATCCACACATAGGGCCGATCCATTCATGCCAATCCCTCCAGAGCCAGATCCAGAGCATAGAGGTCATCAAGGAAGTCTGAGATACCACACCTACGGTAATGGAGACCAAAATCATTTCATCAACATGATCTCCATTGACTTAACCACCCCCATCCGCAATCCAACCGACCCAGCATGACCATTGCATCTAGACCTAGATGCCATAGGCTGGGATCATGCTAATTTGCCACCATCACCATCAGAGTACTGGCATTTCGGTGAGATGCTTCATTTCACCCCTGGGCCAACTCAAGATATCTTCCATGCTGAAGAGGAACCCGAGGTTCCCAACGTAGATCTCAATTCAGCGAATGATATCCACTTGATCCCGACTCCACATCAGTTGGAGGATGGGTCGCACATGTCAGTTGAGGAGACAACTGACGTAGACATCGGCTCAGATCCAATGAATCCATAGATCATCAAGCTGGGGGTAAGCCTATCCCCCGAAGAGCAAGCCGACTACATTGCCCTTCTTAAAGAGAAGAAGGAGGTTTTTGCATGGTCCTACAAAGACATGTCAGGGCTAGATCCATAGCTAGTCATGCATAACCTAATGCTTGATCCGACAGTCAAGCCTGTAAAGCAAAAACTATGTAAGATGCACCCAACAGTGGCCTTGATGGTCAAGGATGAATTGTAGAAGCTGTTGGATGCACAGTTTGTCATCTACGTGGATTACCCACCATGGTTGTCCAACATGGTGCCCATCAAGAAGCCTGATGGGAGGATTCGCATATGCACTGATTTTCGAGATCTAAACAAAGCGAGTCCTAAGGATGATTTTCCCTTGCCAAGCATCGACGCATTGGTAGACGCTACAACGGGTCACGAAATGCTCTCCCTAATGGATGGTTTCTCGGGATACAATCAAATTCGTATCAATCTCGAGGACCAACTAAAAATGGCATTCACAACGCCTTGGGGAACATTTTGTTATAAGGTCATGCCTTTTGGCCTTAAAAATGTTGGCGCCACCTACCAACGCGCCATGACGTACATCTTCCATGATTACATGCACAAAAATTTGGAGGATTACATGGATGATTTGTTGGCCAAGTCCCTCTTGCGCCCAGATCATCTCGATGACTTGAGCAAGATCCTCGATCGCCTCATAGAACACAAAGTCAGACTAAACCCCAAGAAGTGCGTATTTGGCGTCACATCTGGAAAACTCTTGGGTTTCATAGTCTCAAAGCGAGGAATCGAGGTGGACCCAAACAAAGTCAAGGCAATCCTTGAAATGCTCCCCCCAACTACCATCAAGCAGCTCAGAAGCCTGCAGGGAAAGGTCGCATCAATCAAGCGCTTTATAGCACAGTTATCTGACAAGTGCCGACCCATGAATAAATTATTGCACAAGGGGGTAGCATTCCACTGGGATGACGAGTGCCAGTCAGCCTTTGATGACATAAAACAATACTTGGCTTCATCGCCAGTATTGGCACCGCCTAGACCAGGAGTGTCATTCTACTTATACATCTCAGCTATTGAGGTGGCACTGGGCGCCATGCTAGCCCAGAAGAATGAACTTCACAAAGAATAGGCTACTTACTATCTTAGCCGCACCTTGGTCAGTTACGAACTTAACTATGCATACGTCGAGAAGCTCTGCTTGGAAGTGGTGTTTGCTACCAAAAATCTATGCCATTACATGTTGAGCAACATGACGTATGTTGTGTCTAAGGAGAATCCATTGCGATACATGATGAGTCATACTTATCATAGTAGCCGCACGACGAAATGGATCATGTTGTTGATGGAGTTTGACATAGAATTCATTGGACAAAAATCCATCAAAGGTCAAGTCATCATCGATCAACTAGCAGAGGCTCCTCTTGAAGATGATCAACCTCTGACCATAGAACTACCCGATGATGGGGTCTTCCATGTCTCAAAATCACCATATTCTGATGAGCCTGAGTCACAGGCTGACATAACCCTATTTTTTGATGGTTCTAAATGTGAGCAAGGAGGTGGCATAGGAATTGTATTCTTCACACCGCAAGGGGCCCCAATCCCCTTGTCATTTAAACTTGATTTCCCATGCACCAATAACAACGCCGAATATGAAGCCTTGCTCATAGGTCTTCAGACAACAATCACCATGAACATCAAATGCTTGAACATCTTTGGTGATTCGCTGTTAATCGTCAACCAAGTGAAGGGGGTATTCCAATGTAAATGCCTAGTTCTACAGGCCTACAAAGCCCTTGTGGACAAATTCTTGGCAAATCTTGAATGGTACGACATCGAGGCACTCCCTCGATCATCGAATCATTTTTGGACACTATGGCCTCCTTGGGGTCACTAATCCCGCAAGACCTTTCTGGTGATATGACAACTATTCAAGTCAAAACACTATCGCAATCCATGATGGAGCGTGCAAGCTCTGACTCAATGCCAGGAGTCCACTTGATCCAGATTGAACCATCTTCGGATAAGTTCACTCGAATCCTCGATCATTTGAATCATGCCAACTGGGGGTCCTTGTTCTCCCCTACTCCCCTTAATAGCAACACAACGCTATTCTTGCAGATTCTTTCCCGCTCAGCTTTTTCTAGGGATGAACTTCAAGAGGGATTGGTTGTTCATGCCATCGAGGTTTCGGATCAGCAGGATTGGTATTCACCCATCAGAGATTACCTCAAGCTAGGTAACCTCCCACTTGGATTGTCGTAGGCCACAAAGAGATCATTTAAATAGAGAGCGGCAAAACATGTCTTGTTAGGAGACATTATGTACCGTCACAGCTATGAGGGAATCCTCCTTCGTTGCTTGGACCAGCAGGAGTCCACTTGGGTGATCACCCAAGCGCACGATGGTACATGCGGTGGCCACTTCAGTGGTATGGCCATCGCTAAGCGCATTCTTTGCATGGGCTACTATTGGCCATCTTTAGAGTGAGATTGTTGCGCTTATGTAAGGAAGTGCATGAAATGTCAACACCATGCTAATCTGACACACGTACCTTCTCAGGCCTTGCAACCGATCCAATCGGCTTGGCCCTTTTCACAGTGGGGCTTAGATCTAATCGAAAATATCTCCCCTGCATCGTCAGGCCGTCACACGTTCATCATAACGGCCACAGAGTATTTTACCAAGTGGGTGGAAGCAATTCCGCTTACCTCTACGACAGGAACCCGCATCGCGGAGTTTATTTTGCATAACATCATATGTCATTTTGGTATTCCATCCAAGATAATCTCGGATAATGGGACGTCCTTCAAGAACAAAGACGTGCGTGCTTTGACCACAAAGTACAAGATTCAGCACAGTTTTTCAACACCCTATTATCCGCAGGCAAATGGGCAAGCAGAGGCATCAAACAAAATGCTAGTTGCCATCCTCAAAAAGATAGTCGTAGATAGTCATAAGGATTGGCACATACAGATCCCACTTGCCCTGTGGGCTTATCGCACTAGCATTCGGACACCCACTAGGGCAACTCCATTTTCGTTGGTGTATGGCTCTGAGGTAGTCATGCCTCTTGAGTTGGAGATTCCTTCCCTACGCATATCAATGCAAGAGTTCATCGATGATGACACTACGCGGTAGGCCCGGTTAGACCAGCTTACGTTGCTTGATGAACGATGCATCAATGCTCTCGAGCATTTGCGTATCTACCAAGAGCGACTTAAGAGGGCATACAACATGAAGGTTCACCTGAGGGACTTTCAGGTTGGTGACCTAGTCTTAAAAGAGAACCAACAGAATTCTAACTTGCCGCCCCATCTAAGGGACAAGTTCACGCGATTGAAACTAGTTAGGTCCTTATGTGATTGACAGTAAAATAGGACCTAGAACATACCGACTAGCCTCTCTTGATGGAATCAAGGAACTAGAACCCTTGAACATCAGTCATTTGAGGCCATTCCATATCTAAGAGAGCCATAGCCCAAACCAAAATCTCCAAGGATTCCCACAATCGCTTGGTCAATCCCAAAAATGCCCCAAAGGTACCCATAATCCCTTTGGTCAAACCAAAAAGCTCCAAGGATTCCCACAATCGCTTGGTCAATCCCAAAAATGCCCCAAAGGTACCCATAATCCCTTTGGTCAAACCAAAAGCTCCAAGGATTCCCACAATCACTTGGTCAATCCCAAAAATGCTCCAAAGGTACCCATAATCCCTTTGGTCAAACCAAAACACTCCAAGGATTCCCACAATCGCTTGGTCAATCCCAAAAATGCTCCAAAGGTACCTATAATCCCTTTGGTCAAACCAAAATGCTCCAAGGATTCCCACAATCGCTTGGTCAATCCAAAAAATGCCCCAAAGGTGTCCATAATCCTTTGGTCAAACCAAAATGCTCCAAAGGTGCCCATAATCCCTTTGGTCAAACAAAAAGCTCCAAGGATTCCCACAATCGCTTGGTCAATCCCAAAAATGCCCCAAAGGTGTCCATAATCCCTTTGGTCAAACCAAAATGCCCCAAAGGTGCCCATAATCCCTTTGGTCAAACCAAAAGCTCCAAGGATTCCCACAATCGCTTGGTCAATCCCAAAAATGCCCCAAAGGTGTCCATCAATCCTTTGGTCAAACCAAAATGCCCCAAAGGTGCCTATAATCCCTTTGGTCAAACCAAAAAGCTCCAAGGATTCCCACAATCGCCTAGTCAATCCCAAAATGCCCCAAAGGTATCGATTAACCCTTTGGTCAAACCAAAAGCCCCAAATATTCTTACAATCGCTTGGTCAACCCCCCCTCCAAAAAAAAAAAAAAAAAAAGCAACACATATACATAAAAGTCATTTACCACAACAATCGCCTTGTACACAAAGCCATAAGTCCTGTACAGTCTATGGTGCCAACGCCAAGTTATCAACAAATCATTTCATCCATTCCATTACATATCATATAAATCAGCAACATTTGCATTTATCATACCATATGCATCCATCAAAGTAAATTAACATGCATCCATCAACATCAAACACTGTGCATAAAATCAAAACATGACAAGTGTATAAACAAAATAAAGTCATCTGTATATATATCATCAAAAATGCCTGTAGGCTACAATAACCGGTCCTCTGACCCCACAATCATAAAGCAAAAACTCAAAAACCCCCATGCCTAGGGCGTCGACCACCATGATCATGCAGGATCGGTGCGACGGGAACTACCCCCCATGGTGTGGGTCCTCTAGGACCTCTCAGGGTGGCTACTGCTCACCCTCGCATCATGCCCGCTAGCTCCTCCCTCATCCAGTCACCTACGTCGAGAGGATGTTGACTGCTCAGTATCACTCCCTCTCGAGCAGCGTGACGATCCACCTAGAGAAAGTGTAGGGATCCACCCATCGAGGCGGCCAATCTCCACCTCCAGCTCCAATCGATGCCGCATCAAGTCCATCTCCCACTGATGATACATATCCAAATTATCGTTGCATTGTGCCAATTGTCGATATCCCCATCTCTCCAATGGTACATAGCTAGTGCATTCTCCCACTCTACTAGCTACATTCATAGGAGATCCTTCTCCTACAACACCTCCCTGAGATCCCCATCCTGCCTTTATAGCAGCTCTGCCAATCGTGCATTCTTAGCACACAACCCTACCTCAATATCCTCTAGAAATGCCTGGTGCATCGGCACCTCCAAAATGACAGCCTGCTCCGGCTCCCACTGCTCTGGGATGTCCTACCCCTCTGGCTGATCTGAACCCCCAAAATCCTCCCCCGCATCATCAACCTCTACCATATCAACATCCTCCAAGGGAGCTCCCCAACCCTCTCCTGGTGCCTCTACACCCTCCTCGCCTGTTGTTGCTGCATCATCTCCTCCTAGTGGCCCCTCTCCCCGCCATCGTCGTAGTGTCCACCACTACTCATACTCAGCCGTCACCCCGATGTTGTCCATGTCTGGGGTGTCAATAGCTGTGTCTGCCTCCTCCCCTAATGGCTCGATGATCGGCCAAGCAAGGTCCCTCTCATCCCCTCGATGTCGATAGATCAATGGCTCACCAGGTAACCCTTGGTGAACCCCAAACTGTCGTGTCACCTGGACGTATGGGAAGTACTCCTGCTCAGTCCCATGCCGCCCGATCAGCCACCGCCCCCTCTGAACCCGTCGGAGCCACTCCCCAGCCTCAGGCCACGCGGGACAATCCCGGTATGGCCTCCAAACCACATCTCCCGGAGCAAGCTGCAAAGGTCTCGGTGTAGTGACCAACGTCACCTGCCCACCATCGGCTATGTCCCCTCTCATCTGATCTGTACCACAAGGCTGCATACCCTATGTCCCTATCAACCATATCTGCTCGAGTCACTGATGGTAACCCAAGTGGCCGATCCACCGCTATGTGCTGCCATGCCCAGCTCTGCAATAGATAGCTGCAGCCAATCCCCTTTCGCCCCTAGCAACGGACCTCATACAGCTCATCATAGAGCTGTGCTAATAGTGTCTGACCCCATCTCATGATCAGGGGCTCTGTCATAGGACACTCTACCAGCCGAAACACCACCTCCAGCAAGTTCCAAGGGAACCTCATGCCTGAAGAGTCTAGTAGTAGCATGTTGGAAATGAGGCTCATCAGTAATGTGTGCCTCACTCCCAACACGCCCTGCTCAAACCACCATCGAACCAAAATGCCACCAATCTGACAGTCGCTCTTCGCCCTCTCCATCGGGCTCTCCACACCCACGTCCTCCCCATGCCCAAAGCAGCGTGTCAGCACTATTGTCCTCTGATCCCGGGGCGTCGTCCTGATAGGAAGCCCATCTATCGAAATCCAAAGAATCCGATAGACATCCTCCAGTGTCACTGTCATCTCCCCTGTTGGGAGATGGAAGGTGTTAGTCCACACATCCCATAAGCTGATCAGTGCCATCAGATAGGCCCGATCCCCCACCACCGGCTCTAACCGAGCCACGTGCTTGAGCCCCAGGGCATCAAGCCACTCCCAGTCCTCCACTGTCAAGGCCTCTCGGGCGTCGAAAAACATCGTAGGCATGCGGTACCGGCTCTTCACCACCTGCAAATCACAAAAAGCACAAAAACATTAAAAACAAGCATGAAAAGCATAATGTACAGCAATAACATACATTCACAGCAATGTACAGCTAAGCAAAAATAGTTCAAAATCAGCAATCAAAAAATAAAAAACATTTGTCAGTACCTATAGTTATCCTAACTGTATAGTTTAAACTGACAGACAATCAATAAAAGCAAAATCATCAATCAAAAACATTTGTCAGTACCTACAGTTTTCCTAACTGTACAGTTTAAACTGACAGACAATAAACAAAAACAAACAAAAAATAAAAATAGTCAACCTAGGGTTTACATCCTAGTTAAACTGACAAAAACAATTAAAAACAAAAAAATGAATGACAATTTTTTAACCTAGGGTTTTCAACTAAGTTTTAAAAACTGGCAAAATTTAACCTAGAAAATTTTCTTTACCCTAGGGTTTTGCGTTCAGTGTATTCTAGGGTTTTAGTTTAACAAAACATCAAAAACAACAAATTTTTCTTAACCTAGGGTTTCAGTTTCACTTAGGGTTTCAGTTTAACCTAGGGTTTCAGTTTCACATTAGGGTTTTCGTTTAACCTAGGGTTATAGTTCCAGTTTTGTTGAGTCTTTTAGCCCAGAGTTTAACTTTATTTTAAAAATGAAAAACAAATTTCAAAATTACGTCTGTTAACCTAGAGTTTCATTTTAATCCAAGCACACAAAACAGAAGAACACAACAATTCTTTTATTGTTACCTAGGGTTTCATTTTAAATCAAGAAACATAACGAAAAACATGGTTTACCCTAAGATTTCGATCTAAGTTAAAACCATACACAAAAAAATCGTAAAACAAAATCTTTCATTTAAATTAGGGTTTCATTTTTTAAAGTCTAAAAACAAAAGAAACAAATTACGATTTTAAACTGTTAAAAACAAAAACAAAATAAAAGAGGTAGTGCACTCACCGGTCTCGCTTCGGCTCCTTCGCTGGATGACCCGGTTCGTGCACTCATGGTGTCTGGAAAAATTTTGGCAGCGCTTCGCTTCGCAGACTTAACCTCCTCCTCCTCAGAGCTCCAAAACGCCAGAAAAATCAAATGCAAATGAGCCCAAACCCTGGTTTTGGCCCTTAAATAGGCTTTTTAGCCTGTATTCGTTCCTTCCTGGGATGAGTGCCCTAGTTAGTGCTCGTCCCACCCTGGGATGATTACTAACTAGCACTCGTCCCACCCAGGGACGAATACAAAGCAAGAAAAACAAAAAAAAAAATCAACAACAACAAAGAAAAAAAATGTACCAAAAAATGCAATAAATCAGCCAAACAAGAGTGCCTTTGCACTTGACATTCTTGGCATAAAAAACCGATGTTGAGGCCACAAATTGTCACTATCCTACTCCCTAAGAAGGCTACCATAGCCAGACCGCTCCACGGGAAGACGGATTTTTGCCAATTTCAACCCCAAACGACATCACAAAATGGGATAAAACCCACCAAAAATAGGTCCAAATGTTGGGAAATTGCATAAGCATTACAAGAAAAACATCTGAAGGCACCCTCACCTAAGTCATCTTGGGTCAAGCAACTCGTCACTTTTCTCATGAAGGTCATTCCCTCATCGACTCGTCGCTTGAGGGGGTAGTCACACTTAGTCACCAACCAACAAATACACACCCAATCAAGGCAATGGCATGCATTCAAAGAATCATTGGCAAAAGACAATCACACCCCTGCTTGGGGTAGCAAACAAGCAATAATCACAAATTGATCAAACACTTGGCATTCGTGAATCATGAACTCAAGGTTCCCATAGACAAAAGGTTGCACCCTTTGCCTATTCATGATTGATCAATGTCCAAGCTCAAGTCACACCTCACCAAAATAGGTTAACACTTGAAATTAAGTTCCTTCGCTCGTCAGAAGCAAGGATTCAAGAATGCATGCCCTTTCCATACTTGGGGCATCAAAAGTTGGTTAGGTTACTAAGAAACCCTAATCATTAGTGCTTTGGTTATCTATTTTTTCTCAACACTACGCCATGCACAACACATCCCAAAAAGGGGCATCTATAGACACCAAAACAACACCAATCCAATTATGTGACTGCAAACACTGATCGCTATGACACGCATAGCCCCCAGGGCAGCCCCCAGAGGTTAAACAGTGGTCCTAACCACTCTCATAGCAGTTTTGGAAGGTCAGAGGTCAATTTGGCACCTTTTAGGCACCCTGCTCTCTGCTCGTCTCACCCAGGGACGATTACAAACTGGTATTCATCCCACCCTGGGACGATTAACAGTATTCGCTCCTAGGTGGGGCGAATTGCAGGTTTGATGGGAAAAAAGTCAAATCTTGACAAATGGCAGCTCAGATCCGCCACTTAACTCCTCCTTCATTGCATGTGAGGGTGAGTGAGCATTTTTTAGCGCTAGGGGTAGTTACAAGGGCAGTCATGAAGTCCTAAATCAGGGAGGAATCTCCTCCCTCATAGGAAGGCATGATTGCCAAGTGGCGCCTCTGCATGCTCATCCAAAGAGACCATCAGGTCTATAAAATGGTGAGTCTTCTCACCCCAAAAAAGGACAAAGAAGGAGCATTTTGAGCAACGAAGTGCTGTCGTTTTACTACCTCACATCCTTTCGATTTGTGCCTTTCACATCCTTGATCTCTTTTGCAAGGGAGGTCATTGGGTGACTATTGGAAGTGCAAATATGGACCCCAAAACCCGACATCTGGTCACATTGTCCTACCAAATTTTTCGACAACACTCAATAAGAGGTTTTGGACCAATTCCAAGTGGATTGGTGCCGAAACAGAGCCTCAAACGGTGGGTGTCCTACCCGTGGGCGCCCCCACACTGTTGCAGGTCTAATCGTCCCACCCCAAAATGATTAGGAATCTATGGTAGATTTCCTTTCTGTCATTTTTGCATTGGATTCTATGCTGCTTAAATAGGTTGTAGTTTAAATTTCATCTTGTTTTGAGCAATTTTGACCATGTTTCTATTATTTCTCGCCTCTACTAACATGCAGGTAGCATCATCAAAATCTCGGTGATAGAGGCCAAATTGGAGAAATCTGACCTTCTGGGTCTTCCCAAAATACCCCCTTTTACCTAACCCCTAACTTTGCAGATCATCTGGAGCCTCCGGGATAGGACATTTAGGGCAGTGCCTTTTGGCATTTTGTTGCAGGTTTATTCGTCCCACCCCGGAGCGATTAGAAATCCACGACGAGTTTTTTGACTGTTCCATTTGCAGTGCCCTCCTGGTAATGCCCTTGTGCTTCTGTGAAACTTTTAGGTCATTCTGATTCATTTTATCTATCATTTTATTCATTTTTATGCATGCACCCTTCATGGGCTTTGGGGATTATACGTTTCATTTTATCTACAGGTGCTACTGACTATTTCTTGTTTCCTTGAACGTAGGATCTTGACATTAGGGGAGCAGCAAGGAGTCAGAATTCATCAACACCAGCGGTGGCAACGTTTTGGTCCACCCATTTTACATGTGGGCACGCGAAAGAAGGTTCACTAATACATGATTGTAAACGAAGCAATGTTAACGCTCCTAGCCCCTGAAAAGGGAGGAGGCATCTTGTAACCGAGATTTAAAAGCATATCAATAAAAGGGCTGTGCATTCCATACTTGCTTTTGTTTCATTTCAATTCATTCATTTCTCTCCTTTCATGCATTTTCAATTTCTAGGACTTAAGCGTTATCTTTTGCCTCGCATGCATCGCACTTAGCGTTTCCTTTTTGCTTCCGTATCCTCATGTTTTCAAATAGCTATAGCCAAAAAACCCCAAATGCCAACCATATGGTGAATAACTACCTCTTTTGGGTCCCAAAGACAAGCAATGCCACCCGAAGTCCCTTGGGAACTGAGGGAAACCACTTTTCCAGCTGGCCAAATTTTACTGGCAATTAAGTCGATATCCTCCATTGACATCTTTGTTTATTGAAGGAAAACAAGATGTGGATGATTTATCCAAATCATTCTTCTAATTTCATTTTTTTTTAAAAGACTCCCTTTGAGTCCTCTAATATTCCAAGTGATGATCTTCATTAATACCAGGGCTAAAAATGTTGGGAAGGGCATTAATATTACCTTCCTCTACAAGCTTTTCACCTTCTTTTACCATATGATATTGATTGGTCTTGCGACCTACTTTTTGATTAGAATCCATCTTCAATTTTTTTTTCCTGTTTCTTGACTTATTCCAATTGAATATGAGATGGCTTCTAACCTTGAAGAATGCTCATACATAGCCAAAATTTTACTAGATGGTTCAACGGAGTCTATATTGGGACCTGCATTATTTGAAGTTTTGACATTTGAAATATTGTTTTTCTTGTGTAAATTTTCTCCTTTTTTTCTGTTGAAAATATTTGATTTGTTGGTTTGTCTCTGAGTTATTCCATTCATATTTAAATTGTGTTTCTAAGATTTTATTTTCCATTATTTCCTCTTCCTCACTTGGGACATCATTTGTGGAAAGAATTTCAAACATATTAGCAAATGACTTTGATTGATCCTTCATAACTGGTTTTTTCTTAGTGTTCTTCTTCTTAGGTATTTGGAAACTTGCTAAGTTTATATCTTTTTTCTTTTGATTAGGAATTTTATTTGGGCAAGCACTGGCCAAATGACCATATTCATGGTAAATTCTACAATGAAAAGGAATGTTCTCATAGTCCACTACTTGCTCCCAAGTGTCTTCCCCAAATTGTAATGTGATCTTTTTAGGTAGGGGTTTGTCAAAATCCATTAAAACACAAATCTAAGCATAAATAATATGTTCAAAATTTTGAGTACAATCAGCTATCATCATAAAAGTTCCTAAAGATTTTCCAATTGAAGAAAAAATAGTAGGATTCCAAAATTCAATAGGGAGGCCAAAGAGTCTAACCCACACGAGAGCTATAGAAGGCATCTCTTCTTCGACTTTAAATTTAGTATGCCAGGGCTTCATGAAAAGCCTTGACCTTCCAAAAAACAAAGGACCCCCTTGAAAAATTTTCTCTCTATCTTCATTATTAACAAATAAAACAAGAAAATAACCATTTGGATAAATAGAGATTTGTAACTCACCTTTAGTTTTCCAACTTTTTGCAGCCCAAACTTTGAAAGTAGATAGAATCGGACAAAAACCATGAACCGACAAATTAGTCCTCTTTTTTCCAAATTTTCAATGCCAGTTTGAATGTTACCCATATCAAGCTTAACATTAAGAGTTCCATCAGCTGCTTTAAGACATCCTGACTCTGTTTTCCTGGGATCAATCTTAGGCATTCTTAGATTTTTATGGGAAGCCCTAATATTGATATTAGCATTGGGCTGAGGTTGTCCAGCATGAAGGGAATCCCTAAAATTCATTTTTGGGACTGAGACTTTGAAATGACAGGGGTTTTCATAGTAGAATTATTTTGTGGGTGCACCTTAGCACCAGATTCACTTGAGATATGAGCCATTTTTTGATCAACTACTTGAAACTTATTTCGTGATCTCTTTAATCCTTTCCCTAGACACCGTGGAAATGTATGGTTTTCACTTTTATTTTGTGCAGCAAATTGGAAGCCGTTGTCACTCAAGTTCATAGTATGATCTGTTGAAAGACAAATTTCTAACCCATCTTGTATCCCCTGCAACATTTCCTGCTAAAATATTGAGCATAAACCACAAAAATATTGGCCGTTAGGGCCCGAAGGCCCTAAAAACCAACCTCTGGAGCTGCTTGCACTCAACCTAGATGAAACCCTCACATAGCCACTTGCCAAATATCTCGTTCACACATAGGGATGTGCTAGGATATTTGTTGCTCCAAATGATATAAAAATTGGTGGAGACATTCTAGGGTTTTTCAGGCATCTACCCTCAAACTTTCAGCTCAATCCGAGTCCGGATGAGTGAGATATGGCCGAAACGAGTTCGGTAGTTTGGGCAGTCCTACGAAAAATTTCTAATCCCTATTCAAGCCTTAATCCTATATAATATATTATGCTATTAGAAACACAAGATATATTTTTATATGTTTGAATGGATGTAATGTGCCATAATGGGTATAGATGTTTTCAATGTTTTAAAATAAAAAATGTGTGTATGCTGATAAAAGATGTGCATGATGCTTTTATGCCAAAGCACATTAATTTGAAAGAGAATAATTTGTAATATTTAAAAGTAAAAAATATTTATATATGTAATATTTATGCATGATTAATTTTTCATGAGAATGTTTTATGCCAATTTAATCATCTATATATCTTGTTCAACATAAAACCCAAAACAAGGGAAAGTATAGGAAGGAGTATAAATTGTAATGATAGAAAGATGTAGTTTATTAAATATGAATCTTGAGAAGCAAGTTTCCCCCTAATAAAATGCATAAATGTATTCATTTCAATGTGATGATAAGTATTTAATGATAAATATTAATAATGTGACAAAAATATCCTAAATCACTTGATAAATCAATGGAAGAACTGGGGGTTTCAATTTTATTATCTAATGCATGTGCAAAGATTTACATACACATGAAAATTCAAACTTGAAGACCCATTCCCTCTATTGATATTTAAGGAAAATTAGGACCATGCAAAAAGGACATTTTCAAAGATGCCAATCATAGCAACTTAGAAAGTCATATCCATTTAAGGGCATGCTCATAACATAATCATAAGTATGCAAAAAAGTGGATATGATATGCTAGTTTGTCTAAATAGTATAGTAGGTATTGCAAAATTATCATAATAATGTATGATAAGAAATTTCTTTATTGAATATGATGAAGGTGCCCTAGATCATTTAGAACATTAGTAGGAGGTTAAAAGCTTAGCGACCACTACCTAATGCATATGCAAATATTTACAAACACATGAGATATGTATCATGAGGACTCAATTCCCCCACTGATATACAAGAGATTATAACCTTTTGTGAGAAGAGTGTTGCCAAGTATACCTTCCAAGGTAAATGATTGATACACTTATAAATAATTATAGATATACAAAATACTAGAAACAAGGTTACTTTTCTAGATGGCATGTTGGACCTCACAATTGATCATAATCATAGATTTTAGATTTGAAAAATATGTCTAATAAGGTTTGATTTTTCTCATACTCATCTAATAGACTAGGTTGGAAAGTTATGACATCCTTGACCCCTTGAATAGTAGGTGTAAAAATAATTGCATAATTAAAATTCATAGGATGAATGAGGTCAAGCCTCTAATATGATCTAGTAGATAAGATAAAGCATTGATGATTAAATCAAATATAATGACAAGTTTGTAGACTTTATGTAATGATAAGGTCATGGTTGGGAGGAAATTGATCAGCCGTGTGCATTGGTAGTAGAGGTTTTTCACACTAACAAAAAAAAAACAACAAAAGTTCATATTTAAAACTAACAATTTTAAATATTAATATTATTTAATCTTTAAATTTAATAATGAATGTTTATTTAAAATGAACTTTAAGAAAATAAAGTGTTAAAAAGTAAAATCCTTGTCAAAGAGAAAGAGAATAAAAGGAGTAGGTACAAGACTTTCACATATAAATTTAACATTTCAATGATAAGAGACCTAGGTTCAAACTTTGATTCAAAATTTGTGGGCATGTCCAATCTGGGGCAAAGGAGCAGTATGAATTGAGTTCGTTGAGTGTGCGTCAACTTGATAATGGTGGTACCAATCTCGAACCACCGGGGATCTCTCTCACTTCGATTCGTATTCACCAAGGTGAGATAGGGGTTATACTGGTAACACCATGATTTGACGCTATGATCGAAAACAATGCGACTCAACCCTATGACTAGTTGTTCAAAAAGGAAAGGTAATTACATTCCTCTATGCATAAAAATAAAAATAAAACTCAATACTCTCAAAATTAAAAATTGAAAGACCTTTAATAAAAAAAGAAATGTAAAATTCTTTCCTTAAAGACAATAAAAGAGTATTAATGTGCTGATTCAAATATAAATATACAACTTGAATAGTTTCACAGTAAGGCTTTAAACTTTTAAAATGAAATTTTAAATAACCACCTTTAACATTAATATTTGTAGTCATCCAGTTTAAAAAGTATAGTTATAACCCCATTTTCTTTACACCTCTTTTTTTATTGGTAGGTAAAAGTATTTTATTTACTGCACGGGTTAAAGGGTCCCGTCCCTATTACAATAGACATAAATTAGATACATCAATGCCCAACAGTGGCAACCATACAAATTCCATTAGGGGTTCTGCCCATTTCAACCTAGTCCAGTAAAGACTAGAACCACCAAAAACAGACTTCATCAAACCATTACAAAAATAGGTAACCTTGCTGCCTAATAGACAATTTCCTAGGCTACTAGGAATCTTTATTCCTTTCCTCTTTTACATTGGAGTTATGATCAGGGGATAGAAGATTCTTGAGAATATCATGGAGATCCTTGAGCTCCTGTATGGCACTATTAAGGAAAGCACCTCCTCCCCGATAAATGTTGACAACCGTCTACAAGTGGCCTACTACTTCGCTGACACGGTTGAGGACCATAGAGCAAAGCTTATCCTCAACACTAGTGGTGAGAGACTCATCTTCATCACTGATAATTTTTGGAGATGGTTGTTGGTCACTCAGGTTTGGGGTCTTCAGCCTGCTGGACTTCCTTCTTTCCTGGAGGGCTGAACTGACTTTTGCTTAAACTATTGATCATCTAATTTGGTTTCCTGTATAAGGAATATTGTGGGGTTGGAATATTTCCTCATGATAGCAACCAGCCTTTGCTTAGCTACCCCATTCAGTCCTCTCGCATTCCAGGAGAGGACTTTCATTTAGAACTTTTGGAGGGTTTTTTGCCCCCTTTGCCTTGGTGCATGGGAGGTTTGGGTCTTCAGCTTTCTTCCTTGATGATGTTTTCAATTTCTTGGAACAGGGTTTTCTGAGTTCCATTGGCTATGTCTTCATTAGTGTCTCGATTTCTTCACTCGACACCGGAAGTCCTACCCTTTTTTCTATCTCCGCCTACATCCATATGGGATTTTTTGAAGCTTCAGGTTTACTTGGGACTCCAGGTTTTTGGGGATTCGTGGGTAGGCTCATCGTTGTCAAAATTAATTTTGTTTGTGTTAGTTGGGGAGGCAGGGTATTCAGACCCAACGGGGAGGGGCAATGGGGATGAGGGAGTAGGCGAACATGGGTTTTTTGAGGGAGGGCTTTGAAGAGCAGTGCTAATAGTGGGTGGGGAGGACTGACGTGGAGGGAGATGGGGAAAGAGAATTTCTTGGGTGGCACTAGCAATCAGGCACATAATGGAAGTGAGATTAGGAATAGGGAAAGTCTTGGCAGATATTTCTCCTTCTTCAATTTCCTCAAAGGAGCCATAATCATTGAGTAAATTAAATTTATTAGAGATAGAGACCACAATACTTGTATTTTGTGTCGCTCCTACTCGTGGTGGTCGATTCGATTGCCTACTCTTGATGTTCAGGCTCTGTCATGCTCTAGAGATAGTCTTTTGGCTACCAGCTTGGTCCGAACGCACTGCATTCTGGTGGTTGATTTTAGGGTTTTTATGCTTTGGGCACTAGGATGGGATATGCCCTTGATATTGGTACTCCAAGCAAAAGGCGGGCTTTTTTTCATACATAAGCGGTTGTATTCATCTGTAATCCCCATAGATCAGGTTGAGGTGATCTGGGAGTTGCAATTCCATGTTTACATTGACACAAATGCGTGCCTGAGTTAGATGAGTCCTGGCACGGCTGGCTGGGTCTATAGTCACAAGCTCTCCGAATGCTTGAGCTAGACCTTGTAATGCGTCCTCATAGAAGAAGTTCGTAGGGAGATTAGGGAGCCAAACCTAGATGAGAGAATAATTTATGCTCTGTATCTATAGATCAAATCTTGGCTCTCATTTCCTTAAGAACAAGCTTCACCTTCCTAAGAACCAAGGATCTCCAAACAATATGTGTTATGCATCTTCCTTTGTGTTAAGTTGGATCATGAAAAATCCCTTGGACATTGCGAAGAGTTCTAGACTCTCTAGTGTTTTCTATTTTTGTGATGCCCAGTGGCAGATTAAGTCCATATCCGGGCGTCCTCCGAAAATATTTTCTACTAGGGAAAATGAATCTCGTGTCGCATAGCCTTCCATGCATTGCTTAGGGCATAGCACATCGTATCCCTGCATGACGAAGCCACTTGAAGTGGTTGTAGGTTGTTTGCATTTGCTCTGTAGAAGCTCTGCGTAGGAGGGTTGGCCGTGAATTTTCCCACCATGATCTTGTTTGTTAGGTGGGTCTTTCCCCTTGATAGGTCCATTTTGAGTATTTTCACTCGTGGTGGGTGAAGTGCTTTCGACATGGTTCATCGCCGCGTGAGGGGTGGATTTGTTGCATGATTGTGCACCTCTCTCCACCCGATCATTCGCCTTACTCTACTTCTGGCTTGATATGTCGCCTGATTTTTCGATCACCATCTCCCATTGTTTCAGTCTAATCATCCAAAAATTTTGTACTTTACTCTTAACATCTAATATGACTTTTGACATAGGAGGGTCAAAATTTTACACCTCTTATTTAAAATTTTGAAGTTCTTTTATCTTTTACTTTTAATATTAAATTTTTTAATTATTTAAATCTTAAAAGTTTTAAATCTAAACAACTAAAATTTAGGAGATGAAATACTATATTCCAAAGTTACCAATGACTTTTACAATAGCTTGATGTAAAGTAAAAAGTTATTATCATGTATATTCATTATGAATGCTTTACTCCTAATCCATCTCATTTTATTTTTTTAGTTAGTGAACAATACTAGCACCAAAACATTATAATGTTTCTGTAAGTAAATTAATATAATTTATTTTTTCTTTAAAAAAAAAATAGCCTTTACAATAAAAAAATAATAATATAATATAATATACTAGATGAATAATTTTATTCACATTGAGTAGCGGCATGTGTAGAGGTAGTTGGCCCTCTTACTTTCTAATCCGTTCATGTAATGCTATTCATTTCCAATGACATATTCCTATATTAAAATTTTGTTTCACCTTAATACCTCCTCTTTTATAAAAAACGAAATATATTATCTAAGTCCGCGTTGGGGAAAGAGATTGAATGTGTCGGTGAAAATTATTTAAGACAGTTGGAAAGAACGGTGTTAGTTAGGCTGTGGTGAATTCAAGAAGATCCAACTCTACAGCCATCCATCAAGAAAGTTGTTCAGATGTTGGAAGGAACGGTGGAGATTGGAGTACCCCCTCCTCCGGCTTCTTGATATATTTCCCTTGGTTCGTATAAGCCGAACTTTCAAATATGGATTTATGGTCTACAGTCCATGTACTGTATGATATGGATATCTGACAATTGTTAAAGCAAACGGTTGAGACGTCACTAGGACCCACAGAGTTGAGTGTTGCTGTTTCGCTTAGTGGCGATTATTTGAAATAATATGATCTGTGTTATAGCCATGGAGTGTTTTGTGGTCATCTTATCAGAATAAATGTTGCTCTAGCCGATCCAAATACATGGTAATATTATTAGGCAAAATTAGTTGATCGAACCATATGTCAAAGCTACTGTATAAGGCGATCCAAATATATGTTAATATTATTAGGAAAAATTTGTTGATAGAAACATATGTCAAAGCTATCGTACAAAGTTGAATTGATTGTATTATTGTATTAGTATTTTTTCTACGGATTGTATTTGGATCTTCGTATGATGAATCACAAAAAAATATAGAGCTTGAATCTTATTTAATAGATTATTAATTTTCATCCTCAGTTGTTAGTTGTTATAGGTATATATTTATATTTTTTTATTAAAAAGTTTGATTTTTTTTTTATTTTTTTCAATTTTTTTTAAATATAAATATTTCAATATAGCATTTTTATTCTTGATATTATATTGTAAAGCACAATACAAAAATTTTATCTTTACTTTTTAAGTATTGCATCTTAGTAGAGTAATATTTCAAAAATACTATGTTGAAGTATATTACATTATTTGGTTCAAGCTAATGTATCCCCATGATACCTTCATGGTACATTTTGTAAATATTAGATTAGAAATAATGTATCCCCATAGTACCTTCATGGTACATTTTGTAAATATTATATTAGAAATAACTCTTAGATTAGAGTGTGAATTAAATTTTATGTAATGTAATAATGTGTAGGAAATGTACAAGTGTCATGTGAGTAAGTGTGCAAATGTAATGTGAGTATATGTGTACAAGTGTCTTATGTGTAAGTATGCACAAGTATCTTTAGATTAGAGTCTGCTGAGCGAAGAGTTATGTTCAGGTGTGGATACAAGATAGAGTCATGTGCATGCAAGTGTCAAGTAGAGATGCCAAGAGTCATGAGACTTGGCATAAGGAAAGGAATAGTCAAGTAACCAAAGAGTCATTCTACAATGGCTATATATTACTCCATGGAGAAACATAGTGAATATAGCAAGCATGGTGAGTATAGTGAGCATAGTGAGCATTGAGAAGTTGTCATCTATATCATTGTTAAGAATCATGTACTATATTATTTAAGAGGAAAAATGAGTAATAAAGTTTACATACATTTGAGCAACTAATATTGTAAGTTGTGCTACATGCTTTGTCCATGTATGATTCACACTATTTACATTCATAATTTTTTCACATTAATGAATGTTAGTTGATATATTATAAGCCTTGATATACATATTAGTTTGTTCATATTTATATTGTTTACATAATTATTTTGATCTTACTATTTTGTGGCTATCATATATTTGATCCTATGGAATTTATCTTGTGAGTTTACATTAATATTAAGGCTTCAAAAGCCATCAAGCTCTAGCTCTAGAATGTTAGTTTCCTTCATGAAGCATAAGTTCAACCATGAGAATTGTAATAAATAGTTTAACAATCTCAAAAAAATGAAAGTTAATGATTAAATTTTATAAGGAATATATACATAATAACTAAACTATGAGTCATTATATAATACAAGTGGAATTCATTTTAATCCCAAATAACAAAATAAAAAAAATATTCAATTTAATAATTGTGAAATAAATCTCATTTATATTGTAATGACATCTTAACAAATCATAATGGTATTACTTTAATGAATTGTTTAGCAATCTCAAAAAGTTGAAAGTTTCAATCCATACTTTATCCCATAATCCAACCAATAACTAACAACTCAAATAATCCATTTAGGCATGAATTCCATCTGATATCATCTTCTTCTAATTCAACATACAAAACTTCTATTCACTTTATAAAAATCACATTTTCCTTTACCAAATATAAATTGTTAGTTTCCTCCAATGAATTGCTTTATAAATGGATCCCCTGAAGCATTTTGTAATCCTTTGGAATATTATCTTGAATTTTATCCTTTTAGATTTTTCTTGTTAACTTTAGCTAAACTTACTACTTCCTCCAACCATGGAAAACACAATTTAACTTCATGATCGTATATTAAAATCCCTCTATTGGCTAGCTTATATGCACATTTGTTCCTTTCCCTTAATGTATGTATAAAATTGATTTCTTCAAAAATTGTAGCAAGATCTCATATTTTCACAATGATCTCTTATATGTTCCATGGAGCCTTTGCTTTCCTCAACATTGTATTTACTAATATTAGTGAATTTTATTCCATTGATAGTTTATTCATTTTTATTTGTCTACATATTTTTAATCCTTTCAAATCCTTCTGAGCTTTAAATTTATTATTTGTCTTAAATCCACTATTGACAGCATAATGTGACAAAAATCATCCCTATTATTTTTTATTATTTCTCCTCTTAATGGTCCTATATTTCCTTTAGAAGCTCCATCAAAATTCAATTTGACCAACTCTATTTTTGATGGTTTCCAGTTTATATTTTTTGTCTTCCTTTATTTTCTCCTATACCCACCATCATAATTCCAAGTGATGACTTAACTCCACCTATAAAGGTTCTCTACTTAAATATTAGAGACTATATGAGTTGATAGGGCTTGGTTAGACTCCTCTATGGCTAAATAAATCTTTCTCTTCATTACCTTTAAATTGGTTTCCTTTTATTTATATTTCTTGTATTTCTTCCAAGCCATATAGTCCAAAGTATTGTATCTTTTTATGTATCCTAGATTATTTGTAATACCTCATTTTTAAAAATATTTTACCATTTCTTTAACCATTCTTCAATACAACTATTCATAACCATACATTTACCAAACATACTAAGAATCCATTGCCATAGTTTCTAGACTACTGAGTAGTGTCCTAAGAGATGGTCTATACTCTCCATTTTAAATAGAATACATTATGAGGGGCTATGGAGAACCTTTTTCATTAGGTTATCCTAAGATAAAATTTTCCTATGACCTACTAGCCATACAAACATTTTGACTTTTGGAATAATTGGGCTATCACAAATATCTCTCTATATTCTTGTAATATTCTTATTTTGTTGGTGCTTTACATTATATCCACTTCTTGCTATGTATTCACTTAAGCTATTCAACTCCTAAATCAAATTATCCCTAGCTCCCCTTAAAATAATCACTATTATTATCTTTTCACTCAATTACCTCATAGAAAAAATGTCTAGTGTACTTGTTATAAAAATTCTCTCTATTTGTATCTTCATTCTTGATCCTTGTACATAATATTTGAAACCCCATCACCATATTTATCTTGAAGTAATCTAATCCATGGTTTTGAAATTGTATCTAGATTAAATGGTATTTTATCATACCAAGTATCCATCCAAATAGATTTTTTCTCTAGTTCCCACCACCCATCTTAGATATTTAATCACTAGATAAATTGATTTTTTAAAATTATTTGATAATGTAGAACCATCTAGTAGTGAGGGTATAATAAATATTAATCTTGGGTTATTGGGCTCAATGCACTTCAAAAAATTCCTATCAGTTATCTTTGACTCTCTTTGTATAATCTCCAAATTAAATTTTCCCTTAAAGCTAAGTTTACACCCACATGAACTCTTAAATCCAAACCTCCCCTATTTTTGTCATCACACACCTTGTTCTATTTGACCAAATAAATTTTCCTTTATCATGTAATCCTAATCATAAAAATGACCACATTATATGAATTTAATTTTTCTATCAATTTTGGCATAATATACAAGGACATATAATATGTAGAATGGACTATAAGACTAATTTAATTAGCTATACTCTTCCTACAAAAGATAACCATATATCTTTCCATGTTGGTAGTTTATATTGAACTTTACTTATAACTAGATTCCATTTTTTTATTCTCATTCTTCCTTCAAATAAGAGCATTCCTAGATATATTGCTAGCAAATTTGCCTCCCCCATTTGATGTAACTCATATATCCTTTCTTTGATTATAGTTGGATCATTTATGAAGTAAATATTAGATTTTTTTCTCTTAAATTTCTACCCAAACAATCTTTCATATTCCTTTAATAAGTTATTCAAATCTCTAACATTATTTTCCTTACCCTCCCAAAATGGGGTATATTATCTACAAACTATTTATGGGTGAAGTTGTCAATATTATTACTAGATTTAAGTATACTTATTAGCCTATTTTTATATGCCTTCATCATGTTCCTTTACAAAACCTCTATCATAATAATGAATAACTATGGAACCCTCCTAGATTTGAATGGTTCTATTATTAGTCTATTTATCAACACTAAATATGATACTATAGAGACACAAACCTTAATCCATCTACCCCATTTCTTACCAAATCCAATATTTTATAAAATATCATTTAACCATATCATAGATTTTATTTATATTGAGTTTTAAGATCATTACTCTTTTTTTTATGAAAGCTACTAAATGCATTACTTAATGAGCTACTATGATCCTCTATAGAATATGGCTCCCTTTCACAAATATTATTTTCTCTTCCAAAATAATTTTTTTTAGAAAATGGGCCCAAGTCTCATAGGTCTATATTTCCCAAGATCATCTTATCAAATATATATCATCTCATTCAATAATAAAACCAATGCTCCACAAAATAAAATCTTTATTAAAAATTAAAAATTATCTTATTACAATCCTGTTACATAGTATAGAGTTGTATCTCCAATATATAACCTTACATGAGACTCTTTAATGCTCCTAAATTTTGGTATCCTCAAACTTGTGGGAGATGCAACATTTCATATGAATTTTATATTATGATGAAGTCTCTCATGATTAGATAACTTTATACTTTTAATATTGACACATCGCACATGACTCTTCACTTATACACATGAAACCTTTCACTTATAACTCACACTTGTACAAATTACATCTCACACAAATCTTAATTATATACATGACACCTTTCACTGATAAATCACACTTCCACATATGACACCTTTCAATCATAACTCATACTTTATTACATGACACAAAAAAACTTGATATTTACTATTCACATAAATAATTAAACAAACTCTTAATCTAAATATTTACAATGGTACTCAAGGTACCAAATAATATAATACCTACAACATCCTGACCTTTAGAAGAAGCACTCCAAGAAGGTTGGTATATTCAATCACCAAGGCTCCTTCACTTGATCCCCAAGGGTAACCAACATTAAAGCACAAAACAACAAAACAACAAATTACAATAAAAATATGCTTGTTGGCATGAGAAAATGAGTGAGTTAAGAATTAGAATCTCAATAAGAAGTGTAAGGGTTAAAGAAGGAATCCAATCCTTTATTTATAAGAGGTTTGGAGGGTAAAACAGGTATGAAAATGAAATATCACCGTCGATAAAGGCCGATACCAAAATGGGCTGATGGGGAGGTTAGTGAGAAAAATCCCTGGAATACCAAATTCATATCCCATATGGATTGGACATGAATTTAGTAAATCTAAGGAAAGAAGGAAAAGATAGAAGGAAAAATAGTCCCAAATTTACACTCAGCAAGTTTGAGTGGCTAACTAAGGATCTAAAGAAGAATTGATTCATTTTTATGGGTCAATTTTCCATGTCTACAATTAGTAATGCTAGTTTGAAGGAAATTTATGATTTCTCAAAGTAATTTAATGCTAGAACAAAGGACTTTGATGCTTTTCCAAAGTACTTTAATGCTATCCCAAAGGAATTTTATATTCATACAAAGGACTTTAATACTTGTCGAAGGGAGTTTAATGATAGCCTAAAGGACTTTGATAATTGTCCAAAGGACTTTAATGCTATTTTAAAGGAATTTAATGCTATTTAGAAGGATATTGATGCCGATGCAAAGGAATTTGATGCTGATGCAAAGGAATTTGATGCTTACTTGTATCGACCCAAATTTTTTGCACCCTTACCTTCAGGCTAAAGGATCCGTGCCCGAAAGGGGGATGCGAGAAGGATGAGACGATACCTCGGACTGAGAGGCCCTTTGAAGGTCGCGCCTCTCGGGGGAGGGGTATCAGGGTGAATTTTTGACGGATGGTGGGGTTCACCAGGAAACTTTGAGTGGCAGTTTCCATGCCTAGGTTGAGAATGGGTTTGATGTGTTCATTTTTATACTCAATCATTCAAATTCCTAGGTTTGGCCAAAATGAATCTAAGCTATTCTATATGCAAATGCTAATTTATATGAATACAAAAAGCATGAATAAGTGCTAAATACAAAAAATATGCTAAATGAGATAGAATATACCTGATTTCGGATGTCTGATGAAGATTCTGAAGCTTGTAGAAGTCCAGATCATCTCGAATATGATAGAATCATCTGCAATTGCACAGAATCATCCCAGATCACAGTCGATCATCTGAGATCAGACGAGATCATCGTCGACCTGACGAATTCATCAGAAACCTGCAATCACAGAAACAGACACCAAAAACCAAAAATGCAACTGCAAAAGAAAGGGGAAATGATAGAAATGACAGTATAAATGCTAGAATGATAAATCCAGATAACAATTAAAGGAAATGCATTATTTTAATAACTTATTTTAACTTTATCATGCATTTATGCTAAATGAGGTGAACTCCAGGATGTAGAATAAGAATAAACCAAACTAATGCAGAACAAAACAAGAAAGAAAGGACGAGAAATGCAAACTCAGGGCTCTGATTGCCCCCAATCTGGACTATAGTCGAAATCACCTGCAATCGTACGAGATCATCGCGGATGTCGACAGGATCGTCCGAAATCATACAGAATCACTTGCGATGATCCGAGCTTGCTCCAGCTGAAAAATAGTAAAATTCCTGCAAGAAAACTTGAAAATACACAATGCAAACGATGGTGCGAAGATGTTCTAATGCACGAAAAACTAAGGTTGCAGGGAAAATCAGCCAGGGGAGAGTCAAAGAAAATCCTAAGTTTATATAGGATTTAGGGAGAGGTTAGGAGGTTGGGGATCATCCCAATCTGGGAGATCTCCAACGGAGGAATCTCTAACTGCGCAGACACGCTTCTGCCCAAGTTAGAGAGGCTGTTGAAACAGAAGCTAATTATGAAAATTTAGTTTTGGGATGAAATCGTCTGGACGTTCTGTTCTAGACGAATTCGTCCGATCTGAGATGATTTCGTCTGATCGACGACGATATCGTCCAATGGTCAAAACAAATCCTAAAAATGGCATGAAAAATGAGGGGAGCGGTTAACGGGCGGTTTCGGGGTTAAAATTCAAATTTTAATCTTTTTACTAAGGGTTTAACTGTGCCAATTTTAGGGTGCTACATTTTGCCCCCTCTTTAGCAAATTTTTCAAAGAAAATGCGTTAAATATGAGTTCTTCTCGCTTTACGAGAAAGCAAAAATTTATTCCATTTTTTAGACGATGATTCTAGGTCGAATCGTATGACTGCTTACTATGGTGCCCCCTCCGTGTTTTTACCCAAATCGAACGTTTGAGGTAAAAGCGTAGAAAAGAAAAAATTAAAAATATTGTTTATTGTTTTTAAATAAAATTAAGAAAAATAGGGTAAAACCCTAATTCATTTTTACTATTCATTTTCTCTGTTTTAGAGCTCTGTAGACAAAATGGTTGAAACGACGCACAGATCGACAGAGGTCCGACGCGGGCTACGGGTAAGGATCTAAACTTAATGTAGCATGTTTTTAATTTGATTTATTTGATTTTTTAGTTGAATTTTAACTATTTTTGGGGCATCGTGGCCATTTTTGGGCCGTCGATGACGTCGGGATGAAATCGTCCCAATTTTGTTGAAATCATCCCTAGATCATCGATTTCATCTGGAGGCGAAATCGGTGATATAGGGGCGATCTCGTCCAATAAGGGACGATCCCCAAATTGTGAAATCGAAGACGATTTCATCCTACTAAGGATGAAATGACTAAATTTAGGATGATATCATCCAATAATGGATGATATCATCATTTTTATGAAATTAAACTTGTTTTAATTGCTTTTAATTGATTTTAATAACTGTTTATTAATGAATTTTATTGTTTTGTTGTTTATTTTGTAGAGGGGATTGCTAAAGAGTCAGGAATGGAAATACGGGGGTCTGAGGGATGATGTGGCCATGCTCGATCAGGCGGAGCGAGACCGACTAGCAGAGGTCGGACTACAACATGTGGCAGAGATGCCACAAATATCGATAGACATGGGGCTACTGATAGCCCTAGCAGAGAGATGGTATCCGAGGTCGTCTTGCTTCTGATTATCGATAGGGGAGATGGCTCCCACTTTGGAGGATGTATGGAGGATCTTGAGGATCCCCATACATGGATGGTTTATGACTCCTATGGCCAATCAGGGCCATGCTATGATGCGGTTGTGCGGAGACCCAAGCTTCGCCTTGGAGAAGGGCAGAGTGAACATCGAGTCACTGAGGCAGATGCCTGGGGCATCTCGGTTGACTCAGGTTTTGGTAGGGGTGGTAGGTGGTCTTCTGCTATGCCACCAGAGTGGGTGCAGACTACCATGGCTCCTTTCAGATGTGGTCTACGACATGAGAGACCACGGGTATAGATTTGCATGGGGCAACTTTGTATTGTGCCGGTTGTATAGGATCCTTCATGGGGTCGTATACAAGGGAGGTCGATGTCTGGTTTTGACATCTCTCCTACAGGTTTGGTGCTGGGAGCACATCACGATGCAGAGGCCGATAGGGCTTCCACTGATAAGGGTTGACCGGGAGAGGCCCCGAGTTTTCTATTGGTGGCTCTAGAGAGGGTCACAATGGTGGATAGATCTGTCGATGTCCTAGAGGTTACTAGATGACCTCATCCTAGACCAGATCACCTGGAGGCCATGGAGAGAGCATCCAGGGTGGGGAGAGGATGGACAGGAGTTGGCTCGCATCAGGCGAGTCTGTTGGCTGAGGATGGAGTGGGGAGAGGTAGAGCTCCACCGCTATGATCGAGTTTTGTGATAGTTCGGTCTACAACAGGGGATCCCTTCTCTCAGGGATTATGAGTACTCCCGGACTATCTAGGATAATACCACACTGAGCGGGGCTCCGGATATGCAACGATTCTGGAGCCAGGACATGGATGATGCCCCCATTCAGCTAGTGGATGGGGACGATGCTGGGGTCACTGATGGATATGATGCCTGGTACGTAGGCATCCACCCTCCTCGGATGATGAGGGCATAGGGTCCGATGCATGCTGTTGTGCATCGAATGGGGAGGCGGTGCCAGGCTGCCATTGATGCAGTGAGGGGTCATGGAGGGAGAGAGCAGTGATGGTCTCCATAGGAGAGATGCTAGAGGATGCCACAGGCTTCGTAGAGACCGCAGCAGCCAGGAGGAGGGAGGAGGGACTCCCTTCTCAGTAGAGGGAGAGGCCACCATCGCTCGATAAGGGCAAGGGTGTCGAGGTAGGGGAGAGCAACGAGATGGCGGCTCTCCAGGCAGAGAATGCCCACCTCCGAGCTGAGGTGCAGACACTATAGGATGAGGCTACATGGCTCAGGGCACGGAGCGGAGGGGCGAGCACTCAGGATCTAGCATGGGCTATTGCTCAGACCATGTTCTACTAGGGGTTATACTACCATGTGGTGCCAGAGGAGCAGAGGATACCGCTACCAGCCCCCATTGTGGAGCCTATCATGATGGGGTCGTCGAGGACATCATCACGATCGACGTCGAGGACTCGTGACACCACACGGACTTCGATGGGGCCACCTCCTCCACCTCAGGGCGGGAGAGGAGATGAGGTTGAGAGCTCGAGGGCTTCTCGAGGCTAGCTGCTCATCGACTAGAGATTGTATTATATTATTATTATTTTGAGAGGATTGAGTATGCCGGGGTATAGATTGTGGCATACCAATCCAGTTTTGATATGATGTACATAATTTTTGATATATATATATATATATATATGATATTTTTGATGATATGACTTGTGCATATGTTGTATGATGCTTTAATGTTTGAATTGTTGATTGATGATTCATGTAATTATGTCGTTTGGAAATATTATAATTTTATGTCATGCTGTAAAATTTAAATGAAATAATCTGATGTAAACAAATTGGTTGTTTGTGGTGTGATTTGATGAAAAATAAAAGGGACTTCTAACAATAATTTCAAAGGACATTGTCATTGTTATATGACCATTTCATGGAGTCGCCGCTCGCTAGGTCGTCAAGCTAATCCCAGTATAGAAATATTGCTAAAAGTAAAAGAGTGCTTAAGAGACTGTCTTAAGGCTTTGTGTTGTGATGATGAAAAATGATGATGGTGATGATTTGTTTTCAGATTTCCATGAAAATATTATGCATGAAATATATTAAAAATATGATTTTTGCTAGGCATAAATTCCTAAGTGTGATAAAATTTTGAATAATTCCCTAGGAATTATACCATCATTGCAAAATTGAATGTTGACATAATGAAATGAAATAGAAACAGTGTTCATTCTTTTTAAAGCATAATTGTGTAACATAATGATTTAAGCCATATGTTTTTATGATTTAAATAAATGGGAAATAAAATTAGAACAATGGTTTGCGCTAGGCATAGAATTATAGGTATAGACTTATACCATCATCGCGAAATCCAAAGAAGAAATTGATATAATAGTTTTATTGCATGATTGATTTTTGATTTTGAAATAAACAAAAAATATAAGATGAGGACTTGCGCTAGGCATAAAATTCCAGTTTAGGTTTTGGAACTATACCATCGTTGCGAAAGTCAAAAATATATATAAATGTGGCTTTATTGCATGTTTTGAAAGAAGTTTTGGATTTTTGAAAAGAAATGTATGTAATTGTTTTTATACATAACAGATGTCAAATAAGAAAATCAAATTATTCCAGAAGATTTGCATAAATATTTTAAATTATCTCAAAGACAAAATGTAGATTTATAAGGAACCCCATGTGCATATGTGAGTTCATTGCCGATCTTGATCTATCATAATGATACAAAATCTCTCAAATACAAATGTGTGTGCAATTGTATTGTTCATTCACCAATTTTGAGCAAGATAATTTGATACAAGTAATTTGAATTAACCAAATAAGTGTTCGTTGACCATGATTTATATGCATGTAACCGTACCGGACTACTATGTAAGTTGGGTCATCAAGAGCTAGCTAATCCATAAGCGAGACATAGGTCTGTACAAAAGAAGGTCGCTAATGTGACAGACATATCACCACGCTAGGAGTTACCCAAGGCCAAGCGGGTTGGGCACAAACCACCTGTTATGGGGCTTACCTCACAGTTTTTGAATAATTGAGAATTCCAGGGATTCAAGCTCATTCACCCTTCTTTTCTTTTCAAGGGGTAGGGAAAAGGGATTTTATTGCTTTTGCTTTTTCTTTTCTTTTCTTTTTTGTATTTTTGCTTGACACTGAGATAATGCTGAAATATTGCTGAGATGGTACAAAATGATACTAAAATAATGCTTCTTTTTCTCATAATTTTTCTTGATTTTTCTTTTTTTTTTTTCTTCCTATACTAGGGATACTTGCTCGGATTGGCTGTAGAGCAAGGGATTTTTATTCTGGGTAGGGGTGAGCTTGTCCTTTTGTCAATTCTCAAAGATTCTAGACCATGTGCATGATAGGATAGCAGGGGAAACTTTTCGCTCAAGAAACCACTTCTACTATGTAGCATCGTATTGAATTTGCAATGAAATCATTTTAATGTGAAAAGATATACTTGGTTCAAGTAAATAACAAGATCAGTTCTCTATGCTCAAAACTTTATTTAATTCAACTGTGGACTTTGATATAAGAGAGATTAATAATCATACCAAATAAAATCAAGATATTTATTCATGTGAGTGTGAAAGTGAGGGATTCCAAATAAATGCTAATTTATCCAAAATAACTGAAAATATAAGTGCAATACTTCAAGAATTGACAGGTGCAAAAATAGAAAATGTTTTTGAAGATTTTGATGATTTTGATTTTTTTATATTTTGGTTTTAATTTATGAATTGAAAGAATAGATAATATTGCTATTTTTGAAATTTTTATATGTATTATTAAAAATGAAACAATATGCAAAATATATACAAATGATGAAATGACCAGATTTATGCATAATAGCGTTTAAGATGCATAATGTTCATAGGTTCTTTAAGATCTTTACCATCTAAGGTAGCTAATCTGTATGCTCCCGATCCAAATTTAGCAGTGATAATATATGGTCCAAGCCAGTTGGGCTCAAATTTACCTTTAAGGTCTTTAGTTGCATTAGTATTTTTTTGATTTTCTTTTAAGACAAGGTCACCGATCTCAAAGGATCGATGATGAACTTTCTTGAGGTATGCTCGTTTAAGCTTGTTTTGGTAGGCACGAAGATGCTCCAAAGCATTGATGCGCTTCTCATCTAGGAGTTCCAGCTGACTAAGTCTGCCAACACGATATTCATCTCCTACTTCAGTATCTTGAAGTAGTAGAGCCAAAGAAGGAACTTCTAATTCAAAGGGAAAAATAGCTTCAGCGCCATAAACCAAAACAAAAGGTGAAGTGCCCATGGGAGTGCGAACGCTAGTTCGATAAGCCCACAAAGCAGGATATAATTGGATGTGCCAATCTCGGCCAAATTTATTGACCAGTATTTTAAGGATTTTAATTAATGTTTTATTAGATGCTTCTGCTTGGCCATTACCCTGAGGATAATAGGGAGTGGACCAACGATGTTGAATTTTATATTTTTGACATAATTTCTTGACATCTTTATTTTTGAAACAAGTTCCATTATCCGAGATGAGATTTGCAAGAATTCCGAACCTACAAATAATTTGATTAAAAATAAATTTGGAAACTTGGGTTCCAGTGCAGGAAGCTAAGGGCATAGCTTCAACCCACTTCGTAAAATACTCGATGGCGGTTATGATGAATTTGTGTCCATCAAATGACACAGGATTGATTTTTCCAATGATGTCTAAGCCCCATTTTGAAAAGGGCCAAGGAGATGAAATAGCCTGCAGCTCTTGTGCAGGCGCATGGACAAGGTCAGCGTGTTTCTGGCACTTGTCGCAATGGCACACGTAATCATGTGCATCATTCTCCATGGTGGGCCAAAAATATCCTATCCTAAGGAGCTTCTTAGCAATGGCGCTACCACTGAAGTGTCCCCCACAAGATCCATCGTGGGCTTCACTCAAAGCTGATCTAGATTCTTCTAGATTCAAACATCTCAATAGGATACCTTCAAAAGATCTCCTATATAACGTATTGCCAATTATTACGAAGCGACTTGCTCGTCTACGTAATAACCGATGTTGGTTTCTATTAAAACCTTCAGGGAAGGTCCCATTTTGAAGAAAATTGAATATATCAGTGTACCAAAGTTCAGGAGTAGTTTCGTTGATTAGAAACACATCCAAAGGTTCTAAGCATGATTTATTTGAAGCGGGTTCTTGGAGTCGATGAATAATGATGGTAGCATATTCATCATCTAACTCCAAGGGTAAAAGAGATGCAACTGCAGACCATAGCGTCGACCACACGGTTGCTAGTTCTAGGAATAGCTTCCAAGGTAACTTGATCAAATAAAGATATTAATTGTAATACATATGCTTTATATGGATGCAATTTATCATCTCTGGTCTGATAAACATCATTAATTTGATTTATAACAAGTTGAGAATCACCAAAAACTAATAGATTTTTAATTTTTAGTGCCAAGGCAGCTCGTAATCCAAGGATTAGAGCCTCATATTCAACAGTGTTATTAGTACAAGCAAACGTTAATTTAAAGGACAGAGGTATAATATGTTTTTGTGGAGATATTAAAATAATACCTGCACCAGCCCCACTCATGCATCGGGCTCCGTCAAAGTATAGGGACCATTGCTCTGGATGGTCTGCCTCTAGTTTAAGGCATTCATCAGGAAACTCAATGATGAGGGGATGGGTAGACTCTAAGGGTGCAACAACTAATTGATCTGCTATGATTTGACCCTTAATAGACTTCTGTCCTATAAACGTGAGTTCAAACTCGCTTAGCACAAGAACCCACTTTGCTGTGCGACCAGATAAATAAGGTCGACTCATGAGATACCGCAAGGGATCAGATTTAGCAATAACATACATTTTTTGACTGAGCATATAATGGCATAGTTTCTGTGTAGAAAATATGACTGCTAGACATAACTTCTCTAATGTTGTGTAGCGGGTTTCATAACTGATTAAGGTTCTGCTAATATAATAATTAGCACGCTCTCTTTTCTCATCATCAAGTTGAGCTAACATAGCTCCTAAAGCAAAATCTGAAGCAAAAATATACAAGATAAATGGGCGATCAGGTCTAGGTGGTGAAAGTATAGGTGGGTTAAGGAGATATTGTTTGAGGAGTTCAAATGCTTCCTTACATTCGTTGTCCCAATGGAAAGAGACATCCTTCTTAAGAAGCTTAAGAAAGGGTCCTGTTTTATCCGCCAACTTATCGATGAAGCGACGGATAGCTTGAAGCTTACCTTGTAAACTCCGTAATTCAGATATATTTGTGGGTGTGGGCATATCAGTGATAGCCACAATCTTGAGAGGGTCAATTTTGATGCCACGTAAAGAAACTATAACCCCCAATAATTTACCGGACTTAACTCCGAATATACATTTGGCTGGATTCAATCGGATAAGATATTCCCTTAACCGATCAAATACTTTTCTCAAGTCATCTAAATGATCATCTTCTTTAATAGAATGAGCTATAATATCATCTACATAATCATGTAGTATATCATGCATCATATCATGAAAGATATAAGTCATGGCTCGTTGATATGTTGCACCTGCATTCTTCAAACCAAATGGCATCACTTTCCAACAAAAGGTCCCCCAAGGGGTAATAAAGGTTGTTTTAGCCTGATCTTCAGGAGCTATCCTGATCTGATTATAACCAAAAAATCCATCCATTAAGGATATCATTCCACTCCCAACAGTAAAATCAATGATCTGATCCATATTGGGAAGAGGAAAATCATCTTTAGGGCATGCAACATTAATATCTCTAAAGTCTGTGCAAACCCTAACTTTGGTAGCTTCTTTCTTAGTTACTTGGAACTACATTCGAGATCCATTCAGCATAATCAATGGCTTGTATAAAAATAACATTCAGGAGTTTTTCTAACTCCCCTTTGACTAGTAAGGCCACTTTAGGATGCATTTTTCTAAGTTTTTGTTTAACAGGTTTAGCATCCGGATGGACTACTAGGTGATGCATGACTACATAAGGGTCTAAACCTGGCATATCTTCATATGTCCAAGCAAAGACATCTTCATATTCTTTAAGAAATGCAATGTATTTATCTTGTTTTTCTTGACTCAATTCTGATCCAATGTTGATTATGTGAGGATTATCCTCGGTTCCAATGTTAATTTTTATGACGTTTTCTACTTCCATGTGTAGATCTCTCTCAAAATTAGGTGGGGCGGGTGAAACGCCCAATTCTTGTAATTCTTCCAAGGTTAGCTTGGATAATTCATCTTGAGGAGTCGTGGCCTCAAGCTGGGCTATACTAGGTATAGAGCCATCAAAATAAAATTCGTTGTGTAATAATTCTTCAATGGAGACATCATGGAAGATATCTCCCTCCAACTCATCGTCGGATTCAACAATCATCTCAGGGTAAGCTATGGATAGCATATTACATGTAGATGGCTTATTTGTTAGACACAAAGCATCGCGTTCATCCAAATAATCTTGGTAACATATGAGTTGATCATCATCCTCAAATGGGAAGGGCTGACCCTTACTAGGAAATAGGCCCACACCACATCGGGCGGGCCACGGCTCTACCTCAAAAGGTTCTTTCATACCATTCTGGAAAGGTCCCAAACCTTTCCCTTTATATCCCAATTTAAGCATTATAGGTTTAGCTTTAATATACTCATTAGTAAAATAACATCGAGCATATCCATCATAATGAGTCTTGATGTTTCTAGGTATTCTTCCCCAGTCATATCCCTTATAAATAAAGGCACAACTCCCGACTTGGTAAATACTTCCCATAGGCTGTGGGAGGCCCAAGGTATGAGGAGATGGTGGCAAATTATTTAAAATAAGGGAATCTTGCATAGAAGCATTTGTTTTTTTTGATATAAGAATTTTAGATAAATCGGGTAAGAGCTCATCAGTAAGAGCGTAAGAGGTAGAAGGAACATTTCCTACATCTTTTGATGCGGAAAATATGCCTTTGGTGGATGTAGACAATGTAGAGGTGTCGATAGATGGGTCTATAGGTATAGAAGTTATAGGAGTAGAACAAGAAGCATTGGTTGTGGGTTTAGGATCTTTCTGAGGTCCTAATGTGGTTTGTTCAGAGGATGGTTGAGCTATATGTAGAGGTGGAACTGATGGAGAAGAAGTAGATGATGTTATGGGTGTGTGTTTCACATGTTTAGATGGATAATGAGAATTAGGATGTGTGGATGACAGAGCAGGGAAAAATTGAACTCCAACAGGTTCTGCCAAAGCACACATATCAAAGGGTCTAGGATCACCATGAATGGTAACCAACTGATTTTTAAATTCAAATTTAACACATTGATGTAAAGTTGAGGGAACAGCTCGCATCGCGTTGATCCAAGGGTGACCCAAGAGTATATTGTACGATGCAGGGCAATGTACAATAAACACGGTCGTATCTAAGGTTCTTGGACCAACTTGCAATGGGATAGTAATAACTCCACACGTTTCTTGTGTTTCGTCATTGAAGGCTTTTATGATCATATCAGTTCTTTTCATTTCATCACTTCTAAACCCAAATATTTGGTAGAAGTCAAAAGTGCAAATGTTTAAAGATGAACCATTATCAATCAAGACTCTTTTGACTGCTACATCTCCAATTAGGGCAGTAATATATAAGGGGTTATCCTTATGTAAACTATGTTGCGGTATATCTCTATCCCGAAAGTCAATACAATCGACTTCTCGAGTTATTATAGTATTGGTCATGGCTTCAGGTTGAATGTCTTGTGGTACCATCATTTGGCTTAATGTGAGCATTAGTTCATCTCTATGTGTAGGAGAAGATCTTAAAAGGTCCAAAAGGGAAATTCTAGTTGTAATATTTGATAATTGCTCATTAATATTATAAGGAGGTTTAGGTTGAACATTAGGTGCATGATTCCCTTTATTAGGAACTTTCAAAACAAATGGAGCTGATCCATCATTCTGAATTTGATCTTGTTGAGAATTTTGAGCCTATTGTCTAGTAACAGCTCCGATGGTACCCACAATATTATTTTGCGGATGATGAATGGGTCTTGGTCTAGCGTTTATGGCTTGCTCATTAGAAAGTAATTGGTGAGAAGATGGTCTAGTAGTGACTCTTCTTGGAAATGGTTCTTCCAGAACCATAGAATTTGTGATAGGTTGAATAGTATCCGATTCATCTTCAGAACTATTCGATTGATTTGATGTGATTTCCATATCACTTTCAGTCTCATATTCTGTATCACTAAGATCAGGTGTCCGAATATTATGTAGAGGCCTGGTCGTAACCATGGATAAATTTGTGTCAAATATTTGCAGATCATGAGCAGGTAAATGCCCACTAATAGTTCCTACATATCGGGTAGGAGGGGGAACATTATGATGTTCAATTTGATTAGCCACCTCCTTACCATGTTTTGGTAAAGGATGTTGAAATATGTCCAATGACTGATTGGCATTCTGATTCTGATTTTGGGGGATGTTCTTTTGAGCATTATTAGGAGGATTTTGTTTAGGTTGAAAGGCTTGCACCTCCATCTCATTATTATCAATTAAGTCTTGTATTTTATGTTTTAATATTTTACAAGAGTTGGTAGCGTGTCCAGGTCCTCTATGGAAATCACAGTGTAAATCAGCTCTGTATCCGGGTATAGTTGGATCAGGTTCTTGGATATTTGGTAATTGAATCAAACCTCATTCTAATAATTGTGGTAGAATAGTTGATAGAGGTTGATTTAACCTAGTAAATTCTCGAGGAGGTTTATCAGGAGGTTTTAGTATAAACTTCTCTGTTGTCTTCGCAGCATTGACATTAGCAATATTTCTGCTATCAGTGACTCCATCACCCACAACTTGTTTATTCTTATATTGATTTCTGGATGTTTTCTCATCATCTTTCTTCTTAAGCTGACCTCTCCTAATGAGAGCATCTTCCACTCTTCGAGCTAAGTCTATAGCCTGATCGAAGGTGGTCAAGGTAGCAGTTGATAACTCATAGGATATTTGTTCTTGTAAATTATTAATAAAGATGTCCAACATCTCCCTATAAGGTAACACAAAGTGCAATTTTCCTATCAACTGTCTCCATCGAGCTAGGAAATCAGCAAAACATTCATCTTTGTCTTGTTTTAAGTTGTACAAATCTTTAATGGTCACATGCCTTTCGATGTAGGCACTAAATTGATGAACAAAAGACTCGGTTGTTTCTTCGAAATTCCTCAAAGAATGAGTGGGTAATTGATAATACCACTCTAATGCCATTCCTCCTAAACTTTTTGGGAACATTTTTAGTAATAACAAGTCATCATGTGATATATCATGACATGCTATCCTAAACATACGAAGATGCTCTATGGGATCTTCGGTTCCTTTGTATATGGGTAGGACAGGCATAGGAAAGTGTTTAGGATATGGTTGTGCTACGACTATAGGATCTAAAGGTTGACTACACATCTCTCGATAATTGTACGAGGGATGGTAGGGATCTATCTGGTCCATGCGGGAAACTAATTGTTTCACCATGGCTTCAAGATTACTAGTTTGTCCACCATATTGGTTCGGTGGCACATGAGTATGGGATTTGTGAGCGTATGATGGCGTGACATAAGGATTAGATGCTATATTGCTATTATGTAAAGTGTTGGTAGGAAGAGTATTATGAAGAAGATTTGTAGTAGTATTATGTTGTATCCCAGATTGTTGGAAATTGGTGTTTGGTTTTGTTTTGGGCTTTTGTTGATTTGAGGTATATTGATCAATAGCTTGGCAAAATAGAGCAGTGAATGAAGGTTTCTTTTGTGCGGGAATGATTCTAGGCTTGGTAACATGCACTTTAGGTGGTTGGGTAACCTGTTGTTGTTGCATGTTCTGGATTATAGCGGCCATATCCAAATTGGATGGTCCAGCTTGATCACTTTCTTGATCAACAAAGGACAAGGGATTAGTGCGTGTGTGATATACTTCTTCTAGGGTTGCTTGAGTGTCACTAATTTGATCCTTGTCCATATGGACTGCTCTATTAAGAGCACCAATATTAGTATTGATGAACTTCCAAAATTGTTCCATGTTCTCAAAAGTAATAGCTCCTCCCGGAGACATTTTAGGGGATGAGGATCCTTCCTCTCTAACAGTTTCTTCTTGTTCATTTCCTACAACAAACTCTTCTTCTTGCTGGTCTAGAGTTCCTTCTTCCTGAATTGGATCTTCAGGAAGGACATCTGGGTTATTTAATGGTTTTCCTAACCAATCTTCTTCTACTTCAGTCTGTTTTCCATTCCTAAGTCTAGGCATTGTGCTTAAACTTAGATTTTAGAAATATATATACTTATATATATATATATATATATATATATATATATATAATAGGTTTGAGAGGTATATATTTTAATTATATACCTACTATAATACTTAAAAGAAAATGTTTTGATTTTGTTTATTTTTGTTTTTTTGTTTTTGTGTTTTTATAATATTATAAAAATAACAAACAACACACTAGTTGCAAGAAATAACAATAATAAAAGAAATGACCTAGTTTTCTATAAATAGTTTATGGATATCATTAATAGGATCAAGTTCATCAGGAGTCATGAAATGCTCCTCTTCAAATTGGAAATGGTTTTTCAAGAATTTGATAAAGTGTGCTATAGTGATATGATCTGTTTCAGACTCTGACCTGTAGAAATAAAGTTCATGGCAATACTCTCGATATAACATAGCTCTAGGAACTCTATTCCATCTCTTTCTATCCGTAAGAATGACTTCTTGATCCTCTATACGAGATAGAAATTTATGTACTACAACTGCGTTCTCGAGGTATTCCTCAAAGGTGTACAATTCGGAAGACACAAGTGCTCTTTTATCAGCTAACCACCTATGGCAAGCTCTCTGAAGTTCATGGTACAAAGTCACCTGATCAGGATCCAGGATTCTATCTAGGACAAACCTCTTAATTTGCCTAAGTTCTGTTGATCTAGATGAAATAATACCCAATCTCCTATCAAGTTCGTCCCACAAAGGTTGGACTCTATTTGTTTGAGGTACTCTAAGCACATAAGTAATCTCTATGGCTGCTAATTGATTTTCAACATTTATGGTGACAACTCATCTTTTATTATAATCTACCATCTAAGTATGATGTGCAAACTTAACAATTTTCTAATGATTCTAGATGTTCTTTAATAATGCATTTATATTTTTATATTTTTTTGTTTTTGTTTTCAAAAGGTTTTTAGTTTCACGTCGGGTTCACCAAAATGTATCGACCCAAATTTTTCATGCCCTTACCTTCAGGCTAAAGGATCCGTGCCTGGAAGGGGGATGCGAGAAGGATGAGACGATACCTCGGACTGAGAGGCCCTTTGAAGGTCGTGCCTCTCGGGGGAGGGGTATCAGGGTGAATTTTTGACGGATGGTGGGGTTCACCAGGAAACTTTGAGTGGCAGTTTCCATGCCTAGGTTGAGAATGGGTTTGATGTGTTCATTTTTATACTCAATCATTCAAATTCCTAGGTTTGGCCAAAATGAATCTAAGTTATTCTATATGCAAATGCTAATTTATATGAATACAGAAAGCATGAATGAATGCTAAATACATAAAATGTGCTAAATAAGATAGAATATACCTGATTCCGGATGTCTGATGAAGATTCTGAAGCTTGTAGAAGTCTAGATCATCTCGAATATGATAGGATCATCTGTAATTGTATAGAATCATCCCAGATCATAGTCGATCATCTGAGATCAAATGAGATCATCGTCGACCTGACGAATTCGTTAGAAACCTACAATCACAGAAACAGACACCAAAAACCAAAAATGCAACTACAAAAGAAAGGGGAAATGATAGAAATGATAGTAAATTTGCTTGAATGATAACTCCAGATAACAATTAAAGGAAATGCATTATTTTAATAACTTATTTTAACTTTATCATGCATTTATGCTAAATGAGGTGAACTCCAGGATGCAGAATAAGAATAAACCAAACTAATGCAGAACAAAACAAGAAAGAAAGGATGAGAAATGCAAACTCAGGGCTCTGATTGCCCCCAATCTGGACTACAGTCGAAATCGCCTGCAATCGTACGAGATCATCGCGGATGTCGACAGGATCGTCCGAAATCGTACGGAATCGCCTGCGACGATCCGAGCTTGCTCCAGCTGAAAAACAGTAAAATTCCTGCAAGAAAACTTGAAAATACACAATGCAAACGATGGGGGCGAAGATGTTCTAATGCATGAAAAGCTAAAGTTGCAGGGAAAATCAGCCAGGGGAGAGTCAGGGAAAATCCCAAGTTTATATAGGATTAGGGGGAGGTTAGGAGGTTGGGGATCATCCCAATCTAGGAGATCTCCAATGGAGGAATCTCTAACTATGCAGACACGCTTCTACCCAAGTTAGAGAGGTTGTTGAAACAGAAGCTAATTATGAAAATTTAGTTTTGGGACGAAATCGTCTGGACGTTCTGTTCCAGACGAATTCGTCCGATCTAGGGACGATTTCGTCTGATCGACGACGATATCGTCCAACGGTCAAAACAAATCCTAAAAATGGCATGAAAAATGAGGGGAGCGGTTAACGGGCGGTTTCGGGTTAAAATTCAAATTTTAATCTTTTTACTAAGGGTTTAACTGCGCCAATTTTAGGGTGCTACACTTAAAGGAATTTAATATTGGTATGCAAGAATTTTATGCTGGTTCAAAGGACTTTGATGTTGACCCAAAGGACTTTAATGCTTGCTTAAATGACTTTAATGTTGGCCCAATGACTTTGATGTTTGTCTAAAGGACTTTAATACTTGCCTAAAGACTTTAATTCTGGCTCAAAGGACATTGATGTTAGCTTGAAAGAATTTAATGTTTCCCAAAGGACTTTAATGCTAGCCTAAATGAATTTACATGGCCCAAAGAAGTTTTATGCTAGCCCAAAGGAATTTAATATTGACCCAAAGGACTTTAGACTTTAATGCTAGCCTGAAGGTTTTAAGTACCTAAGCATATGAATGTGGGGATATAATATAATATTGTATTATGGCATGGATGACATATAAAATTATAATAGTATATGAGATAGTGTCATATTATAATATTATGCACTTTTTAACTCATGGGAAGTGAACCATCACATTCTTGTATAAAGAAAGATGTACCTCCAATTGTAAAGAAAGTCATATCAAGTATTCTTTGTAGAAGTCTTGGCTTGTGGATTTAGATATCTTGTGGAGTGGCGTCCTTCCAATAAGGAATATTGTGTAATGTTTCCTTACCTCAAGGGTATTATCAATATCTATTTTATTGTGTGGATTATTATTGTTGAATTTATTTTTAGATACATGTTTGATATTTTGCATATTGGTGAATTATTTCTTGTTAATAAGAAGATAGGTTCATAACAAGGGTACTTTAATATGCTATGTTTTGATAAGCATAGCCCATAGGACTTTGATGTATATAATAAATTATGCTATGATAAACACAAGAGAGATTTATATATGTTTAAATGGATGTAATGTGCCGTAATGGGTATAGATGTTTTCAATGTTTTAAAAATTAAAAATGTGAGTATGATGATAAATGATGTGCATGATGCTTTTATGCCAAAGCACATTAATTTGAAAGATAATAATTTGTAATATTTAAAAGTGAAAATGTTTGTATATGTAATATTTATGCATGATCAATTTTTCATGATAATTTATGTGTAATGTTTTATGTCAATTTAATCATTTATATATCTTATTCAACATATAACCCCAAACAAGGGAAAGTATAGGAAAGAGTATAAATTGTAATGATAGAAAGATGTATTTTACTTAATATGAATCTTGAGAAACAAATTTCCCCCTAATCAAATGTATAAATGTATTTATTTCAATGTGATGATAAGTATATATTGATAAAGATTAATAATGTGACAAAAATATCCTAAATCACTTGATATATCACTGGAAGAACTGGGGGTTTCAATTTTGTTACCTAATGCATGTGCAAATATGTACAGACACATGAAAAGTCAAACTTAAATATCCATTCCCTCTATTGATATTTAAGGAAAATTAGGACCATGCAAAAAGGGCATTTTCAAAGATGCCAATCATGGAAACTTAGAAAGTCACATCCATTTAAGGGCATGCTCATAACGTAATCATAAGTATGCAAAAATATGGATATAATATGCCAGTTTGTCTAAATAATACAGTAGGCCTTGCAAAATTATCATAAGAATGCATGATAAAAAATTTATTTATTGAATATAATGAAGGAGTCATAGATCATTTAGTACATTAGTACGAGGTTAAAATCTTAGCAACCACTACCTAATACATATGCAAATATTTATAAACACATGAGATATGGGTCATGAGGACTCAATTCCCCCAATGATATACAAGAGATTATGACCTTTTGTGAGAAGAGTGTTGCCAAGTATGCCTTCCAAGGTAAATGATTGATACACTTATAAATAATTATAGATATAAAATATACTAGAAACAAAGTTACTTTTCTAGATGGCATTTTGGGCCTCATAGTTGATCATAATCATAGATTTTAGATTTGAAAAATATGTCTAGTAAGGTTTAATTTATCTCATACTCATATAATAGATCATGTTGGGAAGTTATGACACCCTTGACCCCTTGAATATTATGTTTAAAAATAATTGCATAATTAAAATTTATAGGATCAATGAGGTCAAGCCTCCAATATGATCTAGTAGATAAGATAAAGCATTGATGATTTAATAAAATGTAATGACAAGTTTGTAGAATTTATGCCATGGTATAACATGTACATCTAAGGAAAGATGAATTTATTCATGTTTTTCAAATATATATACAAGAATAGTATATGCATAGAACATGGGTAAAATAAGTCATTTTTCTTAGAGGTTTATGCTATACCATAGTGTGAAAATTGTAAATTTATTGTTGGCATGAGCAAATGTCCCTATTCCAATTGATAGACCATCAAGATTTATATGGATTTAATGATCTACTACTTGGTGCATTCATAAGCTATTATAAGTACACAAAGTCCTAATCATTAAAAATCAATGCTCTTGTGGTTCCATAAATAGGTGGGGTAAATTTGTAGCTTATAATTAAGGATTAATTGTTTGAGGTTAATTATGGTGATAGGTTATTGGTGATAGTTTCCTAAATAACCTAGTATGTTATCATATTTGGTCACTCCCATATCTCATGTAGCACATATACAAATATTTGTAGACACACAAGATGTAGGATGTGAGTTGTTAAGTGCATTAATGATGTATAATGGAATTAGGACTTTTATGATAAGGATGTTATCAAATGTGCCAACCATGATGGAAGAAGTTATCTATCCGCTAATTGGTGTATATTTTAAGGATTTCATAAACAAATAGAGAATATTTTCCTTTCTATGTGGCACATGGGGCTACACTACATAATTGTATGCATGATGCTAGATTTTAGGATACATTGTCAAGGGAACCTAGCATAGCTGGGAGTTCCAAGTATCCAATAACTAGCACACTTTACAAGAAATTGCATGGTTGTTTAAAATTTGATATACCAAGGACTCCTACACCTAGTGGATGCACTAGAAAGAATTACTGTGTTGTTATTCAAATTCAAGTTTGATTGTATGCTTGTTTGATAAACGAAGCAGGAAAGAGGAACCCTATTAATCCATTTTCTAATAATACTTACAAATAATTATAGGGCTATAAGATATAGGATTAATTAGGCTTCATTACTCAAGTTTTTTACCAAATGAATAGCCTTTCAAGAATTTTGATGAAAATATGTCATGACTATTTAATAGGTCATACCAAGATACTAAGATCTTCTTTTGTTGAAGAAATAATTCAAGCCCACTAGGGTTTGAAGAGTAGGAGACAAAAAAGGGTTTGAAGAGCAAAATTCATATTATGAGGGAGGATGTAAGGAAGGGATCAAGTGTAACTATGGATAGAATGAATTTAAAATATATTTTAAGGGGTTCTCAACCTCCAACAATTCCAACTCGTAGACAGGGTTTTTTGTGTCAACCTATTTGTATGCCAATAACTAATCACAAGAAAATAGACTAAGGTTGCATGTGAGTAACGAATGTATCTCTAGTTGTTAATCTACAATGATCTAACATTCAGGATGAAATTACTACAATGGAGAAATAAGGGTTGATCAATCGATTCTTGGACTTTTAGCCATCCTTACGTGCTTTTAAAAGTTGAGCTTTGAAGTAATGGAAAAATCCAGGTGAATTTAGTATCTCATATTATTCTAATGGGTATTTTTTGGTGTTATTTACTAATTATTAGGATAGACAACAAATATTTTAGGGTGGTCCTTGATTTTTTGGTCAATTTGGATAGTTCATGAAACCCTGACATGTTTAGGTTGAGGAGGAAATGCCTTTAGTAGGACCTATTTGGATCAAAATTTTGTTTACTAGATAAATTCTAGAATTCTATAGTCCTCTTAGAAATTGGTAACACTTTAGGCACCTACATGATGACAACAAATAACATAATGTGATTTGAGCATTTTATGTATGGTTGGACCTGTGTAATCATAGAATTTAATAACCCTCTACCAAAAAAATCACTTTGCAATTTGGAAAAGAAATTTGGGAATAAGAAGTTGATTATGAAAACATTCTCTTTAGGTTTCAGATCTAACATGAATACAATTACTTTGTAAAATATTGCAAATATGTAGTCTTGGAGAAAACAAGGCAGGAACAAGGTCCGGAGGAATTTTAGGTTCCTAAAAAAAAGCATGTTACTAAGAAAATGAAGCCTACAAATAAGTCAACCTCCTTAAATAATAGGTTTTCAAAACTTGCAGTGGAATATGATTTAGAGGATGTGGATGATTCTATGGAGCTTGATATTTTGAAAACCACGTTTTAAAATAGCTCACATATTCCCCACCCAAAAATAGTCAAATACTCCTCATAGAAATCCATTGATATGGTTAATATTAATTTTGAGATTTATCCTCAACAAGGGAATACTCACCAATAAAAACAAAAAATAGAGAAGGTCAAACAAGGCTTTAGTTCTCAAGGAGGATCCCAGGGATCTATGAATCAAATATTTAGTCCTATATTCTCAATCAGTAGAAAATATTTAAATCTAGAGCCATTAGGAGTTAGTCAAACCTCGAGTAAAAACTTAAATTTGGATACAAACTAGAAGGTAGGAAGGAAAATAAATGTGGTAGAAATTCAAAAGAAGGATAATCATTTATTTTAATAGGCCTTTATATGAAATGATTAGGGGAAAATGCAAATAAAGGATGAAAAGATTGTTGTTGTTTACAAATCATTGATAATATTCTTTCTATCATTTCTCTAGATGGCTTCAATTATAAAGTTACCCTATTTATTTTACTTTGTATTAGCTTCTCTCTGGTTTAGTCAAGGATTTTAGTTTACAGCTCAAATAGATATTTCTTTTGTTTCTTCTATTGATTCTTGGCTAAAAGGCCTATCAATTTGGTTTGTCCTTAGATGTAATATGTTTTTACCTTCTTTTATTTCTTTGGGGTGTTTGTGTGTGTTTGTTGTGTTTTGTTTCAATATTTTTGTTTTTTTTATCTTTTTGTTGTTTTTTGTGTTTTGTGTTTTTGTAATTTCATGTTGTGTTTTAGTTTTTAGTTTTTTATTTTTTTTGTGTTTTATGTTTTTGTTTTTGTGTTTTTTTGTGTTTTTTAATGTGTGTTTTTGTGTTTTTTTGTTATTTTTTTCTTGTGTTTTTATTTTTTTAGGCATGTTCTTTGAGTGTGTCGAAGAGTGAAGTCCATGTGTGAGCATTGGGTGTATTTTTGTGGAATAGATACCCCTACCTCATTGGGTATTACTCAAAAGTGGCACCTTAAAAGGGGTATTTTCCACAAACAAAAAAAAAAATCTTCTTCTATTGCATGACATATTTACAAAATATTCTAGAATTACAGTACATTAGAAGGAAATATCAATGCTATGAAAGGGACTATTAAATAATCTATAGTGTTAATTATAAAAAATAATTTTGATTAAGGTTATGTTGACATTTTATTTATTGATAAGTAAGCACATGGTGTGAATATTTATGAAGTTTATAAGAGTATTGAAATTTATGAGGAATTGAGGTATGGTTGATATGAATGACCATGAAGAGATCATATTATTGGGATAAAATAAATGGGTAAGGCTAGGTTATTAGGTCCACGTATGATCACATAATATATCACTTAACCCAATAGATGGAGAAGAAGAGAAGAAATGTTGATATAAAGAAATAGGGAAGTAGAATAAATTAGAGTGGAGGAAGTCTAGGAAATCAAGCAAATTTTTTGACTAGGAGGACCACTAGCATTAGGTACCCATTGCAAATGCAATGCAAGTGATCATTTTTATAGATAGGATAAAAATAACCTCATTTTCAATCCCCTTGATTTATTTTTATTAGCAAGAAAACTCAAGCAATTATGCAATCAAACATGTAATGGCAAACATATATGAATTTGGGTTGTCATACAGGCAAACAACCATGCAATCAGGTACATGAGTAAGCAAGTCATACAGATTCAAGCATAGTATTTAATTGTTTCTTTATGTTCTTTTTCAACTAATGTAGCTATGCAGTAGGATTTAGAGCCAAATTTACCTTTGAGTTCATCTTTGGAATTGGTGTTCTTTCGATTTTATTTGAGGACTATATCCCCAAGTTTAAATGATCTTGGGTACACATTTTTATGATAGGCATGTCAAATTATGTTATGATAAGTTCTTAAGTTTTTTAGAATTTTGATATGCTTTTCTTCTAAAAGTTATAATTGATGAAGAAAACCTATATGATATTCATTGTCGATAAAAGAATCTTGCAGTAAGACCCTCCAAGAAAGGATTTCAAGTTCAAATTGAAAGAAAACCTCGGTGCCATAAAATAATGCAAGTTGTTGCACCCGTAGGTGTATGGATACTAGTAAGATATGCCCATAAGGCAACATAAAGTTGCAAATGACAATATTGACCATTTTTATTGACCAATTTTTTAAGTATTTTGATTATCTTATTAGAATATTATACTTGGCTATTTCCTTGAGGGTAATAAGGTGTTGACCATTTATGTTGGATTTTATATTTGTTAAAATTCTTGTATACTTCCTTGTTCTTAAATGGTAGATCATTATTTGCAATAAAAACAAATGGTATACCATAGTAGCTAATGATTTCATTGACAATAAATCTGGAAACTTGAATTTAAGTTGTAAAAGATAAAGACAAAGTTTAAATTCATTCAGTAAAATACTCAATGGTGTTGATAACTAATTTATGTCCATATAATTATTGAGGATTAATTTTACCTATTATGTCTAATCCCTAGTTGGAGAAATTCCAAGGTGATGTGATCCATTGTAATTCCTGAGAAGAAGGAAGAATAAGATTTTCATGGCATTAGAATTTGTCACATTTCTTGACATAATTTCAAGTGTCTTTTTTCGTAGATGGCCAATAATAACCCATGCTAAGTATTTTTATAGCTACATTTAGTCCACTAAAGTGACTACTACAGGATCCATCATGGGATTATTTGATGATTATTTAATCTTCTTTTGAGTATGCCTTCAAAGGAGTGTCAATACAAAATATATTCTATTATGGCATATTTGAAAGCTCTATGTTTTAAATGATTGTAATTTCGATGATCTAATCCTTATGGTAATGTGACATATTTTAGGAAATTGAAAATGTCTTGATACCAAGGTTATTGAAGTGGAATAGTTTTAATGGTACAAACATCTAAGGTTGTTGGATTGATTTTAGTGTTGTAGGTTCTTTTATTTATTGTATGAAAATGAAGGCTTGTTCATCCTCTAACTACAAATAGATAAGAGAGGTTTCTATAGCCATTGCATCTACATGGTGATTGCTTGATCATGGAATAAATTCTATTATTATTTTATCAAAAACAATTATTAATTTATCTACAATATTTTGTAATATTTTAATTTGTTAGTTTTTGTCGAGTACATACCATTAATTTGGTTAATCACTAATTGTGAGTTACCATATACTATTATGACCTTAATTTATATATTTAGTGCAAATTGAAGGTCTAACATGAGTGCCTCATATTATTTTGTGTTGTTGGTGCATGATAATTGAAGCTCAAATGATAATAGCATGATTTTTTGTGATGGGATGACCAAGACAATTCCTACCCCCACACCTTTGATGTATCAAGATCTATGAAAGTATAAAATCCATGGTTTAGGTTCATGGATTTCTATAGTTAATATAATTTCATAAATGAATCTTATTTCTAAAGGATGCTTTGATTCTAAAGGTATCACAACTAGTTGATGCATTCTTACTTATCCTTTTAATGGTTTTTTATTCATAAATTGAAGGTCAAATTCACTAAGGATGATAACCCACTTGGTAGTCCATCCTTAGATTTAAGGTTTTAAAACTAGGTAGCATAAGGGATACACCCTTACTTTAACATATGTTTTTTAGCTAAGCATGTAATGTTTTAATTTGATTGAGGAGAAAACAATTGTTATGCATGTATTTTATAATGATGTATAACAAGTTTCATAACTAATAAATGTTTTATTAATATAGTAGATAGCCCTTTATTTATGTTGACCATCATATTGAGATAGCATATATATCCTAAATTATTATTGGTAGTAGCTATGTATAGCAGTGTAGACACCCAATTTTGATGCACCCTCAAATAAAAAGATACAAAATAGGACACCCAAAATCAACAAACACTCAACCAACTCAAACCTAAATATTTGGGAAACTTTTTTGCCTCTATCAAAATCACCACTCAATTTAAAAGATTCCAATGGAAATTTTTTATCATTAGTGGTATTTCTAGAAAACAATCAAATTTCAAATCCTAATAGGTCAAACCGACCATTGATAAAAAATGCCATTCACTGTAAAAAATGCTAGTGTAATTTTTTACCATGAGTGATTATTTTGTAAAATGATTAGAATATTCTAGCACAAGTCAGAGGCATGTAGATTCCTTTTCTCCACTACCTTATTTGACCTTACATGCTCTATTAATAGACCATACCTACAAAAAAATATAACCAATTCTCCCTCCCAATCTCTCCTTCAAATCCTGTATAAACAACCCTTGGGACAAGGATTGAATAAGAACTTTCTAGCTAATTGCATTCTATTAATTTTTCTTTTAGATTTGTTCATCAAGAATCATTTGGAGGAAATGCAAGCAAGGCAAGGGTGTTAGCTTTTGATGATATATATTTAAGGAAATGCAACCACAAGATCTAAAATGAGAAAGCAATGTTAACTATATGATAATGGTAATATAATATGTAGGAAAAATATATGAGAAACTTCTGCAATAACTCAAAAAATAGCCATTAATGAAAGCTCACAAAAATAGTACAATGTAATGTAATGGAGGTCTCAAACACTCCAAAAATTTATGCAAGATCTACATTGTATCTACTTTATCTTCTCATCACTATACTCTACTATTCTATATGCTTCTCTCTATTGTCCCCCTTTACTTTACTCTTTTCTTCTTTCCTACCCCGCCTCTTCATATTCCTATCCTATGACTCATGTACATGTGGACTACATGCACATTTACATCATTGCACATTCTAACACTTGTGCATTTATTACATTGCATAAAGTAAATAATCAAACCTTAATATAAGATAAACTCCTAATCTAGAGATGTACCCAAGGTGGTACATTGACATGTACCAAATAATATAATATATTCCAACATCCCCCTGTATTACATTATTTGGGTATTGAATACTTTAGTCTTCAATATGGGTCTTCATCTTTTGAATGTTCTTCAGCTTGATCAAGTTCTTTGTATTATCTTCAATTTACTTTGCATTGTATGCCTCCTTTGTCAGGTTCCTCTTCTTCTTATTTTTTAACTTCATCATTAGAGTTAGTATTTGTGCTTTCATGAGCTATCATGCTATCATCAGATTCTAGAAAAAATATTTTCTCTTTGCCTTTGTCCTTCTCATCATAGTTCTTCTTTAGTACAGAATATTTTGAACAATCACTTAAAGCATCATGATAAGATCTTGAGTTAGAAGAACTTGAAGTATCAATACTACATGAGGATTGAAATATCTTCTCTAAGAAGGATTCATCTATTTTTGTTTTCTCTTTAAGTGATTCAATCAATTATTTTTGTTCTACATTCTCATATTTGTAATATTTGAATGTAAGTAATGCCATATATAATATGCTACCAATGTCTAAAGGAATTTGAATATCATCCTTTCCATTATCAATCGCTTCAGTGATTCTAGCATGTAGATAATATTCCAAAGTTTTAAATTTTTCTTCTAAGGCTTCACTATAGATCACTTTTGAAGTAAGATCTAAGTTTCCTTCAGAATTTGTAAGTAAATTCTTGATTCCAATTTTTATGACATTTACCCTTTCCTTTCTAATGATGTTTTCCATATCTTTATTCATTGTATTCTTTGGAGTAGACATCCTTTTTGCTCCTTAGTATTTGATATTGAGAATTTTTGATATAATATTTTATCTTTCAAAACCTTTGAAGTTGTCTACCTTATGACTCCCTAGTTTTGAGTATATGATCAAATACTATCTTTCCAATTCTTCAACTTTGTATTATGATTTGTAACTTCTTATTTGTAATATTTCAAATCTCTAGGTAGTATTCCTTTTAGCTCCCTAGTATTTTGAGTATTTGATAGTACCTTTTCAATTCTTAAGTTTTGTAGAACCCCTTATATCTCCCAAGTGTTTTGAATGTACTATGATCTTGATAAAGTGCTTAGCTTTCTTTAAATTTCCTTTGAGTTGAATCCCTAATGTTTTGATGATACTTTTAATATAATTTTGAGCTTCTATATTTCACCTTATCTCTCCCTATTTGTAAATAGAAAGCTAAAGATAATTTTAATGCACTTTTCAATTGATGAAGTTTTTCTATTTTCAATACTCTATAGTTGGATTCCTTTTGTCCCTTCAATTTGTATAAGAGACTAGTATCAACAATAATTTCCAACTTTCAAGCAATTCTATGTTTTTCTTCCTATATCCTTTAATTCTCAATGATATGGTTTCTAAATTTCAAGATATTTAATTTGGTGTTGAAATCCTTATATCTCCCTAATTAGAAATTTAGAAAATGATAATATTTGCAAAATAATGCTTCAATTTCAAGGTAGAAAACCTTATATCTCCTAGTTTAATTATTTGCAAATATTTCAATACTTGAGTCTCAAATAATGCACTTTTGAAAAAACTCTTAAAGTTATAATCTCCTTACTTTAATTTCCTTTCTAATCCATCAATGAATTATCTAAGGTTGTAATTTCCTTATATCTCCATGCAATGATTAGTTAAACTTAACCTTAGGAATAATAGACCTTATGTCTCCTTAAACTTGATGGAAAGCAAATATTAATTTAATGTCAATATACCTTTGATGTGAGGTACTATGTGTTGATTGAATTCTCCTCTGAATGCACTTTCAAATAATATAATTAGACTTCAAGTCATGACTGTGTTGCATTAATTGCACCTCTTTCTATGGCACTTTTAGACTATCCTCTTCTCCTCTTCAATGCTCTCTGACCTTGGAATCTTGATTTATGCACACTTTTTAGGCTTGGGCTATTAATACTTCACTATCTCCCTTTGGATTGCATGCCACATGGCATTTACATTGCCCTTGGATGTTGTTCTTCCCTGTTAGGTGGTGCAAAGATGTTGTAATCTTTAGATGGCATTGATTTAGGTGGCACAAGTATTATTTCAACCTTTGGTTGAATTTTGTTGATTTATTCTCTCCTTGCTTGTATGGGGTATTACTAAGGACTGTTGATATTCGATGGCGTAGGTGTAGGCGTTATTTCAAACTTGAATGATATATTCCCTCTTGAGGTGTTACTAAGAATTCATTGGTACTCTTCTCCTTTGTGCCAAATGGCATATGATTCCTTTACTCATTGTGACAAGTGGTGGCTTCTTCTCTTACATGTAACCTAGCACTCAACATTCCCTTCTCTTCCTTAATGTACTTGCCAACTCCTTGCAAGTTGTTTGGTCTTCTCTTGTAATAGCAGCATGCTTCTTGATCTCCAACGTATGGTGGTGGCTCCTCTCCAACGAAGGTGGCTCCTCCTTTGGTGGTGTTTCGATGCTCCTTTCCTTGGTGGTTTTTCAACCAAGCTTCTCTCCTCTTTCACTTGGGTAACACTTGTTATTTGTGTTATTTTCCTTGCTATTTGCACCTTCATCCTTGCTTAGTCTTCATCTCTTATTGCAAGTTTCTTGTTGTAGGTTTATTTTCACTATGGGTGTTGCCTTCTTGCAACTATGGCACCCTATTTGGTGTCTTTAGACACCTCGAATGAGATAACTTTGAGCCCTTAGTCGGCTCTTTCTCCTTCACTTCGTAGCTTCTTCTTTAAACTTGATAATGCTACCACTAATGACTATAATTTATGTGCCTCTTTGGTGTCTTAAGACACTTCAAATTTTATCTTCCTTTTGCTACTTTAGAAAAGATAAATATGGTGCTATTATAAACCAAAGATAAATCTGTTTTAAGTTGGGATAAAGTACCTTTATTGCACCAAAATTTTAAGATCTTTTTAGTCTCCTTTTGTAGCTTCACTTCTTGTCTTTAGTATGGTGGCACCTTCTCTATTTCTTGGTGGTTGTAGTGCTCCTTTGGTGGCTTCTCTTCACCAAGACTTGTTGTAACTTTACCTATGTTTAATGGTGTCTTTTGACACTCTAACTCAACCTTGTTTTGTGCACTATTCTTCCTTCTCTTGCTTAATACTAATGCACTTTGATAACTCTTAGAAATAACTTGTATTAAGCACTATCTATTTCTCCTTATTGCTCCTTTTAATCAACTTATAACACTAACTTGTGTTGATGTATTTTGCAAGTTTCAAGATGATAATGCTACCTCCTTACTTAACTTGAAAACCTTTAAACTCAAACTCCTTATTGCTACCTTTAATAACTTTAATATGGTGTTTTCAAGGAACTTAAATAATACTTGAATAATAAACTTTAATAACACCAATTATCAAACCTTATTTTTACCTCCTTGTAGCAATCTTGCTTGGTGATTTGGTTCACTTGTTTGCTACCCTAGATTTGTAAACTTTGTAGCTTCAACTCCTTGTGCTTTGCTATCCTAAAATTTATGCTTGAATTCTTCGCATTTAATTATTTTTATTAATATATTTATTTTGATAGTAAACTCCTCCAATTCACAACTTTATTTTTCCCTTCAATATGCTACCCAATAATCTCTTGAACTTATGCTACAAAAATAGCAATCTCTTCTTCTATAAATCAGCCTTCAAGCCTTTAATGGTAATCTCCAAATATCTCAGATTTGATGGCTTCTTCTTCCTCCTTTCTCCTTCAACCTCCTTGTTAAATTCTGACTTCAATATTGGGCTCTTTTTTGGCCTCCTTATCAAGAATATGAATGTCTTGAGGTCTTCAAAAATCCTTTTCAAAATTTGGAAAATTTCTTGCCAAATCTTTCTCCCTTTTGGGGTTGTTGTCATATGGTGATAATTATCCCAAATTCTTCTCTATCAGGAACTTCTCCTTTCTAGAAATATTCTCACTTGAGTTCTCAAATATCCTCTAATGGCCTTCTTCAAATTCTCCAATGAGGCTTTCCTAGCCTTCTCCTTCTTTCTCCTTTCAAGTATTCTTGAGACCTCTTCTCTTGGATCTTTAATTTATACAACTTATCTTCAATAGGACTTTTCCTAGTCCTCTATATTCATCTCTTCAATCTTTCAAATATGGAAGTTTTTCAATGAGATCTCATTTCTATTGGGTCTCCAAATTTTCCTTCACTAGAAGTATAAGACCTTTTCTTGTCTCTTCACTCTAAATTATTCAATATTCTAAATTTGTAAGTTCTTCAATGGGACTTTTCTCTTGGATATCCTCCTTCTTAAATTGGTTCTTCATTGGCCTTCTCTTCACTCTACAATCTGTAGTCTTCAATATTCTATGGAAACCTCCTTCTTGGGCCTCCTTGATCTCCAATCTCCAATCTTCTTTGAGACTCTTTTTCTTGAGTCTCTTCTTCCTTCAATATTCAATAAGGCTCCTTTGGCCTTTTTATCTCTTCTCAATCTTCAATCTTAAAATCTTCGAGATTTTTGACTTGTTGCTTCAAGTACTAGATTGATTCCAAAGAAGATATTCTTCCTAGCTCTTGTAGGAAGCTTCTCAACTTTCTTTGAATCTCCTCTTCTCTACAACAAATTATTAGAAAATGATAATAGAAATTTCTTTAAATCTAGAGATAATGAATCTTCACTAGTTGATTTGTCAATCTAGTGGAATCAATGTTGAGTCCTAGTCTTCACAAGTTTTTTTGCAACTCTGTGGAAAGACTCTAGCCAAATGCAATTTCAGAAATTCTAAAAATGAGATTTCCTATCTCCTCTCAATCTCTTTTGTGGCTCTCCCTATTTCCTATCAATCTACCTTGTGCTCTGATACCACTATTAGCTTTTTATGATATATATTTAAGGAAATGCAACCACAAGATCTAAAATGAGCAAGCAATGTTAACTATATGATAATGGCAATATAATATGCAGGAAAAATATATGAGAAACTTCTGCAATAACTCATAAAATAGCCATTAATGAAAGCTCATGAAAATAGTACAATGTAATGTAATGGAGGTCTCAAACACTCCAAAAATTCATGCAAGATCTACATTGTATCTACTTTCCCTTCTCATCACTATACTCTACTATTCTATATGCTTCTCTCTACCGTCCCCTCTATTCTTTACTCTATCAAAGGCATATATATAGGGAGATATATCCCTTGGCCTTTCACCTACCCATGACTCTTCATCTTCCTATCCTATGACTCATGTACATGTGGACTACATGCACATTTACATCATTGCACATTCTAACACTTGTGCATTTCTTACATTGCATAAAGTAAATACTCAAACCTTAATATAAGACAAACTCCTAATCTAAAGATGTACCCAAGGTGGTACATTGGCATGTACCAAATAATGTAATATATTCCAACAAAGAGGATATTGGTGGCAAGGAGAGTCTTTTGGAGGAAAGGAGTTCTTGATAGGTTGTGTCATCTATAACTTCTCTTTCTTTTCTAAATTCCTTGTTCATTTTGTGCATTTACTCTCCTAGTTACTAGCCTTGCTAACTTATGATTTGGCATCTATTTGGCTTGCATTTCCTTTTATTTATCCATTTTAATACTTTCTAATAACCCTCTTCCAATTCATAGAGTCTCATAATATTTTTTTTAGCAGCTAATATCCTTATTACAAGTCTCCTTTGGGTTTATTACCTCTATTTCAAGTTCCTAACACATTTTTGTAAGTTCTTTGGAGATTACCTTGTTTTTTTCTCTTATTTTTAACCATTATAATTCTCATTGCAAGCTTTATTTATGCTATTTTCTTAACATCCTTTCATATATTGTTCTCCATTTCATTCCCAAGCATATTTTCTTCCATTTTCAGCATACTAATTTTTTTTCTTGTCTAGGATCATTTACTTTCAAACTACTTTCATTTTAAGGCATTTAATATTACTTTACATTTTATTTCATACATATATTGCATGATATTTTCAATTTTATATTATAAGCCCTTATTTTCCAATCTCAAAATATTATGGTGTAGATACAATGGCCATCACTACCTTGTTATCTCACCACTCATAACATTTTTATCATTCTTGTTTCACCTCTCTGCCTCTTCACTTTGCTATTGTAAGTTTTATTATTTATGATAGTATATATATCATTTTAAATTAGCATCCATATACATTAATTTCCATTGGTTGGATTTATCAAGTGGTTAATTATATTCTTGTCTTCATTTCCTAACTCATTCATAAGCACTTTAGTTCCCTTTGCATTCTCAAAACTATCTAGTTTCAATCATTTTTGGATTTTCTACTCCCCTTTGCATAGGTAGACCTTTTGATCATTAATTTGTAGGATTTTGAAACTTTCATCCTAAAATTTGTGAGCCACAAACTTAGCAAACCTATCATTTAATATTAACTTGGCATTACATCATAAAATTGCCCTCTAGACACCAAAATAAAGCATTTTAAATGCTAATTAATTAATCACATTTAATAAGTATATTTAATATTAATTAAACTAATTATTATCAAATTATTCATTCACTTAAGTATTAATTAATTAATTGATTAATTACTACCTAGGCTACACAACCACTCACCCCTCCTCATGGGAACATTCACCCTTCCATCCCCCATGGCCACATCATCCACTTCACTTCAATTACTCCTCATATCTTGCATACTAGTCACACAGAAGAAAGTATCACCCTTTACCAAAAATAAAATTTAGTTTACTACACATGACACAACTCATAGTTGCACCTCCATATGCACATTGGATATTTCCAATATGCACACAATTCCAACATGCACACAATTCAACATGCATATTTAAATTAAATATACACATTTAATTTAAATATGCACACAATCAAAACATGCACTCACAGTTCAACATGTATATTTAAATTAAATAAACATATTTAATTTAAATGCATAAACAATTCAAACATGCACAAATAGTTTTAAACATGCATATGGATAAAACATGCATATTTAATTCAATATGCATCCACATGCACCTTCAGTTTAACAAACACATTCAATTTAACATGCATATCTTATCGAGTGAAATATCCAAATATTGCACACACTTTAAATTTGCACATCTGATGGTATTTCTAAAGCAAAATTATCCTCATCTATGAGCATGCATTCTTTGGAATAATCTCAATGTAGAGATGAAACACTAGTTAATTCCACTTAATTGGATAAGTCACCATCCTATCCACCTCCCCTTGGGAGAATTATAAATGAAACCTCTCCTCCTTTATGGATAATGAGGATGTAAAATACATCAAAATACTGATGAAACTCTAAGCATACACAACATCAACCACCTAATTTTTCACATGCCACCATCCTTATCTTGTGTTAGACCCTATTCATGCATCTTTATAGACCCAATCCACTTTACGATAGTCCTTTAATACCATAGTTCATGATCATATGATCCTAGATGATATCGATCCACAATCGTTAGACCCTCAACTTCCAACCTACATAGAAGCTTACTGAAGTAGCATGGTGTAATAACGATAGTAACAACAACAACAATGATAACAACAATAGAAACAACAACACACAAAAAGGTAAAAAGCAATATATTTTATCTCCTTTGTATGCTTTAAATTTTTATTCTTTGCATTGGTTTTAACATTTCTTGAATTTGGACCTCACTTCTCGAGGTTCGATATATACTATTAATCAATTGTATTTATCTTATGTGCAAGAATTTAAGTATAGATCAGATCCTGAGAAGTAGACTTAGATCTAGGTAGTGACCTAAAGCCACTCAATCCCATAGACATAGATTCTCATAGTAGCAAAATACCACAACACATGACCATATGACCTCCGATAGTCATGAACCATAGTCATCCAACCCCTAATGGTTGACATCTATATAACATCTAATCATAGATCCAATAGACACAGGTGCACATCCTGATATAGAAATACCATACATGATACCATCACATCCAACAAATAAATTGTCACTACAAATGCATCCATACATTTTCTATAGCGACAAAAACACATTGCACCATTATTCATTTTGTAAAAGGGAATAACTTATTTGTACACCCCTACACGGGTTAATATTGTAATTAAAAGGTCAAAGGTACAAGTTAATACAAATATTTACTACTTTAATTTACATTGTTTTTCCATGGTGCATACTTTTATTATCTACAAGGGGACAATTCCTCTAAGTCTTTTTTTTTGGACAATAGTTCAAGATTTTTGCTATTTTTTATGTTTATTATAGGTTTTGTGTTTATTGCTATATTTTAAAATCGAATAATTTTTTGTTTTTGGTTTTACATAGGTTACAAATAACCACAAGAAAAACCATTTGACCCTGGACGTCCTTAGAATGCAACCATCAGACCAAGGATGATCTCAAACAGAAACTATCTGGTCGTATATGGTCACAATATACAACCATCGCCGACCTTCAATCTTCGACATAGTGTAGGACCACAGGTAGGGGGGATGTTATTCCTTTCTATTCTGAGTTTGTAGTTATAAATAGTTCTAGATAAACAAATTTAAACTTTTCTTTCTTTATCTTTTCTTTTGTGTGATAAAGGAATAAATAAATAAAATAATAAATAATAAATTATTTTTCATAGGTAAGAATAGTTATTTGTTGTTTTTCTTTTCTGTTTCTTTAGGAATGCATAACAATTTAAAATTCCTTTATGCTCAAATAGAATAGTTGCATTACATAGCAAAAAGACAAAAAAAAAAGAGTGAAAGATCATTTTACAATCAATATTTATTCCTAAAAGATGCATTAGGCATTTTAAAACAAGAAAACAAATACAAAAACCTAAAAAGAAAAACTTAAAAAGAATTTTGCATTTCAGACACTACATGTTTCACATAAAAATCGATGAGTTGGATTTCACCATCGACCATCAATCGAGATCAATGATGTTGGAATTCACCTCCTTCCATTGGCTTGCCCACTAGAAACCATAGTATCCCCCATGAGATATTTTTTGTATTTCACCATCGAGAAATCCCCCACTTTTAAGGATATCGTAGGGTGGTTTAGGTTAGATACTCTTTTTTTCATATGGTTTAATAATAAATGGATCCATAACTATCATTATTGTCCAAGCCTGATCAAGGGTGAAGTGAAAGTTTGGGTAGAATGGTAGTAAGACTTAGACAACATGACCTCTTTCAGGAGGTTAATTTATCATTTTAGGATTACCATAAGCCACATCCATCTAGGAATCCATTTTAGTTGTTGTTGTATCACTTCTTATCAGAGAGGTGGGCATTAGCACACCTTATTAGACAATATTCTACCATCACACTTGTAGTTTAGATTTAGGTTGATCAAACACACAAAAAAATAATAATAATACAAAAAAATCCAAAAATAAAAATAGTTCCAAACACATCAACCCAAAAATCAACGTACTAAAACAAATAAAATTAAATTTGTTATTTGTTTGATTTATTTTTTGTATAGATAGATAAATCCACAATCACCATCACACTACCAAGCCTGCATTCTATCCATCTCCATTATTAGCTTATGATCTTGACTCAAAATCAAGTTTAAGCCAATACATAGCCCAAGCTACCATGGACCAATCCAGCCAATATTCCCATCCATCCACTACTCTTCTTGCTTAGAATTTGGTAGCCTCACAACCACCCCAAAGTATCTTATCCTGCTACACCCATCATCACACCACCAACTTGCCTGAGACACATATCTTGGGTTTCACTTACCACCACATCTTCACCAACATTCCTAAATCTACTAGTCTAGGGACCCCCGTATCCCTAAACCATGTCATAATCATTGAAATTGATGTTGCATGATCCCTTCTTGGTCCATTTACTCTACCTACTTCATCCCATAAACTCCAACCACCATCATAGGGGTTGAATCCCTCACCTTCCATATTTGTGCAAGATATATTCTTTGCACAATCTCCATCATGGGCCACCCTACCACCTATGATAGAGGTATTAATGCATATCCAACCACCACAAAATTCACCTTAGCCATCTAGTAGTTACCAATAAACTTTTATAGCTTATGTCTAGTAGCCACTCCAACAATACCAATAACCACTTCCACTAGGCTTACAACATATCTTGGATCAACTAGCCAACATTGAGCTATGATTGAGTCGTCAACACACTCCAATTCTACAACAAATATTAAATCAACTCACGAATATTGAGCTATAGTTGAGTCATCAACAACCTCATCAACCTCCACCTCAACAACCTTAACAATTTTAACATCCACCTCAACAACCCACAAACCATGCCACTCCACCTTTGACACAACTTAAAAATCATCCACAACCTAGCAATCACACTAGATGTCCTACTACGTCCCCTCACAACTACACTCCTTTTTTCGAGCCTTATCAGTTATATTTTAAAGACTCTATGAAGTACAAAAATGTCATTGTTAAAAGTAAGACCATAATACCCCAATATATATAAAATAAAATTCTACAAAGAATATCATTATTGTGTCTTTGATCAATAATAGGGCTATGATATCAACGATTACATCACATTTAAAAATATGGTCCAAGACCTTATCGAAATGGGGGCCATCACCATATCCAATCCACTCACCACATCTAATCAAAACCTTGACATCAACTAGAATACCTTGCCAGAACATGAGGTATTGAATCCCATCATTCCTCCTAATAAAATCAATTATGTCACATAAAATATAATGCACAGTGGAGATTTTTATGATATCACACCTTCTCCATCATCCACATAACATACATAAAACACTTTGGGGATGTTCAAGGTATCACACCTTCCCCATAGTCACCAAACACAAAACAACTTGGGGATGCTCAAGGTATCACACCCCCCATAAATCATATCAATCTAGATACAAAGCAATTTTGGGATATTCAAGATATCACACCTTTCCTAGAGTCAAAAAAAAAATACAAGAAAATCAAAATCATTCAAAACTTCAAAAATTCAAAAACATCACAAAATCATAAAAATCACAAAAAAACCATCACAAAAATACAAAATCAATCACATGCCACTACAAATCATGTTGCATTCACATACACATCTAAGTTCACATAATCATCAATAATACTTTGGTTATCGTTCGATGCATGCTTTTATCCATTTTCTAGGATTGATTTTATCACATTCATCAATGACATATTCCTTATGGTATATGTTTTGCATTATCCCTCATTGTACACATTAATGCTACATCATTCACCCAAAAAAACCCTATGATATTTTATCTGTCAAGTCTTTGGTTTGTAAAATATTTAGGTCCTTTCAATCGTTTAGCCATACCTAGTGTCTCATTCAACCTACATTGAATGTCATTAGTCCTTGAATGCTACATGTCTTCCTGGTGACTTTAAGTTTTCTCTAATACCTCGTACACGTATCACACATTAAATAAAATTTAGTATTTGGGAAAGACAAAATCATGTGTTGCTATCACCATAAAGTTAATGGTTTCCCCTACTCATCCTATCATGTACATGGTGTGACCCCAAGAATTGGCAAAAGGACAAGTGCAAAGCAAAAGATATAATTATAAAAAAAAAAGCAAATAAAAATCTTGAATCCCTAGAATTATCAGGTCATTAGATCATGGGGTTAACCTCCATAGAGGCTATAGATGCCTAACTAATAGTGTAATACATCTTGTGTGGTGACACATTTGTCACATTAATGATCTTATTTTGTATAGACCTATGTATTCTTGTGGATGAACTAGCTTTTTGGTGTAAGTTACAAATGATGAGTCCAACCTCACCCAAAATCAACAATGAACAAACCACTACACACACGTTGGTCTTCGAGCAACTTGACTAACCTGGTTGGTCTTAGCATCTTCAAGTACCTATTTGATTAGTATATGAGTTTGATCGATGTCACTAGGGTGTTTGAGCTTCTTGAAAGCACTTTCAGATTCTTCTTCCCTAAGACACATGAAAGAACAAGTCATGTCATCTTGGTATCTACAATAGCACATTTTTTGCCAACCATTACATCACATCTACTCACATCCATTACACATTTATGTCAGTACCATTCAGTTGACACACCTGATTAATTAATTAAATTCATGAGGAGTGATACATGTCTCAATATTTTTTGAATGTCAACAAAATGTATAGGCACACATTTACTCAATAACATTATATCAATCAAACACAATGCAAAATAGGGGTATTCAAGTTATCACATCAACCATAAAATAAGTGGATATGTTCAAAGTATCACACATTCCCCACCAATCAATCAAATAAGATCAATTCAATCAACCAATCAATCACACAGCCATCCACCAAATTGGGGGGCAATCAAGATCTCACACTTTCCCCATTAGTCACATAAATTCATAAAAAACTTGGGGGTTTCCAAGGTATCACACATTCCTCATAAATCATATAAATAATCAAACAAGTGGATATCACACCTTCCTCACCAATCAATCAAATCAGATAAATTTAATAAACCAATCAATCACACAATCATCCACCAACTTGGGAGGCAATCAAGATCTCATACTTTCCCCATTAGTCACATCAAGTCATCAAACAACTTGGGGTTAATCAAGATATCACACTTTCCCCACCAATCAAGCACATCACTCACTCAATCACACAACAATCAACCAAATTGAGGGTGTCAAGGTATCACACCTTCCACATAGATCATAATCCAGCCATCGATCCACTTGGGAGTGTTCAAGGTATAACACCTTCCTCATTAATAAATCACATCAAAAAATCATCAATCAACTTGGAGGTATCCAAGGTATCACACCTTCCCCATCATTCACATCAAGCCATTAAGAAACTTGGGGGCAATCAAGATATCACACCTTTCCCATAGTTGTAATGATCAAAAAATGCACAAACATAAAAATATAAAAATAGATTTTATTTTTTTACTAAGGAGAGATATCCATGAACCATAGATGAAACCCTAACCCAAAATAATATTTACCTAAATTTTAAATCCCCTAAGTTTCTCTAAAACCTACATCTCATGAGGTACCCTAACATAAGTTCCATTTGTGTAGGTGTATCATGTGTTACTGCAAATAAGCTTGTATATCCCATCACTCTTGATGAGCTATAATTATCACCCTCAGTCAATCGAAGGTATGTTGAGTGAATATTTTGCCCTATAACAAAATGATCACGCAACTAGAGTCTCAGACAGGAAACTCTCTCTTGCAAAGAAATTAGTTATTTCTCCAAGGTTCTTATGAACAAACATTCATGTGCATATAATCAATCAAAGACTTAAGGCAAATAAATGAATGTATACCAGAATAGCTTAAACCCTGCAAGTAACAGTTAACAAGGGGCCTTTAATGATTCAAAATAAGTACTTTGCAACCGTAATCTATTAAATTAACCAACTACGTAAATATCTTTTCTTAATGTTCTTGAGATTAATGAAATCTACCCAAAAAATAAGTTAGTAACCTCTTTTATCTTTCGGCTTAAAAGGATTTCAAATGAGAAAATGCGTGGTATAAGCCACTTCATTTTAAGCTCCGTGCCTTTAACATGAGGTTCATTTATAGTTAGCGGGTTCATTTTATCTTTATTTAAAATTGTTCTGCTATCTCTATGTTAGCGTTTGGTGTTAGTAAAATTAGCAAAAATTCTGGAATGAACCAGAATCCAAAATGTAGATTTTCAAGTAAGATTAATCTAAAAAAAATCAGAAAACTAAAACAAAAACATTATTTATGAGAATCAGCTGGAAAAAAAAACTAAAACAGGACGTTAATTTGGTTAGCAATCTCCTCCTTGCAAAACCCCAAGTTATGAGATGAAATTCTAAAACAACCTGACCTAACAGACCTGCAATAAAACACAGTCGAATTAGATCAGATGCAAGACTCTAAGGAAACAAATAATTGCATCATTCTATCATTCACCTATCGTAACCCACTTTATGGTGTAAATGAATAGATACAAGAAAAAATAATGCAAAGGAAAGATTTACAGAAATAACAGTAGTCTTAGTTTTCAATCTCCTTTTGATTTCACACACAAAAGTTACTCTTGCCAAATAAACTCCTTTATTCCAAAAAAATAATACTTTTCTTGTTACAATTTCCAGCCCCTGTATCTCTCTTCGCTTCTGCTTTTAAACTTTCTAGTGTGGCTCTCTGTTTCGCTCTGTGATGTTTCGTTTCATTTCCCAGATCGCTTCGTTTCACCTTCCCCTGCCTCTTCGTTGTCTTTGACTTTCTGTTTGGGTGTAGAACGTTTGATCTTATCTACGAACTATAACCGTCGGTCATGAAGCGTTACACCATAGCTCTGACATCTCCATGCCATGTGTTCAGCGCCTCCCCTGTATACTTTGTAACGGCCTGCCATGAATCGTAGAAAGGTATGTCATGATATCGTGATGTTTTTATGTTGGCAGCTTAACTCTTCTTCATGCATCGTGAAACTACAACATGTCACGATATCGTGACACTTTTTCCTTTCGGGTTGCGAAACTGTGACATGCCGCGATATCACGATGCTTTTTCCTTTTCGGTCACGAAACTGCAACATGTCGCGATATCGCAACACATTCTTTCATTTGCTCCTTCCTCGCTTTTGGTTCTCAAAAACATGACATGTCGTGATATCGCGACAAATTTTTGCATTGACCTTTCTCTTGCTGCCTTGGACAGACCTTTCATGACATGTCATGATATCGCGACACTTCTTCTTTTTGTTTGACCATGATTTCATGACATGTCGCGATATCACGACATTTTTCACTTCGTATTTCTCTCTCCTCTATGAACCGTGATTTCATGACATGTCACGATATCGCGACACTTTTGTGTTGACTCTTCTCTTGCTATCTTTAACCATGATTTCACAATGCATCGTGATATCGTGATGTTTTTTTATTTTTGGCTGCGACAGAGCAACATGTCGTGATATCGTGGCAACTTTTCATTTTTTGCAGCGACAGAGCAACATGTCGCGATATCACGACAACTTTTCATTTTTGGCAGCGACAGAGCAACATGTTGTGATATCACAATGTTTTTTCATTTCTTGCTGCGATAGAGCAGCATGTCGCGATATCGTGACAACTTTTTATTTTTGGCTGCAACAGAGCAACATGTCACGATATCGCGACAACTTTTCATTTTTGGCAACGACAAAGCAACATGTCGCGATATCGCGACATTTTTTCATTTTTGGCAGCGATAGAGCAACATGTCACGATATCACGACATTTTTTCATTTCTGGCCGTGACAGAGCAACATGTCATGATATCGCGACAACTTTTCATTTTTGGCTACGACAGAGAAACATGTGACGATATCGCGATGTTTTTTCATTTTTGGCCGCGATAGAGCAACATGTCGTGATATCGTGACAACTTTTCATTTTTGGCAGTGACAGAGCAACATGTCGTGATATCGCGATATTTTTCATTTTTGAGCCGTGACGGAGCAACATGTCGCGATATCGCGACAACTTTTCATTTTTGAGCTGCGACGGAGCAACATGTCGCGATATCGCGACACTTTCATTTTTCTTGCTTTTCTTTGCTCTTTTAGCATCTGGGCCACTGCAATCTTCTTGGAAAGCATACAAAAAGGTGGGTCCCCAATTTTGGGGTGTGTTGTGGAGCAGCCACAACAAATGGCGACTCTGCTGGGAAATGCTCCTGGGCATTTTGGTGAGAACCTAACTTGAAATATACAAGCTTAAATACAGGCGTCAGCACATAAAATATAAAACAAATGCCGATAGATCGAAAATACATGAAACATTAGAATCATTAAGTATCAGCTCGGTGTGTGCAGTGTGTTCCATTTTCTATCGTTTGAAATTGATCAACATTCCATTGTCGGCTTTACATGAATGCATATGTGAGATTGTGAATGATTTGCGTAGCTAATCATGATAAATATGCTAGAGATATAACAACCTGCTTTATAAAAGGCTCAAACTTTCTAGTATCATACACAAACATTTAAAATTATCAAACCCTCTTAGGATCAACTATATGTGTAATGAATTACTTTATTAGATCCCAAAGTTGGTTATGAGTCACTACCATCTTGAACCCATGTGCAAGTGAAAGTGAAATCAGAGCTTTGGGGAATAGGATTCCCAACCTAAGCGAGATGGGAATTTAACCCTATCCTTACTACTCTGATCTGGAATTCATTACCTCACTTTGAACAAAATGATTTAACCAGTTATGGATGAAATGGTCAGGCTAGTCTATCCGTTTGAGCAGTCAGTGGTCTTGCTTTTAGACAAGACATGCTACCACGCATGAGCATACTCCACCCCCTCGGGCTCTAAGCCGTGGATATTAACCCCATAATCCATGATTTGGCTTCATTTTATTTATTTCTTGGACCTTGGGGATGACTACCCATCCTTACGAGGGACATGTAGTACGATCCTTCCAATCCAATATTAGTTTTTATTTCTTGGACCTTTGGGATGACTACCCATCCTTACGAGGGACATGTAGTACGATCCTTCCAATCCAATATTAGTTTTATTTCTTATTTCTTGGACCTTGGGGATGACTACCCATCCTTGCGAGGGACATGTAGTACGATCCTTCCAATCCAAGATTATGATGAAATGGAAAATATTAATTTTATTTTATTTCTTGGACCTTGGGGATGACTACCCATCCTTAGTAGAGGACATGTAGTACGATCCTTCCAATCCAAGATTTATGATGAAATGAGACATAGAAGCTTTGGGGAATCGATTCTCAACCTAGGCGAGATGAGAATTATGCCCTATCCTTACTACTCCATGTAGGTCAAATCAGAGCTTTGGGGAGTTGGATCCTCAACCTAAGTTCGATGAGGATTTAACCCTATCCTTACTACTCTAGTTTTAGGCTTTAAGCTTTATGGGAGTGGTAAAAACCACTGTTTTAAGGATTATGTTGCATGATAGGACAGACACGAAATACTCCTTTCGCCTCACATTTTCTTCCAAGTATGGTTTTGATCATTTTGCTCAAGATCTTCTTTAATGTGCATAGAACGTGCTTGGTTCAAGATAGTTCGGGCATCAGTTCCCAACCTTAGGATTTTTTTTTTATGTTATAGAATAACCCTAAGAGGATTTGACACCTTTTCAATGATTATATATTTGAAATGAGAATGCAACTGAGATGGAATGTATATGGAATGTAATGTGAAAAATGAATGCATTGCTTTTTCTGAATTGCGGATGAATGTGCCACCCATGTTGCCATAATTTGTAAACAAACAAAACTGACAATTTCATGCATCACAAATTTCAAACGATATTATTTAAAGTGTTTGCGTTATTTGTGGAGCTTTCTGCAATACAATTCCAATGTTTCATATTTTCCTAACCTTAGGCATAAGTTGATATCTCAAAAAATTTTTATTTTTTTTTTATTTTTTTTTTTTACTATAAACAAACCAAACATGTTCAAAGGCCTAACACACCAAACTAAACATCAAATCTGCACACACAAAAGAAACAAAGCATGACATAATTACATATAATACAAAACCCCACCGTTTCAAGCCTAGAAATAGTGTTTTAGATGCAACCCATTGATAGGTAAAGCCAAATCTTTTCCATCCAAGGTTTTTAATCTAAAGTTGTTTTCACCTAGGATTTCTGAGATTTGGTAAGGACCCAACCATAAGTAGTCGAATTTATCATGATCTCCTTTCTTCTCATGTCTCTTATCCCATAACAACACTAGATCTGAAATTTTGAATGCTTTGACTCTAGACTTTTTATCGAACCATATTTTTACTACATCTTGGTGTTTACTAAAATGAAGCATAGCCTCATCCCTTTTTTCATCCAGATGCATTAATTGTGTTAGTCTAGACTCAAGTTTATCATCAGTTCCAAAGTAATCTTTCATGAAATGCAGTGTTTGTAACTTGAGATTTGTAGGAAAAATGGGATCTTGTCCATAAACCAGGTGGTAAGGAGATGTTCCTATTGATTCTTTGACTCTGATTCTGTCAGCCCAAAGAGCTAACTTGAGTTTGTTATGCCAATCTCTAGGATTTCTTTCAAGCAATTTTTTTATGACACATAACAAATTCTTGTTGGAAGACTCGGCCAAGCCATTACCTTGCGGATAATAATTGGAAGAGAATTTCAAGCTCACCCTGTTGTCAAATGCCCAATTTGCAAATTCCAGAGAGGAGAAAGCTGAACCATTGTCACTTACAATGGAGTTAGGCATTCCAAATCGAGTGACAATGTTATCCTCTAGGAATTTAATAACAACCTCCGAAGTGGCATTCTTTGTGGGGATAGCTTCCGTCCACCTTGTGCAATAATCTGTAGCTGTGAGAATGTATTTATGGGAATCGGATGAATTGGGACTGATGATCCCAACAAAATCCAAACCCCATTGTGCAAAAGGTCTAGACTCAACTACAGATTGTAATGGCATGGAGGCACCCCTTACCCTATTCGCTGCAATTTGACATGTATGACATGACCTCACATGAGTATGAGCATCTTTGAATAATTGAGGCCAATAGTACCTAGCCCTAAGGATTTGATGGGCTGTGGCATTAGCAGACCCATGTCCTGTCCCATACTTACCATGGAATTCCTCGAGCGTTTGTGCTGCTTCTTTTCGATCGACGCAACGAAGGTAAATTCCTTCATGGTTTTTCTTGTATAACATGTCGGATCTAATTAGAAAATTAGCAGATTTTAAGCGCAAGGCTCTTCATTGAGTAGAATTCAAATGTGGTGGACATTTACCATTTAGTAAAAAATACACAACATCTACATACCACTCATCTTTGGTAATATCTGCTATTTCATAGTGTTGACATGAAATTAAGGGATCCTTTTCCGCTATGGCCTTAACCAACCCTTGTCCCCGCACTATCTTCATAGATTGAATTTCAAGATCGAATTCTTGGAGAGTTGAAATCCATTTACCTCGCCTTTCACCCAATTCATTCTGTATAAACATGGCTTTGACTGCAGGATCCGGGACTATAGCGAACACCCTACTGTGGACTATATAATGTCTGAATTTTTTAACCGTCTTAAATAGAGCATACATTTGCTTGTCCAAGATGGAATATCTCAATTTTGCATCTTTGAGAGGATTACTAAGGAAGGCAATAGGATTTTCAATGTTGCCTTCACTCTTCTGAGTTAAAACACTCGCAAAGGAATGGTCTGAAGCAAATGTGTAAATGTAGAAAGGCTTCGTATAGTCAGGACTCACTAAAACTGGGGCTTTAGAAATCGCATCCTTGAGTCCTTTGAAGGCATCTCTATTTTCATTTGTCCATTTAATTTGGACATCTTTCTTTAACATATCGTTCAAGGGCTTTGCTATTTCTACGAAATCTGCAATAAATTTTCTAACAAAATTAATCTTCCCAAAAAATGATTTCAATTCTTTCTTGTTGTTGGGACAAGGAATCTATTGTATGGCCTCTATTCTTTCAGGATCAATGGAAATTCCATCCTTGGATATTACATGTCCCAATAATTTTCCTTTCGTTACCCCAAAAATGCACTTCTTTGGGTTGAGTGAAATGCCATGTTCCCTACATCTTTGAAGAACTTTCTTTAGATCCTTGACATGGTTTTCCCTGCTCTTAGAAAAGACAGGAATGTCATCTACATAGACAATAATGCACTTACCTATGAGCCCCTTAAAAGCAAAGTCCATGGCTCGTTGGAATGTGGCACCTGCATTCAATAGTCCGAAAGGCATTCTCCTGTATGCAAAGGTGCCCCATTTTGTGGTGAAGGCGGTTTTCATCCTATCATTAGGATGGATAAGGACTTGATTATACCCCGAATAACCATCCAGGAATGACATCATTTTTGACCCATTTACCTTTTGAAGTATTTCATCAATGGTGGGTAAAGGGTAATTGTCCTTTTGTGAGGCTTTATTAAGATTTCTAAAATCAATACATAGCCTTATCTCTCCACTCTTTTTTCTCACGGGGACCAAGTTAGCAACCCATGTGGAATGCCTAACAGGAAAGATGATTTTAGCTTCTAACAGTCGCTTTACCTCTTTCTCTATCAAGGGTTCTAATAATGGATTGACTGGCCTCTGTCTTTGCCTAAAGGGTTTGGAGTCTGGCTTCAAAGGAATCGTATGCATTATAACATTATGATCATAAGTTTTCAATTCCTTATAGCTCCAAGCTATGCAATCTATGTATTCCTTCAATGCATTGGCAATGGAATCCTTCTCATGTTTGGTACATGCTTTTGCAATGAATACTTCTCGAGGGTTTTTTGCACTTCCAATATTAACTAAGTCACAGGCCTCTTTGGGAGGTGGAACCTTTCTACCTCCTTTTGGTTGGTATCCGATATCAAACATTTTCTCTAATGAAGCCTTCTCATTCGGCATCTTGTTCCATTTTCCAGTAGCCTCTACTTCCAAATCTGCCTCTTCTAGCCCCCTCTCGTCTTCATCAATAACCTGATTTTCAAAGATACCAGAATTAGTGACAAAATTGAATATATGTCTGTCACTATCAAAGACTTGGAAATTCATGACGTTATCCGGTATCGAGGGGCAAGGGACCAATTCTATGGAAAATTTCTTGCACTTCTTGTGATCCATTGGTTTCAACATACTCGCAGCTACGGCTAGAGAATCTACCAGACGATTGCCTTTTCTAGAGATTAGAGATATGTTAAAAGCATCAAATTCATCTATTAAATCTCTAACCCTGGTTCGGTAAAGGTTGAGCCACTTGTTCTTACATACATATTGTCCCTTAACTTGTTTTACCACTAATTCAGAATCACCTAAGACCTTGATACATTTGACTTTCTTCCGAAGGGCAAATTGAAGTCCGAAAATCAAGGCCTCATATTCGACCACATTGTTGGTGGCAGGGAACTGTAATCTGTATGCAGCCAACATAGATTTTCTATCTGGACATGAAAGTTCAATACCGGCTCCTGCCCCTTGTCTGGACTTGGATCCATCAAATCTTAAAGTCCAAACCTCATGGTGTTCTTCAGAGTCATTGCATCCAATCCTTTCATTTTGAGAATTCTCAAGAATTTTTGCGTCCAAGCAATAGGCTCCTAATTCAGCTTCAATGTATTGAATCTCATTAGGTTTGTTGTATTCTGTTATCATTTCCTTGAGCCTAGGTTCACTATCAATCCGAATTTGGTTGGCCACTCCCCTCCAAGGCAACCACATATGTGAAGAGTCTGTTACAATGTAACCATTTAAGTTCTTACTCCAATCTCTTCCCAACACCATGCCATATTTGATAGGAATGTCAAGCACCAATATATCTATGTGATGTTGAACCCTAGGTTCTGCATTGACTTGAATAAGAACATCACTTAATTCTCCCACTGCCTCCATGGTTGACCTATCCAGTTGCACCACCTTGCTTCTAGAAGGTTTTGGTGTAAGTCCCAACTTTTGACAGATTTCTAGGGGCATAATGGTAGCAGAGGCCCCTGAATCTATTAGACAATTGTGAAGATTTCTACCAGCAATTCTAATGGTTACCAGAAAAGGGGGTATGTCTCGCTTTTCCCTTTTCAAAACCAATCGGGACTCAACACTTTTAGCTTCATGAACTTGGGCAGGTGGATCCAAACCTTTTGGTGGACTTACTTCTTGGCCTAATAGTTGAGACATATCATACATTGAGACATTGGCCTTAGTTTTCTTCATGTCTTCTATCAAGTCATAAGTGGGTTTTTCTGAATTTGACATGTTTTGCACCATCTTAGACTTTTCCACCTTGGATGGAGGAGGGGGATTAACATCTCCTTTGAAATCAGGAGGAAGTAATGCGTTTTTTGGAGGGGTAGAGGAAGTTTTGGGCTCCTTAGAACTCCTAGTGTAATATTTGTGATTTCCCTTCCCAAAACGCTTATTGGCATGAACTTCCAAAGTTTCTTCATCTTCGTTTCCAAAAAATTCCACATCCTCCTCTTCTTCACTTTCTTGGGAATGTATAACCTCAGTCAGTATAGACTCCTGCTTCCCATGGCCACAGTGCGGGCAATCGTTATCACAAGATCCTAATTCTCCAAAATCTTTCGAGACATCTGCCTGATTGGCTACGGGATTGGGTACTCGCCCATTATTAGGCTGCATGTTGTATGTTCCTTTTCCTCTATGGTTGTGAGGTCGGTTATGACCCATGGCTTGGTCAACCTTTTTATTGACATTTCCCATGGTAACCAAGACTTTGGCCAAAGTTTCCTTCATGTTTTCTATCACGGATTCGGGCCCTTGTGGTTGGGGCACGATAATTCCGGGTCCAGTTGTATTTGCTGCATTAGCCACCTCTAGAACAGGTACAATGGCTTGGGTCTGGGCACTTGGATTCCATCCTGGATTCACACTTTGAATCGGAGTGATTGTTGGATAAGTCATTGGGCTTGGCATGCTAATCGGAGCAAACCCTGGTATGGTCAACAAATTATTGCCCATACCAAACCCAGGCAAGCCCATCGGGCTATTTGGAATTAATCCTTGCGTTTGAATGGAGGCATTAGGATAAGTGGGAAATGATGGAACTTGAGATGGTGGTTGGAAATTGTTCATTGTTGGAACTTGTGGTGCCATTAACTGATTCATCATGGCGAATTGACTGTATGGACCGTATTGTCCCATCCCAGTCAATTGAGACAACCCTACTCCTGGTAAGTTCATTTGTTGTTCAAGGGTCATTGTCTCTGCATAAGCTAACGGAAGCATTGTAACCTGAGGATTCCTTCTAGTCAACAAAGATGTTAACGGATCTAAAGCTCCAAAGTATAGTTGCAGGGCTACCGCAGGATCTACTGCAAAGTGACGAGTCAAATTTGTATACAATTTTTGGAACCTCTGATTGAATGTTCGTATGGGCTCATTGGGTAACCTTTTGCATGATACGAACAAATTATAAATTATGGAGGGATCCAACAACATTCGAAATTGGCTAATAAAGGTAGTTTCTAATTGGGCCCATGAGGTAATGGACCCTGCGGGAAGATTCCTGTACCATTCATTGGCCGTGTTGTCTAGACTAGCAGGGAAAACTCGGCAAGCAATATCTTCATGGGTAACTCCTTGTCTAAACATGTAATCTTTGTAAATTTGGACATGTTCTTCGGCTGTTATGGGACCATCATGCACGAATTTAGGCAATCCCCTTTCAATGTTTCTAGGCAAGTCATGTACTGCCCCAGGAATATCCAAAGGGGAACTTTGTGCACCATACCAGAGGGCAGGTGGCTGTTGTTGTTGTTGTTGCTGTTGTTGTTGTTGTTGTTGTTGGGCCATGTTATTCAAGGGTGTTAATCCTGTAGGAACAATGGCAATACTTGAAATGATGGGGACAAACACACTTGGTGTTGTTGTCACACTTGAAACTGAGGGCTCAGGCCCGCTAGACGTACTTGAGTCTAAAGAAACCCCTAACTCAAGTATACTGGGTGGTATTTCGATCTCTAATGTTTTGTTTTTTGGCTTCCTAGCAGTGGGAGAAAGGCTTTGGAAAATAGTTTCCCCTGTGGTATTGGACCTAGTAGCTATGTACTCAGGTTGGGCCAGCTTGAAAACTGTAAAACTCTAAAAGACTTCTCTCAACTTACTTGCACAATAAAACATCTAGATGTTATACCTGCAAGCACAATAGGTGGAAACAAAACTACCCACGTTAATTGTTAGAACAGATCGTAATCACAAAGCAATAAAGAAGGCCCTCCTTCTAGCACCAAAATGTTGAGTGAATATTTTTCCCTATAACAAAATGATCACGCAACTAGAGTCTCAGACAGGAAACTCTCTCTTGCAAAGAAATTAGTTATTTCTCCAAGGTTCTTATGAACAAACATTCATATGCATATAATCAATCAAAGACTTAAGGAAAATAAACGAATGTATATCAGAATAGCTTAAACCCTGCAAGTAATAGTTAACAAGGGGCCTTTAATGATTCAAAAGAATACTTTGCAACCGTAATCTATTAAATTAACCAACTACGTAAATATATTTTCTTAATGTTCTTGAGATTAATGAAATCTACCCAAAAACAAGTTAGTAACCTCTTTTATCTTTTGGCTTAAAAGGATTTCAAATGAGAAAATGCGTGGTATAAGCCACTTCATTTTAAGCTCCGTGCCTTTAACATGAGGTTCATTTTATAGTTAGCGGGTTCGTTTTATCTTTATTTAAAATTGTTCTACTATCTCTATGTTAGCGTTTGGTGTTAGTAAAATTAGCAAAAATTTTGGAATGAACCAGAATCCGAAATGTAGATTTTCAAGTAAGATTAAAAAAAAAAATAAAAAACTAAAACAGAAACATTATTTATGAGAATCAGCTAGAAAAACTGAAACAGGACATTAATTTGGTTAGCAATCTCCTCCCTGCAAAACCCCAAGTTATGAGATGAAATTCTAAAACAACCTGACCTAACAGACCTGCAATAAAACACAGTCGAATCAGATCAGATGCAAGACTCTAAGGAAATAAATAATTGCATCATTCTATCATTCACCTATCGTAACCCACTTTATGGTGTAAACGAATAGATACAAGAAACAATAATGCAAAGGAAAGATTTGCAGAAATAACAGTAGTCTTAGTTTTCAATCTCCTTTTGATTTCACACACAAAAGTTACTCTTGCCAAATAAACTCCTTTATTCCAAAAAAATAATACTTTTCTTGTTACAATTTCTAGCCCCTGTATCTCTCTTCACTTCTGCTTTTAAAATTTTTGATGTGGCTCTATGTTTTGCTCTGTGATGTTTCGTTTCATTTCCCAGATCCCTTCGTTTCACCTTCCCCGCCTCTTCGTTGTCTTTGACTTTCTGTTTGGGCGTAGAATGTTTGATCTTCTCTGCAAACTGTAATCGTCGGTCATGAAGCGTTACACCATAGCTCTGACATCTCCATGCCATGTGTTCAGTGCCTCCCCTGTATACTCTGTAACGGCCCACCATGAATCGTAGAAAGGTATGTCGTGATATCATGACTTTTTTATGTCGGTAGCTTAACTCTTCTTCATGCACCACAAAACTGCAACACTTTTTCCTTTTGGGTCGTGAAACTGTGACATCACGACACTTTTTCCTTTTGGGTCATGAAACTACGACATTTCATGATATTGTGATGCTTTTTCCTTTTGGGTCACGAAACTGCAACATGTTGCGATATTGTGACACATTCTTTCATTTGCTCCTTCCTCGCTTTCGGGTCGTGAAAACACATGTCACGATATCATGACAAATTTTTGCATTGACCTTTCTCTTGCTGCCTTGGAACGCGATTTCATGACATGTCACGATATCATGACAATTCTATCACCTTGCCTTGTTTGACTGCTTTGATCGCGATTTCATGACATGTGATATCATGACATTTTTTACTTCGTCTTTCTCTCTCCTCTATGAATCATGATTTCATGACATGTCGTGATATCGCGACACTTTTGCATTGACTGTTCTCTTGCTATCTTTAACTGTGATTTCACAACACATCGCTATATCTCAATGTTTTTTCATTTTTGGCCGCGATAGAGCAACATGTCGCGATATCGCGACAACTTTTCATTTTTGGCAGCGACAGAGCAACATGTCGCGATATCGCGACAACTTTTCATTTTTTGCAGCGACAGAGAAACATGTCGTGATATCACGATGTTTTTTCATTTATGGTTGCGACAGAGCGACATGTCGCGATATCGCGACATGTTTTCATTTTTGGCCGCGACAGAGCAACATGTCGCGATATCATGACAACTTTTCATTTTTGGCAGCGACAAAGCAAAATGTCACGATATCGTGACGTTTTTTCATTTTTGGCAGTGACAGAGCGACATGTCGCGATATCGCGATGTTTTTTCATTTCTGGCCACGACAGAACAACATGTCGTGATATAATGACAACTTTTCATTTTTGGCTGCGACAGAGCAACATGTTGCGACACGACAACTTTTCATTTTTGGCTGCGACAGAGCAACATGTCGCGATATCGTGACGTTTTTTCATTTCTAGCCGTGACAGAGCAACATGTCATGATATTGTGACAACTTTTCATTTTTTGCAGTGACAAAGCAACATGTCATGATATCGCGACGTTTTTTTCATTTTTGGTCGCGACAGAGCAACATGTCATGATATCCCGACAACTTTTCATTTTTGTCCGTGACAAAGGAACATGTGATATTGCGACACTTTCTTTTTCTTGATTTTCTTTGCTCTTTTAACATATGGGCCACTGTAATCTTCTTGGAAAGCGTGCAAAAAATGTGGGTCTCCAATTTTGAGGTGTGTTGTGGAGCAGCCACAACAAGGTATACACGCATCACCATACCATGCACAAGCTATTATGTGTAGGTATACTATGAGTATTATAAGTTAAGCTATCCATATCATCTACACGAGTTATCTTAACTCAGATGTAGTCTCTCTACAACTTATTCCTTTATCTACCTAAGGGGTTCTTAATTCCCTTAGGTCTCCTATGTTCACCCTAAGGGGTTCTTAATTCCCTTAGGTCACCTCTGAGTTCACCCTAGAACTCTACTCTTGGATTTCATTACTAAGCACACAACAAGAATACATCTAGATACTAAAACAAACAGAACCTTATTGCTAAGTATATAGAATATAAATGAAAGAATAACACTAAAAGATAATATCATCAATGGAAAGAGAATAAATTACATATTATAACCCAACATGTTAATAAATTAAAATCATATTCTCTAAACCAATAAACAGTTATTGCATTAAATCTTTGCATGGTAAATCCTTCCTACTTCAAAGAATATTACATTAACTACATCAGGGATATCTCCCCATAATCCTAGTCTATTTGAGCATAAGTAAATCAACATAAAGTACAATTACCTATACTTTGATTTCCATTGAACTCCTTGCTTCTCTTTGTTGCCCATTGATTATTTGAGAGTAGTAGGGGATCAGGGATCAGGGTACTCATGGTTGAGGATAGGCATGCCTCTAAATGCATTTAATCATTTACTTTGCCAAATTGCAACTATACAAAATTCAATTAAGTTTCCAACCATTTAATGCATAGTGGACATTATAAAATATCCTTTACTTTTATCTTCACCTCTCAGGTTCCCTTAGAGAGCCATCCCACATATACTACTTAGATCAAGGTCTAGATTTAATCAAATCTAATCATATTTTAAAGCATTAAAGTCCCATACCTTTAACCTCTAAAAAAATCCTTCATTCATTCACTAAATCAAATCCCCATAACTTCAATTCAAAGAATAAATTTAACATCCTTTTAATTCACAACTTCAATCAAATCTACACATGTTTTAAAGCATTAAAGTCCCATACCTTTAACCTCTAAAACAATCCTTCATTCATTCACTAAATCAAAGCCCCATAACTTCAATTCAAAGAATAAATATTGCATCCTTTTAATTCACAACTTCAATCAAATCTACTCAAATATTCTCAACCTTAATTAAAGCATAACCCCTTCATGATCTTACTAATCAAAAGTCTCACTTTAATTAAAAACTCATAAAGTAAATCATTTTAATCAAAGGTCTTACTTTAATTAAAATCTCATAAGTTATTTCATATTAATCAAAGGTCTTACTTTAATTAAAATCTCATAAATTAAATCATATTAATTAAAGATCTTACTTTAATTAAAATCCCTCAAGATATATCATATTAATAAAAGGTCTTACTTTAATTAAAATCCCTCAAGATATATCATATTAATCAAAGGTCTTACTTTAATTAAAATCCCTCAAGATATATCATATTGATCAAAGGTATTACGTTAATTAAAATTCCTCAAGATATATCATAGTGATAAAAGGTCTTACTTAATTAAAATACCTCAAGATATATCATATTGATCAAAGGTCTTACTTTAATTAAAATCCCTTAGGATATATTATATTGATCAAAGGTCTTACTTTAATTAAAATCCCTCAGGATATATCATATTGATCAAAGGTTTTACTTTAATTAAAATCCCTCGGGATATTTCATATTAATCAAAGGTCTTACTTTAATTAAAATATCATAAATTAAATCATATTAATTAAAGCTCTTGCTTTAATTAAAATCCCTCAAAGATCTTACTTTAATTAAAATCCCTCAAGATATATCATATTAATAAAAGGTCTTACTTTAATTAAAATCCCTCAAGATATATCATATTAATCAAAGGTCTTACTTTAATTAAAATCCCTCAAGATATATCATATTAATCAAAGGTATTATGTTAATTAAAATCCCTCAAGATATATCATATTGATCAAAGGTCTTAATTAAAATCCCTCAGGATATATCATATTGATCAAAGGTCTTACTTTAATTAAAATCCCTCAGGATATATCATATTGATCAAAGGTTTTACTTTAATTAAAATCCCTCAGGATATATCATATTGATCAAAGGTCTTACTTTAATTAAAATCCCTCAGGATATATCACATTGATCAAAGGTCTTACTTTAATTAAAATCCCTCAAGATATATCATATTGATCAAAGGTCTTTCTTTAATTAAAATCCCTCAAGATATATCATATTGATAAAAGGTTTTACTTTAATTAAAATCCCTCAGGATATATCATATTGGTCAAAGGTCTTACTTTAATTAAAATCCCTCAGGATATATCATATTGGTCAAAGGTCTTACTTTAATTAAAATCCCTCATGATATATCATATTGATCAAAGGTCTTACTTTAATTAAAATCCCTCAGGATATATCATATTGGTCAAAGGTCTTACTTTAATTAAAATCCCTCATGATATATCATATTGATCAAAGGTCTTACTTTAATTAAAATCCCTCAGGATATATCATATTGATCAAAGGTCTTACTTTAATTAAAATCCCTCAGGATATATCATATTGATCAAATGTCTTGCTTTAATTAAAATCCCTCAGGATATATCATATTGATCAAAGGTCTTACTTTAATTAAAATCCCTCAGGATAGATCATATTTTTTTGTTAAGTAACATTATATACATAGTAGGTTTTTTAAGAGGATCCCAAAACCTTATAACAATAAAAGGAGCACCTTTAGGACTGTAAGGTTGATACAGGAACCACATATCAGACCGAATTACAAAAAAAATTGACATAGCAGATGATCCCACCACAAACAATTAAAAAATAAAATAGATCCCGCCCAGGGCGAAGAAGTCAAAAACCACCATTGAGTAGATCCTGCCCAGCAGGAATTAGAGAAAAATCATTACAATAAAATCCTGCCTCGCGGGAAGCAGTCAGAAACCACCAAAGAGAGAGTCCCGCCTAGAGGGAAGCAGCTTAAACCCACCTTAGTGAAATCTCACCCAGCGGAAAGCTTCAAAAAAACTACACCAGGAAAATCTTGCCATCCGGGAAACCAGTAAAAAGGATAAAATCCCGCCCAATGGGAAAACCAGTGGATTTGGCAGATCCTGCCCAGCGGGAAAAAGCAGATTTCGTGGATCCTGCCTAGAGGATCACGCCCATCGAGAAAAAGTGAATTTGGTGGATCCCGCCCAGAAGATCCCACCCAGTGAGAAGCCATCCCACCCAGCGATAGGGGGATCCCACCTAGCAAGAAGCCGAGAGCCAGGATCCGGCCCAGCGGGAAGCAAACAGGAGCTTCACCACGAGGATCCTGCCCTGGGGAAACAACAAGGAAACTACAGGTTAAGGAAACAGGGATCCAGGGACTGGGAATCTCGAGCGGGAAGAGGAAGACAGTCACAGGGAAGGGATCCCAAGGAGCCAAACAAGTGGGATCTAAGGTCTGTGTGCATAGATCAGACCCCCCCAAGAATGAAACATGCAACAGAAGCCAAAGGGAACCCAGCAGCAGGGACCAAGAATCCCGTCCAAGCATAGAAGCAGCTTTAGGGAACTGGGACTGGGAATGGGAATAGCCCAGGCAGAGGAAAGCCCCCCCAAAGGCCAAACCAGATGCCCAGGGTGTCCACCAAGGAGCAAAAATAGCATGAAGAAGCCTCCAAGTGGGAAGAACAATAGCCACAGGATCCCGTCGAGGATTCATAAGAAAAGGAGGAAAGAGGCCCCCCTAGACCACCCCCAAAGCTATGAGGACCTCAAGGGAGACCCCAGGAAGCTATCAAACCCTAAACCATCACCTCCATCGCTCAGAGAAAAGCAAGGGACCAGATCCGTGTGAATAACCTACAAAAAACCCCAGGGGGAAGCCTGAGGAAAAAAGGGAAGGGATCCCCAAACAAACAAGGATCCCTGGGAAGCACCAGGCCAAAAAATCAACCAAGGAAACCCAATCCAGCTGGGAGGGGCACAAAAAAATGGAGAAGGATCTCCCCCCAGGAGATCATCTGCAACAACCACTCCCAAGGAGGGATGACCTGGGTTGAGCCATGGACTGGGCAGGAACCAGGATCCAGGGGAGGGGGAGCAGGGAAGGGACCAGAGCCCTCCCCTCTCTGCTTTCTTCCCTCCCCTCATCATCAGGATATATCATATTGATCAAAGAACTTAATTTAATTAAAATCCCTCAAGATATATCATATTAATCAAAGGTCTTACTTTAATTAAAATCCCTCAAGATATATCATATTAATCAAAGGTCTTACTTTAATTAAAATCCCTCAAAAATATATCTTATTATAGTTACCAAGAACCTAGACTAATATGATTTCACACTTTGGTAGGGAGGTCAAATGACTGCTATCCTAGAGTCCAAAGGAGGTAAAACCAGGCGCTATCCACCCAAGGATACAAAAGGAATATCCACCCAAGCTACCTTAAGCGCTTAACGCCCTCGGCTACACCGCTAACAAGAGACGCTAGGTTTACTTCTCTGTCGTCCTACCTGTCCCAAGGGGACTGAGCTTGCGTAGCAATGAAATCCCACACCGTCACACACCTTGGCTACTTCCCAACCAAAGCACAAGTGATTTTACTCTACCCAACACTTCCACTCTGCCCAAGGGTTTCACTAACCATAGGCGCTTCCACTCTACACGGTGATCTCACTAAACCCGGTGCTTCCATTATTACACAATAGTTTCCTTTAACACAATGCTTCCACTCCTACATAGTGGTTTAACTTAAACATAGATCTTCCACTCTTACACAGTGGTTTAACTTAAACATAGAGCTTCCACTCCTACACAGTGGTTTAACTTAAACATAGAGCTTCCACTCTTACACAATGGTTTAACTTAAACACAGATATTACACTCTTACACAATGCTTTAACTTAAACATAGAGCTTCCACTCTTATGCAGTGGTTTAAATTAAACACAGAGCTTCCAATATTACACGTGGTTTAACTTAAACACAAAGCTTCCACTCTTACATAGTGGTTTAACTTAAATATAGAGCTTCCTCTCTTACACTGTGGTTTAACTTAAATACAAAGCTTCCACATAATTGGAGAACACAGTAGATGTGATGATTGTTTTTTTTTAAACATAAGGAAGTTAAACGATGCCTCCCAAAGGCTTAAACAATGGTAAAGCTGAACTCCCATGCATTTAAAATAGTAGAAGACTCTCACAGGATGCCCAAGCCCGAATTATATTTTTGCCTACATTTTAATTAAAAACATCAAGGTTTCAAATCCTTTGAAGGAGATTATCATGCTACAAGGGGGGTTTTAATCAGGTTACATACTCAATATCATGTCTTACCAAAAGCATGTAAATGGATAAATCTTAGAAACCTCCAACCTTAGTACTCCTGCATGTTAGAATCTAGTGGCTTCTTTGTCACTTCCCCTCCTTTGCTTGTTGTGCACTCCTATGCATCTCCTCTGTGTCTACTTTGTCTTTCTCTACGTCTAATATGCCTTCCTCTGCATCTACTCTACTCCCTCCTAGATGGCCCATCTGTCACCCTTCTTCCTCAGAATCTGAACCGACATCGAGCCTCCTTTCCTTCAATGCTTTCGTCCCTAATCATATCGTACCCTGGTGGAAACATTCTTTAATCTCTAATTTCCATCTTTGGAAATTAATAGCACCCAAGGTCATTTACGTAGATTGCACTATATAGGGGAAAAGGATATTTAGATTATTTTAAATGAAACAATAGTACCCTTTTTTAATAAAATATCTCTTGATATTTTATCACCATTTAAAATATATTACTTTTTATTTAAAAACAAATTCCATAATTGCTTTTAAATATAAAATATTTTCTATTTATTCTTAAATGGTTTTTTTTTATTAATTTCATTTAATTAAAGTTTATTAATGAATTTGCATTATCATTAAAATAAACTTCTTTAATTATTTTAAATGAATTTTCATTATTCATTAAAATAAAGTTTATCAATGAGTTTAAATGAATTCATATCATCATTTAATCATAACCTCATTAATTAATTTAAATGAATCTTCATTTATCATTTAAACTTAATTCACTTTTCTTCATAAAAATGATGCTCTATTATCACTTAAAAATAATAGTTTACCTTATACATCCACATATATTTTGTAGTTGTTCTCCTATTGAATTCTAGCATTATGTTACCCAAACCATGATGCAAAAAAGAGCAATCAAGTTTACAAAACAACTAAGAGGGAGTCTTTCCATCAACCCAATCACTTGTCTTAGCCAAAGGATTTATGATAGCTACTAGGCTATCAACTAAGGCTCAAGGTGATCAGTCATTGATGATTATCCCTTTCGATGATGCATGCCTATATATGAAGGTATCTATCTATGTTACCTATGAGTACCTTAATCATCATTTCCCTTGATCTTAAGTACCCTCATTTCTTGTGGATGTTTTTGCCTTCTCCACCTACGAGTGTACCTGATCCTACACACTTGGCAATATGTTAGTAATAACATGCCCTTCTAAATCAACTAAATATCATATAGTTGGTTTAATTGTTCAAAATAGGTATTACCACATCATAGGTTAATACATTGTTTCCTTGTGCCAAATAGTCCGCTAGGGAGGGTCATGACATCCTCCCCCACTAGAATTAAATATCGTCCTCGGTGTTTCCAGTTTCTTTGGTTTTGACAGAAAATAAAAATTATTACATTATATAGCTTCAAACAAAAAGGGAAAATATTTTTTCATAACCTCCACTTTCTCCCAAGTGGTATTTTTCTCATATAACTGGTACCATTGGAACTTACATTGTTCAAGAGTCTAATTCCACATTGACTTAGAACGAAACTCAAGAATATTCACCGGTAGTACTTCAATGGCCTTCAGATTTACCATATGTAAATTAGAAACATCTCACACATGTTTAAGGTCAACAACATATTTTCTAAGAAAGGATATGTGGAAGGTGTCATGAATTTTGGATAGTTTGGGTGGTAATGCAAGTGAGTATGCAACCAAAATGATATTTTCTATGATCTAAAAGGGCCCCACAAAATGTGGATCCAACTTCATGGATTTGATATCACTCTTCTTTGGCTTAACCATTAAGAACACCTTATCTCCAAAAAAATACTCTATTGGAGTCCTTTTTAGATCTGCATAACTCTTTTGCCTATCCGCAGCTTCTTTAAGCATTTGTTTAATTTCCTTTAGCTGATATTCCATCACCTTGACCATTTCAAGCCCAATCACAACTCGGTCTTCTAGGTTATTCCAATACAATGGTGTTCTACATTTTTGCCATCTCGGTATTCCATTTGGACATCTGTTTTAGGGTGGTATACTAAACTCATATTCAGTTTCATACCCCCTGCATTATGAAGGGATTTCCAGAATTCAAAAGTGAATTTGGAGTCTCTATCTAAGATAATTACCTAAGGGAATCCATGTAATCAGAATACCTCTTTAATGAATCTGCTAGCCACCACCTGAGCATCATCCTTAGTATTCCTGGGTAACCTTAGTCAATTTTTTGACCATTACAAAGATGACATCATGTTGGTACCGAGTATTGGGTAAACCTACTATAAAATCCATGGATATAAGCTACCATTTTGTGTAGGTATATCATGTAGATATAGTTTTCCTACAGTATTTTGATGTTATGCCTTAAATTTTTGACATTCGAAGCATCAAGCAATAAAATTCATGTTGTCCTTCTTCATTCCTACCCAAAAGAAAGTTATTTTCATATTTTCTCGCATTTTGGCTCCTATCAGATGAGCAGAATAAGGATATCTATAAGCTTCTTGCATTATCAAGTTTCTCAAATCATCCATTTTTGGTATGATGACCCTTCCATTATAACATAGAAAGTCATATTTCATACTAAATTCCTTATTTTCTCTAGGATATCTATTCATATTAACTCAAATTTCTTGGTAATGCTCATCTTGAGATTGCTCCTATCTCACTCGATCCACTAGGTCCATGTGAATTTTTGTTATGGTTACTATATTTTTTCTTCTACTCAAAGCATCGGCTACTTTATTCTCCTTTCCTTTTATGTACTCAATCTCAAAATCATACTCAGTGATAAATTCCACCCATATTCTCTGTCTTGCATTGAGTATTGGTTGGGTGAATATGTACCATAGACTTTCATGGTCAGTATTTAATTCAAAGGGTCTTCCCACCAAGTAGTGGTGTTAAACCTTCAATGCATGCACCACTGCATCTAGCTCTAGATCATGAGTAGCATAATTAACTTCATGCTTTTTTATCTTCCTTGAAGTATATGCCACTATTGAATCCTCTTGTGAGAGTACCCCACCTATTGATGCATTTGTGCACACTAAAAAGTCCCCTTGTGGATCGGGAATCTTGAGTATTGATGTGGTAGTAATCTTATGCTTTAGTAGTGCAAAGGCAGTCTCACACTTTTTTGACCACTTGAATTCCTTTTCCTTCTTCTAAAGGTTAGTTATGGGTTTGGTAATCTTGGAGTAATCCTTTCTATAACATCTATAATAGCCCATTAACCCCATGAAGCTTTGCACTTCAGTCACATTAGTAGGGGGTGGCCAATTTAGGATAACCTCTATTTTTTCTTGATCCACAACAATTTCCTTTGTCAATATGATGTTTCAAAGATATCGTACCTTTGGAACATAGAATTCACTCTTAGCCATATTTGCATAAAGTTGACTTTTCCTTAGCAATTCTAACATGATCTTGAGATGTTTATCGTGCTTTTATATATCTCGAGAGTATATAAGGATATCATCTAGGAATACCAAGACAAACGGGTCCAAGTGTCTTCTGAACATATTATTCATTAAGTTCATGAAAGCAAGTTGGGACATTAGTCAATCCAAAGGGTAGAACCATAAACTCATAATGCCCATACCTAGTCTTAAATATCATTTTGTGAGTGTCTTCCTCATGAATTCTTAACTGGTGATACCCTAATTTTAGATCGATCTTAGTAAACACCTTGGCATATTTTAGTTGATCAAATAAATCTTCAATCCTAGGTAGAGGATATCAATTCTTGATTGTAGCCTTATTTAGCATCCTGTAATCAATACACAATCTTAATGAACCATCCTTCTTTTTTACAAATGAAATCGGTGCACCCCACGATGACACACTTGGTTTTATTAAATATTTCTCTAATAATCCTTGTAATTGAACCTTCAGTTCTTGCATTTTAATAGGATTCATCTTATATGGGGATCTATGAATAGGTTTGAATCCTGTCATCAACTCAATTGTGAAGTCAAATTCTCATACAGGAGGTAGTCCAAGTAAGTCCTCTAGAAATACATCCTTAAAATCCTATAAAATCGGATGTTGTCTTAGTATTTCACCTTTCTCATAGTCTTCCACTTCATTAAGTTTTACTATATACACTATTCCTCCTTTCTTTAGGGTCTTTTCAATTGCATAGCTGACAAAATCTGAGGCTCAAACACCCCTTGTTTGCTATGAATTCTTAGTCTCCTCTCGCATTCTTCTAAATAATCAATCCATCTATCTTGAAAATTGACCAATACTTTATGAACCTATAGCCAATCCATCCCTAGGATCACATCAAAGGCATGTAGGGGAGATACGTATAAAAAATATTCTATAGTCCCATTACATAGAGTGATTTTTGCCATAGGATAACACTAGTTCACTGAGTAGGTCTACCCAAAACCATACTCGACCTTCCACCCTTGAGCCAAATATCCTGACCTTTCCGACATAGTCCTTGTTAGACTAGATGAAATAAAACTATCAGTGGTTCCACTATCTATCAAAATGTTTACTTGCTTATTAAAAATATTGCCTTTCATAAGTAATGAGATGGCTTGTTCCTCTAGCTTCTGCTTCCTGATTGCGGCATAGATCCGATGTTCTGATTCCTTTCATTTTGCATTAGATTTTATAGTCCTTGTTTGATATGGACACTGATAATAGTGATTATATCCCCAACAATTGTAGCACCTTTCCTTGGGTCCTTGATGTTTTTCAAGTTTTTGATACCCTGCTTTAACTGCTGGAGCTGGAACTTGCAACTTCTGTGGTTGAGGTTTGGTATTATTGGGTTTGTTATCCTTCTTATGAAAGTTATTCTTGAAATTCTTCTAATTTCCATTAGGTTTATTCCTAGGATTTTGGGGGTTCTTAGCCTTTCTATATTTATCAGACTCCCATTTCACATACCCATCACTAGTCCTCTTCTTTAGTTCCTACCGAGCTTGCTCAGGTAAGGTGTCGTATTTATACCAAAAGTGTAACTCTACTTTATTTTCTAGGTCATACACCTTTTGCAACGATTTAGGCTCCTACATGTCTACATCATGCTTTATCCTAGACTCCAATCCAAGAGTGAACTTGTGGACCCACATTTTATCATTATAAATAGGTACATATTTAAACAATCTTACCAACTCTTTGTAGTACACTTCCACTATGTTGATTCCTTGTTTCATACTGGCAAATTCCTCAAAATTTAAGGTATAGAAATGCTCTGTTAGGAATATTTTCTTAAATATTTTTATAAATTCTTCCCATGGAGTGTCAATAGGTTCAATATTAGTTTTCTCATAGTGGGTTTCCCACCATTCTAGAGCAACCCCTTACAGGTTGATCATAGCCCAAAATATTTGGTTTTATGATGAGTAGTCTTTTACTATAAAGTGAAACTTTGCTTCTCTCAGTCATGCGTCCACTGCATCCCCTTCGCCCTCCCCATAAAACTTGGAGATGCTAATGTTTTTCATGTCCCTAGCTATCTCATTTTCCACCAGGGCTCTGGCTTGCACTTGTTCCGCATTTAGTCCATTATCTAGACCAGACAATGTAGAATTTGAATAGCGTTAAAATGAGTGGTCATATGCAGACATCCAAGCAATATTGAGGGAGATACGATCCTGTGAAGTCAACCATTTGGAACAAGGGTAGTGATGATTTTTCAAATCATGAAAAATAAAATTGCAAAGTGCAAAGGATTATGATTTTTTCTTGAAAAATATCTCATGTTTTAGGAGCCATATCTTCGTGAAGAGTTATCTGATTCATCTGATTCTTGGACCAACTTGTGCAAAATTTGAATACCTTTAAATTGAGTGGTCATATGCTTCCTAGCAATATTTAGGGAGATACAACCCTGTGAAGTCAACCATTAGGAACAAGGGTAGTGACAATTTTTCAAGTCACGAAAAATGAAATTGCAATTATTTGCCAACTAGGGTTCAAACGATGGGAAGAGCAATGAAGGGCTAGGAATTCAGTGAGGCAAGACATTCTATCTGGACAAAAAAAAATTTAGCTAAGTTATTTTTTCTCTTTCTTCATCTTAGAAATTTTGCATGAAAATTTTATAAATTTCTTATCAAATATTATATTTATTATAGAACTTTTAGATTATTTTCATTAGATTTTGAGTTTTAGTTTCCTTTCCATGGATCGATTTATAGTAAAATCCTTAGAATCATCTCTAGTGGTAGAGGTTAGTGATCGCACCTCAAAGAGATCCTCACTACTCCAAGATAGGGTAGTTTTTGGTAAATTTAATGGGTATTGGCTAGAGGCTTCAGCATTGATAGAATTTGGAAGTCTCCAGGAGTGATTATATCATTTATTCCCAAAGGTTTATTCCTATCCATTTTTTGTTTTAGGGAAGAAAGATAAAGAATCCTAAAATGGGATCCTTGATTTATGGGAAAAGCATGACTCTTCCTTACCCGCTGGTATGAAGGTTTTTCACCAAAAAAAGTGTAAATTTGTCCCTAGTACTAGTATGGGTTAGGATATTTGGATTTCCCATTGAATTTTAGGAAATAGATACCTTCAAGGCAATATTCAACACTCTAGGAGAATTCCTTGAGATTTCAGATACAACAAAAGATGTTTTTTTGGCTATTTATGCTTGAATATTTGTCATGATTGATATAAGTAAAGCTTTACCATAATCAATCATTCGTAAGTATGGGGATAAGATGTTGAAACAAACTATATATTATGAAAACATATATTTTAGATGTATGAGATGTCATGAGGTGGGGCATATTAAGAGATCATGCCCTAAGAAGAGACCAGTAGAATCATTTGTAGAAAATTGTAAGAGAAATTTACAAATGGTTATGGATAAAAATGGTTTTCAACTTCAAAAATATAGATCTAGAAAATAAAATAAAATGAAAAATGTGTTAACGTATCATAGATATCTATTTTATTCCATTATTTGTTGCATTTGTTATTTGTTATAACAAAGCCTAATTAGGCCTCGGGTGGTTTCGTAACCTCCAGCATATTATAGGCCTCCTCGGGTGGTTTCGTAACCTCCAGCATATTATAGGCCTTCATATGTATTATTTAATCATTTTCCTAATTAATACATTTCACTCAATTACTTTCATGGTATGAGAGTGGGTATCCCGATCCACTCTCATTCTGAGGAACTAGATTGCGAGTTAGCTCTGTGAGCGGAACCCAGGACAGTGTGCACTATGGAGGCCATGACTCCCTATACCAGACTGATGGCTCACTATCCAGGACAGTGTGCACTATGGAGGCCATAACTCCCTATACCAGACTGATGGCTCACTACTGCTAGTCGGTAGACACGATTGGTTGGATCTGAACACGTGGACTAATAGACTAAGATGTATCCACATATGGACCTACATAGGACCCTCTAACCTGTGACGAGATGCTGATTGAGTAGACTGGGTGATTGGTCACCCTACGTGGATCTAACCTGGGCTTGGAGCACACCGAAAGGATGGGGACACAACTGTGATTGAGTAGACTGGGTGATTGGTCACCCTACGTGGATCTAACCTGGGCTTGGAGCACACCGAAAGGATGGGGACACAACTGTGACTACCAACACAATGACATGATTTGACAAAATATTCAACTACACCCTACATGTGTCAAACCAAGATTGCACGTAGTGTGTGACTATGGGTATAGTCTACCTGAATGTAGACATTACACTAACCGTGTCATTCTAGTTTTCAATACCTGGCATGTTGTAGCATCCCAAATGTGGGATAATACATGTTGTGAGATAAATTTTGTCCACATAGGGACCAAACATGGTGCTGTACTACATTTTTTTTAGCACTCCGTGGTAATGGAGGGTTGCTCAAATCTTGCTTCTTAGGAGTGATCGCATTTACAACTAGCAGCACCAGATCTGTAAAGCATCGATTCACAGATATCATTGCATGACCAACGTGTGACTTGCACCTTGGCATTGCAGGAGTATATTTAACAATTCTAGCTAAATTCTATAGCGAATCGATGATTTCACAATCCTAAGATAGAACTCGAGCTTCTGTTTTAGGTAAAGCAGGATCAGATTCAATGATGGTATTCATAGTCCCCATAATTCTGCATTGAAATGACCCCACGTGAAGTTCATACTTGCAATGTCTTGTTGGAGGATTACCCCATGCAAAAGCATCACCTAGAGACAACAACATAGTTTGATTTCGATGACGCAACAAATTTTTGCCGTAAACAGAGGACCCTGGCATTGAAATCTATTTGTAGATTAAGCAAATTGCGTTGAATAGACCCTTGATGAGTGATATCACATTGCATCCATGCTATCATTGAATGTTTACTACTATGATGAGCTAAATCTATCTTCGGAGAACCACGTGATTCACAGGAGGACATCTTCACTATGTAGCATTCGACCAATTTGCAGGTGACACAATGGAGAATATTGTTGATGGACAGATCGGCTAGACGATAATGTTGTAAATATTTTTTAATCCGGTTGTGTTTCAGGCTTACATATTTACGTGGTGATTTTCCTTGTGATTTTTGGTTGATCGTGATCCTGGTGTTGAAGGCAACTATTGATTGCACTTTTTCCGATTGAAAGAGGGTGCGCAGGAAGCCAATATTGTCATGTTTGACCTATGATCGTGATTACAATGGATGGTGATGGAGACATTTTTTTAAATTTGCACAAAGCTTTCGAATGCAGGAAACGTCTTGTGTTCAATTTTGACATTGCAGCTATTACCCTTCTTGTGAGATGAGAAGATTTCATTTGTAGACACCCTCTGCTACTGCGCACACAACTTGCTGCACACCCGTTATTGTCAAGAGTGATGGAATTTGCAGCAATATTCATAGTTTTTGACAAGGTGAATGTGTGATAGCTAGATTCCAAGGAGGGGTATTTTGTAGCCAATCTAGTCCTGATGACATTTGCACAACTGTTGGAAGCCAAATAAGGCACTAGAGAACCATCTTTTTGACTTGGTATCATCGAATCCATTGAAGGTTGTCATTGAGATTTATATTTTGCTGGTGGATAGCGATCCACAACAATAGAGATGACTCCATTGGAGGGAAAGTCTGGTGCTAGTAGCCTTGATGAAAATGAAGGGCGAAAGCGAAGCAAATTTTTTGCTTGATTCTCAATTACAGGTTTTCAAAAAGGAAAATATTTATTTTCCTAAGGATTCGGGTGTAGGCTATGCGCATGGAAGAAAAATCCAAGATGGCCAAGCCATTAGTAGCCAGATGGTAAGGTAGACGGAGTGTTGTAGCACCATCTAAGGGAGAGCAGTCAGTGGAGAAGAGCTAGAGGAGATTTTGGCAAAAATTCTACCCATCACACAGAAAGTGCATATCGTAGCAATAGGAGATGCCACCCTGCAAGTGGAGGATCTGCGGAGGAGAGGCGCTCATTGCCATCAAATGAAGACAACCACATATTAAAATAAGGAGATATTTCCCTCTATATTTGATGAGTGCTCTAGCTCAATCGGTTGGAGTTTGGCTGCTAAAGAACAACCCATAGAGAGGTCAGGGGTTCAAACCCCACCGACAGCAAAAAGGTATAAATTTTGCTTTAATTTTTTTTATTATAAAAAAATTATTTTTTTTTTCAATTATTTCCTTAATAATTTATTTCCTAAAGCTTTATTATCATTTATTTGATTTTTTCAAAGCTTATGATAAATTATTATTAATTTAATTGATTATTTTTTTTTTTGCAATAATAAAAATCAATTACAAAGAAAATTTTTGTTTGCAAAAGGCAATAAGCCCCACAACAGTCATCCTACTCGTATCTCTTTGTCAAGGCTTCATAAATAGAAAATTTGTTTTGTTTGAAGTATTTATACTTTTAGGGGGGATTTTTTTTTTTTTTGTGGTGAAATTGTTTGGTATTTTCCTTCAAAAGCACTCTTTGTAAAAGCCTTTTGAGGCTTTCTAGTTGCCTTTTTTGCACTAAGAGGGGATAAATTTTTTATCTCCGCCATCTCCTATATTGCAAATAGGAGAGATATAATTTTGCAAAACCAAGGGGGGAAGACTTATAAGGGTGCATTTTCGACAGTGACCGACACCTTAGTCAAATTATTTTTTTGCAAAATTCATTGTAAAAGGTGCATTTTCGGTAGAGACCGACACCTTAAAAATGGGTAGATAAAATAAAAAGCAAGCCCCTAAACAAACTGATGTTGTTGAAAAATCAGTTAAAGGTCCTTACTTTCCACCAGAGATGGAAGGAATGGATTTTTATGAGGATGAAAAATATTCTACACTACGTAGTGGTGTAAAATCCATTCTCAAAGATTTTGAAGATTCTAAAGACCTTCAAAAGAATGGTGTTCAAATACCTATAGGTATCATAAGGGCAGTCTACATATCATTGATTTCTCTTGATTTTGCCCAACGTAAAGTGTATAGGAACTTTAGTGAGGAAACAAAGGTCAAAATCCAAATGGTTAATGCTTGTAGTAACATAAGTGACCTTCAGCCCATGGTGATGAATGCTTGTTGTGACACATGTGACCTTGAGCCCATGATGGCCAATGCTTGTTGTGATATAGGCGACCTCCTACCTTCTATGGTAGATATCAGTTGTAGCATAGGTGATCTCATCACAATAGCATATTTTGCTTATGACACTAGTGACTTAAAAATTGAACCTCCTCAAAAAGAGCACCATAATCTCATTAATAACGACAAATGCAATATTATTAAAAACATTTATAAGGATGATGAAATTGGGTGTTTTGAAAAACACACCAAAGGATTTGGCTCCAAAATTATGAATAAAATGGGATTCAATGGTGAGAGATTAGGTAAGCAGGAACAAGGCATTAAAACTCCTATAATGCTAAATATAAGGGCAAAGAATGAAGACCTTGGCTATATTGGACATGCAAGTACCAGTAATTCCCTATTTATAAAACCTAAAAATCCTCCATATCCTAAAAAACATTGTTGCAGTCACTGTAGAAAGGCAGGACATGTTGCAGCTAAGTGTTGGATATTACATCCTTGTGATTCATGTGGATGTATGAAACACTCTTCTTCAAGTTGTTGGTACAAACTGAAAATGGCCAACACGGTTCATATTGAGATCTTACACAATGGACCATGATGAAATAAATGTTGTATGGTTTCTACCAAAAAGGTAAAACCTATGGTAGACCTAGAGGTAAATCCAATGACAAAATGAGTGGCAGTCCCAGAGATAATGACCTAGAGATAACCTAAAGATAGACCCAAAGATAAAGTTCCAGAGGTAGATCTACAAGCAGATCCAAAGGCAATGATCTAGAGGCAGATTCACAGGCAGATCTCAAGATAGACCCAGTGGTACAAATCCAGAGGTATGCTTAGAGCCAGAGCCAGAGCCATGAGCTAGATCCAGAGCCGAAGACAAAGCACGAGCCACCATTCTTTCATTTCTCTTCTTCTTTTTTCACTGTATTGGGGTAGTTATATACTTTACCCAAATATTGTTGTGTGGGGGGATGTTAGCATAGCTAGTAGTTATATTTTTACCCAAACAATGTAATAAGGGGTGATGTTAGTGTATCATAGATTACGTATCTATTTTATTCCATTATTTGTTGCATTTTTTATTTGTTATAACAAAGCCTAATTAGGCCTCGGGTGATTTCGTAACCTTCGGGCTATTATAGGCCTTCATATGTATTATTTAATAATTTTCCTGATTAATACATTTCACTCAATTACTTTCACAATGGAGATAAATAAGAAAGGATACTGGAAGAAATTCTAATTATTTTGAGGCTTTAGCCTATGAATAAAAAGAAGATCAAAATTTAGAGGACACAGGACAACAATTTTAACATATTAGCAAAGAACCATCTATTCAATATGATCCTAATTTAAGAAATAACATTCTCTATGAACCCAAGGAATGTGTTTCATCAGATTTTGAAGACTCTCTTGAAGTACCATGCACCATTCAAGAGGAAATAATTGGTAAAGAAAATACAGTTTTAGAAGGTAAGACCTCTGCCATTATTAATGAAATACCAAATAATGAGTAGGATAAGATAAAAGCTTCTATAATAGATCTAGGAGAGGATAAATATGTTGAAAAATAAAATGATGAAAGAATATTGAGGAATAGAATAATAAGACTTATTCCTGATATAGGCAAGGCAAAAATAGGAAAACCCTTAAATTATGAAGCAAGATCTAGACAAGCAAGAGCTAACATACAGAAAGGAACACAAACTAAATTGGTTGAACTTATCTTTACTAAACAATAAAATGATATTGGTAATATGCAAGAGGGGCAAAAATCCCCTAATGATATGTGATTATCATCTCATGGAATATAAGGGGTGCTAATGCCCCCTCAAAGCATAGGTGTATTAGGGACCTATGTTTAAGTAATAAACCTGATATTCTCTATATCCAAGAAACTAAAATGAAAAAAGAAGTTTTAAAAACTTTGAAAGCAGTTTGGGCAAGATGTGAATGGGATGCTATGGATTTTGAAGGAGCAATAGGGGGAATTCTAACTTGTTAGATTCCTTCTAGAACCTCTTTTGTAACCATTCATAAAACTAGGCACTGGATAGCCTCTTTAGTCACTTACTACTTTGTTGATATTCACTTCCTCCTTATCAATGTGTATGGTCCTACAACTCAGTTAGGTAGATTAGAAATTTGGAGTGGGATTGAGGCCTTTATGAGAAGTAAAGACCAAGAAACCCATTTCATGATCATTGGATATTTTAATGCCATTACCAAGCAAAATGAAAAATTTGGGGGAATTTGGAAATTGACCAAAAGTATGAAATATTTTTTAGCTTTTATTCAATACAACAATCTATGGAAAGGTGATTTTGAAGAAGATAACTATACTTGGACCAATAACAGGAGAGGATAGAACCTAATAACATAAAAACTAGATAGATGCATTATCTCAAATCATTGGCTAGATGAAGGAACTTGTGCTAAAATTAATACCTTAACAAGGATTGGTTCAGATCATTGACGAATAAGAGTTAAAATAGTGGTTAGTTAATTCAAAAAAGATCATATTTTAAATATGAGTAGATGTGGGAAGACCATCCTCAATTTGTTGATATGATAGCTCAAACATGGAATTATTTAGGTAATGGTGGGTTGTATGCTCTTCCAAACCAAATTAAAGCTATGACATCTAGATTAAAATAATGGAACAAATACACATTTAGAAAAAAAAATTAGAATAAAGAACTAAAAGATAAACTTTAAAAATTCTATAAATATGATGAAAATAATAGAAACTCGGAGGAGAGGGAGTTGCTTAGTGAATATCATAATATTTTGAGTAAGAAAGATAAATTTTGGAGATTAAAATCAAGATAGATTTGGTTAAAATAAGGAGATAAAAATACAAAGTTTTTTCATAGGATGGCTATAGTACAAAGATCTTTTTCTAGAATTGGTAGAAATAATTTAATAGAAGAGGTTTTGATTGAATATTAGAGTGAAATTACAAAAGAGGCTAAGTAATTTTATCAGAATATTCTAGGTTCAGAGGAGACCAAAGTTCTTAATGATAAACTTCTTCAAGATGTTCCTTCAGTTATAAAAAATGAAGACAATAGGAAACTGATGGAGCCTATTACTCTAGAAGAAGTTCATTTAGCTCTTTTCTCTTTTAATAAGGATAAATTCCCTGGTCCAAATGGGCTCTCTGTAGCTTTTTACCAACATAATTGGGATATAGTGATATTTATTGGTGGTACTGTTATAGTCTAGTGTAAAACAATATATTTCTTATAAAATAAATGCAACTTATCTTACCCTAATTCCAAAAAAGAAGGATGCTGAATTGTTTCATTATTTTAGACCCATAAGCCTATGTAATATGGCTTATATTATATTATTTCCAAAGTTATGGTGAGTATATTAAGGTAATTTTTAGACAAAATTATTTCAGAAGGGCAAGGAGTTTTTGTGAAAAGGAGACAAATTTTGTATGGGATCATAGTAGCTCATAAAGTTATACATTTAGAAGTTTCAAGAAAAGAGAAATCTATGATCTCAAAACTTGATATGAGTAAATTCTATGATAGGGTTAAATGGAATTTTCTTTTTGTAGTTTTATATAAGTTTAGTTTTGGGAAGAAATGGGTTATATGGATTAAATCTTGTGTCTCTACAATTTTTTATTCAGTGTTGGTCAATGGGTTAGTGACAGAATATTTTAAAGCCAAGAGAGGTCTTAGAAAAGGAGATCCTCTATCTCCTAATTTTTTTATTATTATGGCAGAAGTTTTGAGTAGGAACTTAAATAAGGATTACAAATATGGGTTTATAAGTGGACTTAAGGCTAGTAATAACATCTATAACATAACCCATCAACAATTTGTATATGGTACAACCATTTTTGGAAGGGCAAGGATAAATGAGGCTAGAGTTTTGAATAACTTTTTAAAAGAGTATGAAAGAGCTTCAAGGCAAAATATTAATAGGACTAAATTCAAAAATTACTTTCTTAACATTTCAGCTAATATCAAAGCAAGAACTTGTAGGTTGCTTCAAATGGAGGAGGCAAATTTACCAACAACTTATCTAGGGATACCTTTATTTGAGGGGGGAATAGGGATAGATTTATGGAATCTAGTTATTAGTACATTTTAAAATAAACTTCCAGATTGGAAAGGTAGATGGTGATCATTAGCACGAAGAGTGCAGTTAATTAAGTTAGTCTTATAAGCCATTCCAACATATTATATGTCTGTGTACTCTATACCAAAATCAATTGAAATGTTTTTAATATTTATTATGCGATCCTTTTTATGGTTAGGTTTACATGATAAAAGGAAAATTTATTTGGTGAAATGGATCAATTTGTGTGATGAAAAAACTAGGGGAGGTCTTGGTTTAAGAGCTCTTACAGATGCAAACTTAGCTCTTATGGGAAAAGTTATTTGGAGATTGTACAAAGAGAGTCAAATACAATGGGCAAGAATTCCTCTAAGTATGTTGATCCCAATGACCCAAGTTTAAAGTTTACTACATTCTCTCTTACAAATGGTTCTGCTCTTTGTAATGGTTTAAAAAATCTATTGATATTTGAACACATCACCCACACACTTGTTTGTTGTTTGTTGTTTGTTGGATTAATGAATAAACCTTTACTACAAAAACTTCCAACACATAGATGCCAAAATTAGGGTCAATTTGACTTAAGACTTTCACTATCAAATATTTTCTAAATTTCGTAAAACCAAAACCATTGTATCATGCTTATAAATATATTTCCAATGGTATTTTTCCACATTATGACATCTTTTAGTCCTCTAAATTGTAGAAAAATTGCAAGGGAATCATAAAAACATAATCATACAAACAAGTATAATTTTTCTTAGAAAATCGTATGATCAGGTATGACCATGGAAATATGTTTTTTACCCAAAAATAATTTAGCTTTTTATAACTAGACATCAAATAGCTCAAAAAACTAAAATATTTGGGTTTTCCCCTCACATAATCAATCTATAACCCATATTATTCATCATGGTTCTTATCCAAAACCAAGCACTTGAGCAAGAACACATTTCCATGGAGAATTTTGAAGTGAACCCTTGACTTGAACAACAAGGAGGAGCATCCCTCCAACCATCACAACATCTACCTACATCTTCCATTGACCACCATAAAACTGTCACCCCTTTAGGACCTACCCTTCATCATTCACAACCAGGCTCACTTCAAGCCTTATTGACCCCTATCCACATTCTTGATCAACACATATCTCTACTAGCACAGCTCCAGATAGAATCTTCTATCACCTCACAAATTGAGAGGTTAATATTGACCACCTTCATCCCACCCTAGTCACCCTTTGCTCCATCTTCATCAATCAATCAATTTCTAGGTTCAAAAGGTTGCATGCTTTTGTCAAATATTGCATCCTTTGCCTCACCTTCATCAATAAATCAATCACCAAGTTCAAAAGGTTGCATATTTTTTTCAAATATCATGCCCCTTGCCTCACCTTCATCAACCAATCAATCACTAGGTTCAAAAGGTTGTATCCTTTTGTCAAAGGTTGTGCCCTTTGCCTCACCTTCATCAATCAATCAATCACTAGGTTCAAAATGTTGTGTCCATTTGTCAAAGGTTGTGCTATTTGCCTCACCTTCATCAATAAATCAATCACCAAATTTAAAAAATTGTATTTGTTTGTCAAAACATCACACCCTTGGCCCCACCATCATAAATTTTTTCTTCAACTAGAAATAACAATTTTACATTCCTTGCTTTTATCCATAGAAAATAATTTTCTCCATAAACCTCAGCATCATTAGAACAATCTTTTCAAATCTCTTAGTAACAAGATTTCTCCATAAACCTCTCTTTCATTGGAACATTATTTTTAAATATCTTAGGAACAATATTTCTTAAACTCAGTATCATTGGGAATATTCCTTTTATATATTTTAGAACAAGGTTTCTCCACAAACCTCAATGTTATTGCAACATTATTTTTAAATCCCTTAGGAACAAGGTTTCTCCATAAACCTTAGCATTATTGGAACATTATTTTTAAATCTATTAGGAAAAAGGTTTCTCCATAAACCTCAACGTTATTGGAACATTCTTTTTAAATGTATTAGGAACAAGGTTTCTCCATAAACCTCAACATTATTGAAACATTCTTTTTAAAATATCCTAGGAAATAGGTTTCTCCATAAACCTCAATGTTATTGGAATATTATTTTTAAATATCTTAGGAAAAAGGTTTCTCCATAAACCTCGACATGATTGGAACATTATTTTTAAATTTCTTGGGAGCAGGGTTTCTCCATAAACCTCAGCGTTGTTGGAACATTATTTTTAAATCTCTTAGGAAAAATATTTCTCCATAAACCTCAACATTATGGGAATATTTTTTTAAATCTCTTAGAAAAAAGGTTTCTCCATAAACCTCAATGTTACTAGAACATTATATTTAAATCTATTAGGAACAAGGTTTCTCCATAAACCTCAACATTATTGGAACATTCTTTTTAAAATCTCTTAGGAAATAGGTTTCTCCATAAACCTCAATGTTATTAAAACATTCTTCTTAAATATCTTAGGAAAAAGGTTTCTCCATAAACCTCAATGTTATTGGAACATTATTTTTAAATTTCTTAAGAAAAAGGTTCTCCTTAAACCTCAATGTTATTGGAACATTCTTTTTAAATCTCTTAGGAATAAGGTTTCTCCATAAACCTCAACATCATTAAAATATTATTTTTAAATCTCTTAGGGAAAAGGTTTCTCCTTAAACCTTAGTGTTATTGGAACATTCATTTGAATCCCTTCGAAAAAATATTTTTCCATAGACCTCAATGTTATTGGAAAATTATTTTTAAATCCCTTAAGAAAAAGTTTTCTCCATAAACCTCGGCATCATTGGAATATTATTTTTAAATCCCTTAGGAAAATTGTTTCTCCATAAACATGTGTCATTGGCACATTATTTTAAATCTCTTAAAAAAATCACAAAATCCATTTGATCAAAAGTTATTTCCTATTCAAAAGCCCCAAAGGCACAAAATCCCTTTGGTTAAAATTCATTTCCCATTCAAAAGGTTCAAAGGCACAAAATCCATTTGGTCAAAATTTATTTCAATGGCCCCAAATTGCTTTGGTCATGTTCATATTCATGATTGGGGGTGCCAAATCCAATATCCCTTCTCATCTAATCAATATCATGATTGGAGGTACAATTATCCCTCTTTATCACATGAGCTCCAAAACTTGAAGAACACAAGCTTATACTGAGAGGGGGGGTGAACAGTATAAGACCACTTTTAACTTTATCTATCAATACAACTTTCAAACCATTAACATGCAGAATAAAGATAGCAGTAATAACAGTAGTAAAACAATGCACAAAATGCAATCCACAAAGAGACACAGCAATTTACGTGGTTCACCCAAGGTGGGCTACTCCACGGATAAAACTTTTCTTCTAAAAGTTGTATCAAAGTCCTCTAGGAATCCTTCCCGATTACAATGTTTATGAGCCTCAGCTCAAAGGAGACACCTTCCCCTAATTCTGCTTTGGTTGGTGATCCTCTAGAAGACCTCTACCTCCTCTGCCCTTAGCAAGTGGAATTCTATCCACAGAAGACACTTGTCTTCCCTGCTCTGGCTGGAGATCTCTGTCCTCAATTCTGTCATAGCAAAGCTGGTCCTCTTCTCTACACCAAACATAGTCCTTCGGTCTGGCACAATACTGTTCCTCTTCCTCTGTTCTTTTTCTGCACTTAGTTGAAACCAATATTTTACTGTCTATGCAAATACTACAGTTCTCGATCAGAAACACAATAGCACAAATTTTGTGTATTCTGCGTATACATAGCAATACAATCTTCGCAAAATATAGCAGCACTATCTTCGCAAATACAGTAACACTTCCTTTTCACTTTTTGTCTAAGTCACGATAGCACTGTCTTCGCAACCTCTGTCTAAACACAACAGATGCTCAGGCTTCTACTTATGCACTTCTACGATCGATCTTCTCCCCGCACTCTCTCTACACAATTTGCACTTCGAATGCACACTTAATCGATGCCCAAACTATCCAAACATCCCTCCTTTTATAGAGTAAGATCCATGGTCATTACATCCAAACTTAGTCGGCTGTAATACTTCCACTGCATCGGCTGCAAAACCCTGTGCTGCGTTGGCCCAGATTTTAACTTTGTCGGCTCAAAGTTAACTTTGTCCTCAATCGCCTCCCTGTAGCTTCTGGCGTGAAACTTCAACATGTCGCGATATCGTGACACCTTTGCCTGCCATACACCTTCTATAGCTTGTTGTAGCGATGTCGCGACACTTTTGCTTTTGTCTACTTCCCTTGGCACTTCTGTCGCAAAATCGTGACACTTTTGCCTTTCGCTGATGTCATCTCACTTCTGTCGTGAAATCATGATGCTTTAGACTTCAAAGCCTTCTTCTCCACTTTTGTCATGAAATCACGACACCTTTGCCTCTTGCTGACGTCATCAGCAACTCTGTCACGAAATCACGATGCTTTAGACTTCAAAGCCATATTCTTAGCTTCTATCACGAAATCATGACACCTTTGCCTCTTGTTGATGTCATCTACAACTTTGTCGTGAAATCGCAACACTTCTTGCTTCTTCAACCTTTTCTCGGTTTGCACTAGCGAAAATGGAACATGTCGTGAAATCGCGACGCTTTCGCTGCCTTAAGCTCTTTTTTGCCAACTACTCGCGAAACTGGAGCATGTCACGAAATCATGACACTTTCGCTATCTTAAGCTCTTTCTTGCCAACTACTCGCAAAACTGGAATATGTTACGAAATCGTGATGCTTTCGCCAACTGCAGGCTGCCAACTCAACCTGTCATAAAATCATGACACTTTCTGCATTCGTACAACTTCTTTGAAACCTGTAGCAAAATTGTGATGCTTTTGCCAACTGCAAGCTGCCAACTCAACCTATCACGAAATCGTGACACTTTTTACATCCGTACAACTTCTTTGAAACTTGTCGCGAAATCGTGACGCTTTTGCCAACTACAAGCTGCCAACTCAACCTATCATGAAATCGCGACACTTTTTGCAACTCAACCCTGCCAACTCAAACTTGTCACAAAATCACGACACTTCCTGCAACTCAATGCTGCCAACTCAACTTGTCACGAAATCGTGACACTTTCTGCAACTCAACCCTGCCAACTCAAACTTGTCACGAAATCGCGACACTTCCTGCAACTCAATGCTGCCAACTCAACTTGTCGCGAAATCATGACACTTTCTGCAACTCAACACTGCCAACTCAACTTGTCACGAAATCACGACAGTTTTGCCTAAACTTTCTCTCTCCTAAAACATGTCACGAAATCGCGACAGTTTTTCCAGTCGCCTACAAACTTTTTCTAACTTATCTTTTTCTCGATCCTTTGCAATTGGGCTACTCTGATTTTCTGGGAGACTTACTGACTAGTTGAAACCTTCATCAAAACACATACTTAGACATAAAAACAAATTGCTCCAAGAACTCCTTGACATCAAAAACAACAACTACCAAGAGCTCCTTGACATCAATGACAACAACTAAACTTAGGCAAAGGCAATGTACTCAAGGTACCCAAAATTGCCAACAATCTCCCCCTTTGTCATTGATGGCAACCCTTTACTAAAAACACATCTTAAAGAGCCAAAAATGAAATCAATCTCTTTGAAGTTTTGCTCCCCCTAACTTGAAGCTTTCCTCTTCACTTGAAACTCTCCCCCTTACTCATATCTCTCCCCCTTACTCAAAACTCTCCCCCTTTGTCATCAATGGCAAAGGGTCACCTTTGGGGCTTGGGACTAAAAATGAGTCTCTTAGCTTAGTCCCTCCCCCACTTCCTAATGAGGTGATTTAAAATAGAGTTGGGAGTGAAACTCCCATTAGACACTCATCATCATCAGTGTCTACAATTTCTTTGCTAGGCCTTTTCTTGAGCTCTTTGTTAATGTTTTTATTCTTGGCACTTTTCTTGTTCTTGTTCTCATCTCTTTTCTTGTCCACACCTTGATCCTTGGACCTGTTTATACCACTATTTTTGTTCCTGTACCTTGGAAGATCAGCTCTGCATTTTCTGGCTGAGTGACCTGTATTGTTGCACTTGTAACAAACAACATTATTTCTTTCAGGCATAGCTGTTCTTTGAATTCGCTTGTTTTGACTAACCCGGTTCCTGTTATTTGAATTGCAAAAAATTGCCTTGTGCCCGAACTGATTACAAGAGTAGCAATACCCTTGAAATAAATTATGACTTCTAAAATTATTGTTAACCTTCTTCATTTGAGACATGCAATGTGCAGCCATGTGTCCAAACCTGTAACATGCAAAACATCTACCAAAAAATTTTCTTTTAAACGATTTCTTGGGTCCCGAGAACTTCTGTTTCATATCCAGAAATTTGTTTTCTGTTTCTATGGATTCATCACTCACAGACTCATGATCTGAAGTACTTTCTTCATCAGAACTTTCTTCTTTTTGAAATCTCTTGCTAGGTTCCCCAATCTTTTTCTTGTGCGGTTCAACAAAACCGAGACCTATTTTATCTGTTGGATTTCTTTGATTTTTGATGAGAGACTTAACCTTCTTGGAGCTATCCTGAAATCTGTAGAGTTTATCCTTGTAATCTTTATTTTCTTCTTTCAAAGAAACCATTTTCTGCTCTAACTCATTATACTCAAGAATCTTAGACTCTAACTCATCCTTGAGTTCCTGTGTTTTGGCTATAGAGAAGTCGAGACTTTTGATAAGATCGTCTCTCTCCATACAACATTCATCTAACTTAACCTTGAGTCTATCATTCTTCTTTCTTTCCTTTTCCAAAACATTGAGAGCATTATTGAGTTCACATTCAAGATTCTCTATTTGATTGCACTTTGAATTATCAAGACCTTTTTTTGATTTCTTATTACTAGATGTGCTACCCTTTTCAAAAACCATACATGCATCTTCCTTATCATTTTTTGAAGCATCCTCATACATACTAGCAACCAATTCATTATTTGTGCAATCATCCTCAAGGTGCCAAAAATTTCCACATCTAAAGCATTTCATGACCGTGAATTTATGTTTCGGTTCTTCCTCTTTTTCTAAAATGAACAACATCTCATTTTCATTATCACTGGAAGAGCTTTCACTATCACTGCTAGAACACTTACTTACTTTGTCCAAATAGAAGCTCTTCTTGTTCTTGAGTGAATACCTCTTTTCTTGATTGTTGTGATCATCTTTGTTCTTTCTGTAATACCTGTGCTTTTCAGAATCCTTGCTTTTGACATCCTATAAATTTTCATCACTTTCATCTTTGGAAACATTACAGTCAGTAGCATAATGACCATACTTTCCACAGTTGAAACATCTTATATTTTTCTTGCTTTTGTGCTTTCTAGAGAATTTGCCTTTCTTGCTATAATATGCTTCTTCCTCACTAGAAGACTCATCACTTTCTTGAATCTGTTTGCCTTTTGATTTCTTGGTAGCTTTGAAAGCTGCATCTTTCTTTATATCGACATTCACTTGAGTTCTCAGCTCAAAAGCTGCAATAATACTATGGAGCTCATCCTTTTTCAACTTATCTAAATATTTGGCTTCCTCAATAGCAGAAATCTTTTCACTAAATCTATTAGGAAGAGATCTTAAAATCTTATCACACACATCATTTTTAGCAAGTTCAAGACCTAAGTCTTTCATGGAGTTCACAATCTCATCCATCCGAAGCATGTAGTCACTAATATTTTCATCGTCATTCATCTTGAGTTGTTCAAACATACCTTTAAAATGTCTCAATTTGGCCTTTCGCACATTTGCATCACCCGTATGAACAACCTGCAATTGTTTCCACATTTCACTGGTTGTCTTGCAGTGAATAACTTTGGTAAGATCAGCCTTCTGTAAACCCTTCAGAATTGCATTCATGGCTTTTGAGTTGTTGTGATGTAGGAGCCTGTCTTCTTTTGTATAAGGACCATTTACAGGAATGGTGTACCCATCTTCAATAACTTCCCATACCTCATTACCAAGAGCCATAAGATAGACTTTCATTCTTGCACTCCACAGACCGAAATCTGATCCATCCAGAATAGGTGCTGCATTGCCACCTAAAAAATCCATTGCATTCTTAACCAGTTCTTCCTTCCGGCTGTAAAACCTTTTCGAAGGAACCTGCTCTGATACCAATTGAAGAACACAAGCTTATACTGAGAGGGGGGGTGAACAGTATAAGACCACTTTTAACTTTATCTATCAATACAACTTTCAAACCATTAACATGCAGAATAAAGATAGCAGTAATAACAATAGTAAAACAATGCACAAAATGCAATCCACAAAGAGACACAACAATTTACGTGGTTCACCCAAGGTGGGCTACTCCACGGATAAAACTTTTCTTCTAAAAGTTGTATCAAAGTCCTCTGGGAATCCTTCCCGATTACAATTTTTATGAGCCTCAACTCAAAGGAGACACCTTCCCCTAATTCTACTTTGGCTGGTGATCCTCTAGAAGACCTCTACCTCCTCTGCCCTTAGCAAGTGGAATTCTGTCCATAGAAGACACCTGTCTTCCCTGCTCTGGCTGGAGATATTTGTCCTCAATTCTGTCATAGCAAAGCTGGTCCTCTTCTCTTGCACCAAACATAGTCCTTCGGTCTGGCACAATACTGTTCCTCTTCCTCTGTTCTTTTTCTGCACTTGGTTGAAACCAATATTTTACTGTCTGCGCAAATATTGCAGTTCTCGATCAGAAACACAGTAGCACATATTTTGCGTATTCTACGTATACACAGCAATATAGTCTTCACAAAATACAGCAACACTATCTTTGCAAATACAGCAGCACTTCCTTTTCACTTTTTGTCTAAGTCACGATAGCACTGTCTTTGCAACCTCTGTCTAAACACAGTAGACGCTCAGGCTTCTACTTATGCACTTCTGTGATCGATCTTCTCCTCGCACTCTCTCTGTGCAATTCACACTTCGAATGCACACTTAATCGATGCCCAAACTATCCAAACATCCCTCCTTTTATAGAGTAATATCCATGGTCATTACATCCAAACTTAGTTGGTTGTAATACTTCCACTGTGTCGGCTGCAAAACCCTGTGCTGCGTCGGCCCAGATTTTAACTTTGTCGGCTCAAAGTTAACTCTGTCCTCAACCGCCTCCCTATAGCTTCTGGTGTGAAACTTCAACATGTCATGATATCGCGACACCTTTGCCTGCCGTACACCTTCTATAGCTTGTTGTAGCGATATCGCGATGCTTTTGCTTTTGTCTGCTTCCCTTGGCACTTTTGTTGCATGAAATCGTGACACTTTTGCCTTTCGTTGATGTCATCTCACTTCTGTCACGAAATCGTGATGCTTTAGACTTCAAAGCCTTCTTCTCCGCTTCTGTCATGAAATCACGACACCTTTGCCTCTTGCTGACGTCATTAGCAACTCTGTCATGAAATCGTGACGCTTTAGACTTCAAAGCCTTCTTCTCAGCTTCTATCACAAAATCGTGACACCTTTGCCTCTTTTGCTGACATCATCTGCAACTTTGTCGCGAAATCGTGACACTTCTTGCTTCTTCAACATTTTCTCGTTTTGCACTAGCGAAAATGGAACATGTCATGAAATCGTGATGCTTTCGCTGCCTTAAGCTCTTTTCTGCCAACTGCTCATGAAACTGGAGCATGTCGTGAAATCGTGACATTTTCGCTGCCTTAAGATCTTTTTTGCCAACTGCTCGCGAAACTGGAATATGTCACAAAATCATGACGCTTTCGCCAACTGTAGGCTGCCAACTCAACCTGTTGCAAAATCGTGACACTTTCTGCATCCGTACAACTTCTTTGAAACCTGTCGCGAAATCGTGATGCTTTTGCCAACTACAAGCTGCCAACTCAACCTGTCGTGAAATTGCGACACTTTTTGCATCCGTACTTCTTTGAAACCTGTCGTGAAATCGCAATGCTTTTGCCAACTGCAAGCTGCCAACTCAACCTGTCGTGAAATCGTGACACTTTTTGCAACTCAACCCTGCCAACTCAAACTTGTCGCGAAATCGTGACACTTCCTGCAACTCAATGTTTCCAACTCAACTTGTCGCGAAATCATGACACTTCCTGCAACTCAACCCTGCCAACTCAAACTTGTCGTGAAATCGTGACACTTTCTGCAACTCAACACTGCCAACTCAACTTGTCGCGAAATCACGACAGTTTTGCCTAAACTTTCTCTCTCCTAAAACATGTCACGAAATCGCGACAGTTTTTCCAGCCGCCTGCAAACTTTTTCTAACTTATCTTTTTCTTGATCTTTTGCAATTGGGCTACTCTGATTTTCTGGGAGACTTACTGACCAGTTGAAACCTTCATCAAAACACATACTTAGACATAAAAACAAATTGCTCCAAGAACTCCTTGACATCAAAAACAACAACTACCAAGAGCTCCTTGACATCAATGACAACAACTAAACTTAGGCAAAGGCAATGTACTCAAGGTACCCAAAATTGCCAACAAAACTTCTATTAGATCAAGGCTTGCACGTTCTTGTAAATTCTATATAAAAAATAACAAAAATACAAAAATAATCACTTATGTAATCATATTTCTCCTTCATCATCTCTCCTTTGTCTTCTTCCTATCCCTATTATATGGTCACATTTAGAGTGGCTACATACCTAGGATAGGTTTACTCTCCTATTTTTCCCCTCTCTTTCTTCTTATCCTATCTTTGTTGTATGGTCATTCTTGGAGTGGCCACATACCTGCGATAAGCTTCATCTCCTCTTCTTATCCTCTCTTTTTTATTTATCCTATATCTATTGTATGGTCACGCTTAGAGTGACTACATATTTGGGATAATATTTCTCTCCCCTTATTTTGTCTCCCCCTATTTATTCACATCTTATTTTTTTTTTTCCATATCCTTGTTGTAGGGTCACACTTAGAGCGACTACATACCTTTTATAGGTTCTTATTCTTCTTCCTTCATAGCTCACCACCAATCATTCATGTTGATACTACTAAATATTTATAATTCATCATATCCACACATATATCATTTTATGGTACTTCTATAGTATTGTTGTCTCCCTTTTTTGTATATGTAAATATGCTTTAAATAGTCATGTTTGGTTCACTTAATCAACGATACAGTTCATCATGTATGTTTCTTGTAAATATACATCACATTTTCATGCATTTCACTAATGTCTGCATTTTCACCTCATTGTGTTCATTCACTTGCACATATGCATCTTTCATTCTTTATAACATCATACACTAGTTATCACAACTATCATGGTATCATGTTCAATCTTATGCATAAGTTGTTGAGTAATAGATGTCTTTTCTATTATTCAACCATTTTAATTGATATCATCAAGTTGTATTGAACGTCACTAGATTCTAATACAATTTTATACTTTTATTGGATGGCTAGAGTTCTTCCATGGATAAAACATATGTAAATTAAACAAAATTGTTAGCCTAGGGAAGACAACACCTTGCGTACATTGGCTACTAAGTGAATGGTATCCCTTACTCATACTATCATTTGCATGATTCAAAACCCTAAGGTTTGATAAAAGGACAAGGTAAAAAAATAGGAAAAAGAGAAACAAAATAATATCATAAAAAAACTTGAATTCATAAGCTCCTCAGGTTCAAAGATCACGGGGCTAATCTTCATTGGGGCTATAGATGTTTGACTAGTAGTGGAGTGTACCTTACAAGTGGTGACATACCTATCATATTAGTGAATTTATTTTGTATGGACCACTATGTGCTTGTGGATGATCTATCTTAATTGTCTAAGTTTACAATGGGTTAGTCCAACCTCACTCAAAATGGATAAATGAACCAAATCACTCTATACACACATAGATCCATGATAGTTTCAACCTCAGTCTGAATGTTTTGAGATTCAATTGAACACTAGTTGAATAATAGATGGGTCTGATGATTAAAATCATATGATTGACTCTCTAGAAATCCCTTCTACCATCTAAAATACCTTAGCAAAAGAAATAAACATACATGTTGCTTAGTTGTAAGACTAGCAAGGTATCAAAATTACTAGGCATTATGTATAAGTTAGTCAGCCAAGCATTACCATCACCATTTGCATATACATCATGATTAGATTTGCATTACCATACACATTACCATAGGTATTGTTCAATTTCTATCACTATGTATGTATTTGAAGGAGGCTTTATTGAGTCAAACCTCCAAATAATCTAATACATTTTTGTAGGTTTACACAAGATTGAGGATCAATGTAGCTCATGGTGGCATGCGTTATAATCCTACTTCAAACTAAGTATCTAAAGGAAGACACCTACTGTGTTGTGAATATTTTCAATTATAGTATCCCTCATAATCAAGTCCCTCTTGTGTAGCCCTTGGGGCATATTATAAAAGGATATGAAAAACACATTGTAACACTTTTTATGAAATATCAATGAAATGCAACATGTTTTTATTTATTTAATTTTTGGAAAAATATATAAATTAAATGCAATATTGTAACCCTAGGATTCCACATAATCCTCCTCAAACCCATCTACACATTTACCTAAACATCCATCCTTTATTATAACATCCACCCCTTTTCCTCCCTTTAAAACATTTAATGAAAATTAATTAAAAATCGGTTTTTCACTTCCTTGGGCTTTCTTCTCTTTCCTAGGTGATTAAGAGGCATGGAAAACCCATCATCCGTAGGAGGTAATCCTTACCCATACACCTAATACATTTAATATTCCTTCTCTCTCCTCCCTCTTCTCCCATTGCATCGCATGCCCCTTTTCTTCCTAGGAATTCTATAAATAGACCATGTTGCCTATGGTTTCAAGAGGATAATTCTAAGTATTATTAAGCTACCAAATTGCAATCGACTCATGCATGAGAATTTTGAATATCTAACACTCCTCCCACTAAGTTTCTTTGTAATTTTTTGGTGCTTTTCAAGTATAACAAGTACAAAAAAAATTTTGATTGACACCAAAATCCACCGCTGGACTCTACAGTTGGAGGGAAGACGAATCCAAGTGAGAAAATGGAAAATGTATGGACTCATCCATCCATGCAAAACATGTATATATAGGTACATTTTCTATTTTTAGGCTACTAAATAAGCCTGCCAGGTAATCCATTTCTCCCACATTAGTTTTATCTAATTTCTGCACTTCCTTGATGTATTTTTGTTTAATTTCTATCACTATGTCTTTATTTGCAGGAGGCCTAATTGAGACAGTCCTCCAAATGGTCTAATAACATTTTATTGGGTTATGTAGGATCAAGGATCGATGTAGATCATGGTGGCATGTGCTATAATCCCACTCCATTTTGAGCATCTAAAGGAAGACATATGTGGTGCCACGAAGATGTTCAATGCTAGGGTCCCTACTAATGGAGTCCATATTTTGTAGCCCTTGGGGCATATTATAAAAGGATATCAAAACACACATTGTAACACCTATCCGTACATTTTCTAAAAAATGGAATTTTTTGATACACTTTTGCCCCAAACACACAAAAAAATTTCAAAAAAATGCAATAAAGCATGACAAATCTTAAACCTAAGGTTTCTTTTATTCTAAATGCACAAAGTTTGATGAAAAATACACTTACTAGCGCTATGCACCCTCAAACACTCGATTCAACATTACTTTGGGTCATTCTATCACTTGAGTTCACATGTCTGACAGTAATCCGCATCATATACTTGCTCTCACTTGCTAATCTTCCTTCAATTTTTGAAATCACATGATGACAATGAAGCATGTGTCCCTTCTAGCACACCTTTATAAGCATGAAATCGTATTAATCCGTACAGTTTCATATGGAAAACGTACATGTCTATATGGTTTTGTATGGAAAACATAACCGTCCATATGTTTTCATACAAAAAAATATACCTGTCTATATGTTTTCAAAAAAAAAAACATTTTTGGATACCCTTTTACCTAAAACATACAAAAAAAAAAAAAAAATCATGCAAAATATTAAAATTAGGATGCACCTATCCCTATGTTTTTGAAATCTAGGCCTCAAATCCATGCAACACACCAAAATTCACCTTTTGCAACCTCTAGATTATCTTAAAATACACCATTATCAATAGATTCATTGTTATCTTCACTTTCTTCACCCATCTACTCATCGCTTGAGTGGGTAGATATCAAATAAACAATCCACCTTGCACATAATCAATATTAAAAAACTCAATCTTAGAATTCTCATTCTTCTAAGAACCTTTACCAAAGATTATCATACAACCTTGTTTGTTGGGGTAAATAAAAATCAAAATTCCTCTTCTCAACAAAATTCCAATTCTCTTCTCAACAAAATTCTAATTCTCTTCTCAATAGAATTCTAATTCTCTTCTCAACAAAGCTCCAATTCTCTTCGATCTCATCAATATATCAAAGGAAAAGTTTCAAGAGCATGCATACCTTCCATAATTTGGGCATCTAATATTTATAACAACTCAAGATGATCTTACATCTACTCCTCTTAAACAATCGCTTGTCATCAACCACAAATCCATGTTCTCCCGTAGCAAATCATCAAACTAGTGTCATAAGTTTTTGCATTGCATCATGTATTCACACAACATAGTATAAAAAGGGATAAAATGTAGATACCTAAAAATGTTTCAACCAACCTCATGTAGCAACATTTAATGGGAAAATAATGGAACATGTGCAAATTGGTTCAATTACCCTAAACCCTAGGTGAAGCTAACCTAAACCCTAGGTAAAGCTAACCTAAGCCCTAGGTTATCCTAAATCCTAGGTGGATTCCACCTCATCCCCCACTCACACCCCTCTACACACTTCCTTAAACACCCATCCCTTCCTATAACATCCACCCCTTTCCCCCCTTTAAAGAATTTAATGAAAATTAATTAAAAAGGGGTTTTTCACTTCCCTAGGCTCTCTTCTCTTCCCTAGGTGATTAAGAGGTATGGAAAACCCATCACCCATAGGAGGTAAGCCTTACCCATCCACCTAATGCATTAAGTAGGCCTTATCTCTCCTACCTCTTCTCTCACCACATCGCATGTCCCTTTTTCTTCCTAGGTTTTTTATAAATAGACCATACTACCTATGGTTTTAGGAGGAGAATTCTAAGTGTCATTATGCTACCTAATTGTGCCCAGAATCATGCGTAAATTTTTATAATAGATAACACTCATCACATAAAGTTTATTTATAGGTTTTTCATGATTTTTAGGGTAGAATAGGTATGAACAATTTTTAGATTGATGTCAAACTCCATTGGTGTACTCTATGGTCGAAGGGGAGACCAATCCAAGTTAGAAACTGGAAAATGTATAGACCCATCCATCCACCAAAAAATATATGGACAAGTATGCTTACCATTTTTATGCTACCAAGTAATCCTGTCAGATAACCTCTTTATCCCATTTAGCTTATTTCTACACTTTCTTGATGCATATTTGTTCAATTTCTATCACTATGTATGTATTTTTGGGAGGCTTAATTTATATAGGCCTCAAAATGGTCTAACATATTTTTGTAGGGTTATGTAGGATCAAGGATTGGTGTAGCTCATGGTGGCATGTATCATAAGCCTACTCCACTTTTAATATCTAAAGGAATACACCTGTAGTGCTGCAAAGACATTCAATGCTAGGGTCCCTCCTAAGAGAGTCCCTATTTTATAGCCCTTGGGGCATATTATAAAAGGATATCAAAACACATATTTTAACACCTTTTATGAATTATCAATGAAATGCAACATGTTTTTATTTATTTAATCAATACTTGAATAGTTTATCATCAGCAAGGATGCAATGGAGGCAACCCTCATGGAAATATTTGAGGTAATTATGTAAGGTCAAGGGGATGCATTGCATATCCATAATCCATGGTCAGCACATTGTACTACATCTCTTCTTCAAGAATATAACACAGTGTATGGATGGTTTCCACACTGACTTGGATGGGCAAAAAAACCGTTCCAAGGATTGAGTATAGAGCATCATTAAAGGCCCAAAGAATGAAAGTGGAAGCAACAACATGGGAGGGTGGAAGGTTAAGGTGTTGAAGGGAAATGAAAGTGATGTTATTTATGAGGAAATAGTGTCAATGAGTACACATTTAAAAGGATTTTTATCAGCAGGATCCATGATATGCAAAGGCAGGTCAGGTAACTCTATTGGCATTGGCTTGATATCATAATCATAAAATGTAATTGATGGCTCCATACAAGTTTAAATGTTTTCCATAAAATTAGAAAAGGTATTTGGATCATATGCTTGAATTTTAATGGACTTGATAATATCCATAAATACCTCACGATGTGGGTAATACTACTGAATGAGCTCATAGATCGAAATATTGATAGACATCAATTTAAAAATATGAGTAAGATGACTTCTTAATGACTAAATTAGTCATGGAGGAGGAGTTGTAAAATGGATTAGGGGAGGTGGTATGGGTTGAATTGGTGGAGGTGGCAAGGTGTAAGACACATTGGAAGGGCCACTTGGTTGCTATGATCAATTGGAATGTCATTGGTTTGAAGTGACCACATGGATCATATCGACAAAGTCTTGGTAATATGGGATGTTACTAACATGATTTACTTGATTTGGAGGAATAGTCGAGGTTGAAGCCCTACTAGTTGGTTGTGTTGTCCCATGCTAGGGTAAAGTATTTTGATAAATACCAAGTTTTTAGTTAGGGGAAGAAAGAGTACTCTTAAATTGAATAGTGCCTTTGTAAATTAGATCTTGTACCAAGTGCTTGAATTAAATGCAATCATTGATGTCATGGCCCCTCTAACGATGAAATACACAATGGTGATACTCGTATAATTTGAATTTAGGCTTTTTAATATCCTCTAGCTTGATTTGTGGTAAGGAGATTCCTTGCACCTCATAGAGTATTTGAAAAATGAACAAAAGTGGTTCATAGAGGTGAAATTATGATGAGGTTGGTTGTTGGAGCATCTTGCATGATTATCAACCTGGGTGGGATTTTGAAATTGGGTTGGAGTTGGTGTGGCTTGGTATGTTGGTTGGGGTGGTGGATAAGAAGGTTATTGAGGGAAGTACTAGGGTTGAGATGATAGGTATGGAGGTTGAGAATGTATTTGTTGTGGGGGTGGATATTTAGGTTGCAAATATTTAGGCTAAGGTTATGGTTATTATGGAGGTGGATATTGAGGTTGTTGATTGGAAAGGGTTAGTGTACTCAATACCACTTGATTGATTTGAGTAGGCTTGGATTGGTTATTAAAATTACCTTTAGAATTATTTTTAGGCCACTCTTTCTTTTGAGTTTGATCTCACCTTCTTGGATTTTGATATCTTCAATGATTTTGGCTTGAGTTAAAGCTTCCTCAAGTGTGCGATATTGCTAGAGTTGCAATAATAAAGATATGATTTTTGAAAAACTCCTTGTGAACATCCAAGTGAGCTTAGAAATGGGAAAATTGAATGGAAATTTGGTTATCAATGATCTCCATTAGGAATAATAATACAAGAAGGAATCATATTTGAATTTGCAAAGATTGTAACGATCAGTCAATGTAGTTTTCTTTTTTATATTGAGAGAAAAATATTCCAAGAAAATATTGGTAAGTTGCTCAAAAGTGAAAATGCTATATTTGGAAAAATGAATATACCAATCCAAGGTACCTCCACCAAGGGTTTAAGAAAATTTTCTAAGCATGATTGGGTCATTGTCTTATATCACAAAGCAAGCATTAATAAAATCACTCACATGCTCCTAAGGGTCCTCATACCCTTTGAATTTGTCAAGTTTGGGTACCTCAAAACCAGGAGGGTATGGTGGTAAAGGTACTAAGGAATAGATTGGATGGTTAATGAGTTGTAAAAGGGTAGACTTTTGATAAACACTATCGGTTTTTTGTAGCTCTAGAATTTCAAACTGATTACCCAATAACTGAAACACATCCGATGAGGGTTGATAGCCCATATAGGGTGGATATGGATATGACTGTTACGTATGGAGTTGAGAATGAGGGGGTTGACTTTGATATGTGCTCAAAATTTGATGAGAAGATGCATAGGTGTTGGATGGGGGTTGACAAGATGTAGGTTGTTTGGAGATAAGAGGTTGTTGTAAATGGTGAGATGGAGGTTAGTATTGCACATAAGGAGATGATTGATGAGAAGGTAGTTGGAATTGGTATTGATAATATATGACATATTGATTAGGTGGAGGATGTTGGTATGGGATAGAGTGATCTTATAGATAGGTGGGTGGATGTTTATTGTATATATTGTACTCAAGAGGTGGTTGCATGGAAGTAGAAGGAACTTGATAATAATTGGGGAGTTGGTACTGGCTAGGATGTGATTATTAATGATTGGGAGGTGGTTGTTGATAATGTGTTGAAAGGATATTTTGAGACTATGTCTATGGACATTGATAGGTATTTTAAAGAAGGGATATTGGATCATGGACTATGTATGGGAAATATACCCATGATGGATCTTGGGTAAATAAGGTGATATGAGTCGATGTGGGAGGAGGAGGAGGATTTGTTGCCTATGATGGTTGTTGAGGGTTATGATTATTGTGTGAAGGATGAGAATATTGGTTAATAATACCTTTTTCATAGAAGAATAGCCTTGAGATAAGGGGTATTGATATTGATAATTCGAATGGGTTATAATTGAAGAGGTAAAAGGTGGATTGGAATAATATAATATAGAAGGTTGTGTAGCATTATGCATCAACGATGTGAATGGTGGTAGATGGGGGATAAGTTGCAAAAGGAATTGAAGTGGGAATGCGAGAGGAAACATTGACTTGAGTGGAGTAAAATTGGTTAAGATCAAGATTTATGTAAGATCCGAATGTTGAGGCATGGTGAGTTTGTAAAAAATAAGGTTGATTAGATGATGAAGGATGGTTTAGATCAATGACCACTGACTTGTTAAAAGTACCATGTTGAGGAAAGAAATGAGATAGTATTCTAGGAACTAACACATTAAAGGTGGGGTTACGGTTGACAGATTATGTGGGTGGAGAGGGTGGATGATGTGATGTTCAAAAAGAAGCCTCAACTAAATCAACTTGGGTCTCAAAAGGAGGTGTGATTACATAGGATGTAGGAGGTTGATAATATGTGTGTGAAATATTTTTTCTTGATGGGGGGATTAGTGTGGGCCAAAATTTAGAGAGGAGGCAAGGATGGCTATGGTGAGTCCAATGGAGGAAAATAGTTGGTACAAAGGGAATGTAGGGCATCAATATCAATGGGGATGATGTGGGGATGCACAGAAAATAAAGGTGCCTTAATACCAAGGGATTTGGGAATGGTGGCATGGATGGCACAATGCTTCATACATTGATCATATTCTATATGTTGTCCCTCAGGTGGGTATGGAGTGTGGTGAGGGGACTCGTTGGATAATTTACCATGGTAGACCTATGACACATCCCCTTGATGGATCAAAGGGATAGTTGAGATATGGGAGGTTTGACAAAAATGGTCAATGGGAGATTTGGCTTGACTATGAGTCAGAACCAAGGGCTAGTGGAAACTAAAGGGGATATGGCAATGATAGTCATTTAGAATAAGTGTGAATGGGTTGGATTTAGAAATTTTATCAAAACACATGTAATATATAATTAAACATGGCAAATTTTCAAACAAACAAAGAAAATAAGATTTTTTTGGTTTTTGGGTTGTTTTTTTTTAGGTTTTTTAGGCATTTAAAATGGTTTAGGGAAAATTTGAGGCCAAAAAAATGGAAACTATTTTTTATGGTGATTTTGGTTTCGTTCTATTGTTTTTTTGTGTTTTATGTCCCTATACCTAGAAACTATAAAATGTGGATGATGAAGTGAGATCTAATAGGGTGTATTTGTACCCAACATCCTTTAAAGGAGTGAGACACGAATAGCTAATGTATCTTCCTAGGATGAAGGGTTGGTGATGGGTATCCTAAGGGGAAAAAAAGTACCTCCCGAAAGATTGTGTACAAGTGTAATATATGGATAGAATAGAGTCCTCATACAAAAATATGTCTAAATCCTTCCAGGGATGTAATGCAACTGTCTTACAGAGATAAACAATCCTATGGTAATGATGATGATAAAAAAAACTATGCTAGGGCAAATGAGACTAGCTTATCCTACAAATGCCAAAGTGCAACTACTCTAAAGGTGACAAAATATGCCTATGATGCAAAATAATTGTTTTAATGATAGTAAACTAAGCCAAACTAGAGAATGAACTAATATAAGGAAATGAAATTAAACTAAGCCAATGAGAAGAAAATAAACTAGTATATGTTAATCTATTGAGCCAATGAGTCAAATACAATAAAAGGACAACTATTCTAATGAGCCATTAAATCCTATGTGCCAAAACAAGAAAATAACATCTAACCTAATGAGCCAATTAAAATTTTGAGCCAAAATAAAATAAGAAAAACCTAAGATAATTATCCATTTGTATCTTTTGAGTCATTATGCAAATAAATAAAATCGTAGTCTAATGAGCCAATAAGTACTTTTGAATTAAAACAGACAAACAACTAATCTAATGAGTCATTTTGAATCCAATACAAGTAAAAATAACTACTCTAATGAGTCTAATGAGTCCTTTTGAGCCAAAATAAAGAAAAATACTTCTAATAATGATCCAATGAGTCTTTGATCCTTGTGCAAATAGGAAAACCCTAATATAATGATCAATTTTGAGTTTGACGTCTTGTGCAAGCATGCAAGCCTACACCATTGTGCCATTTTGAGTCTAATGCAAGTAAAATATAGTCTATTAATCCTTTCGAGTCTTTTTTAGCCTTGTGCAAATAAAGAAACCTAATATAATGTACCCTCTATTTTTTTTTACCATTATTAACCTAGATAAGAAGACCTATAAGAAGTAGGGGGGTTTATGACTATCCTAGAGAGGAAAGCTTCTTCTAAACTAAAATAAAAGAACACTTTTAGTTATGCTAAGAACCAGGAGAGAATCAAACATTGAAATTAAACAAACTATGTTTATCTAGTTTGGGGTACTTACCTATGAACCATAAGCTTCTATAATGACCTCTATGTCTATCTAAGCAACCACTAACGACCATTGTATATTGCCAACGATAGTTATCTAGGTGTAGGACCACCAAATATGGTCATTGGTTGTTAGTGGCAATTGTGTGAGACCACAAATCAAATGTTAAGCTCTCAATGTGGTTGCATACGATTATCAAAAACATATAACCAAAAAAATTAGTAGATGGTGGAGAACAGATCTAACACAAAATAGAATGCAAAGAAACAAGAGCCAAATTTCTCATTGAATAGCTTTGGAAGAATTTTATAGAAATATATCACCGTAATTTGTGGTTTGCCAGCCCTGTCTCATTACAATTTTTGGGTTTTTATTGAGGCCCCGACCCTCTGCATTTTCAAATTATCCACCATATGCCACTGCCACCTAGATCTGGTAAGTGCGCCGATGCGCCTCTGGGTGTAAGGTGTGAGTGGCCGACATGCTTGTCAGAATATTCCTCTGTGACTGTTGCTTCATTTTCAATGCATGCGTGGTCGACCTATTCAGCGGAATCTCTGCTATAGTGCATGCGTGGCCGACCTGTTCAACATAATCTTTGCTAGAGTGCATGTTTTTCTTTTGGTCATGATATCACGACATGTCATGATATCGTGACAATTTTCCCCTATGCTTTCTCTCTCCTGCTTCGATCGCGATATCGTGACATTCTTTCCTTCATGCCTTCCTGCTTCTACCCTGGTCATGATATCGTGACATGTCACGATATCACGATGTCTCTCTATCGCACCTTCATTCTTTAGCTTCGGTTGTGATATCATGAAATTTCCCCATCGCACCTCTGTCCTTCAGCTGCGATCGCGATTTCACGACATGTCGCAAAATCGCGACGTTCCTCCGTCGCCACTCCGTTCTTTAGTTTTGGTCATGATTTTGTGACATTCCGTCCTTCGCGCCTTCTGCTTCCTATCTTGGTCATAATTTTACGACGTCGCGATTTCACAACGTTCCATCCTTCAAGCCTTCTGCTTCTTGTCTTGGTCGTGATTTCATGATGTTCCATCATCCGCACCTTCTGCTCCTTGTCTGGGTCACAATTTTGTGACGTCACGATTTCACGACTTTCCATCGTCCACGCCTTTTGCTCTTTGTTTGGGTCGTGATTTCACGATGTCGTAATTTTGTGACCCTCCGTCTACTGTATCTTCTGCTCCTGTTTTGGTCATGATATCACGACACTTTTTTTTTCATGATATCGCGACACATATTTTTGCAAAATACTTAGAAAAAAATTTGGTTGATGCAAGATTGCTCTACTGCCGTCGGATGCTCCTGCATCAGACACCCGGGGTGGATTGAGAAGTGATCCTCACTTCTGTTCTGTTAGGGGAAGACCCAGGTGGTCAACCTCTATTTTTGACAACCAAGTTGCATCTTCTACAGGTCTGCCCTTCCACTTTATCAAATATTCAGAATATTGTTTGTTCCTGGTGCTTCTACCTTCACGAGTGTCTAATATTTCCTCGATCTTGTCTGTGGTTGGGGTAGATGCTGGAATTCTCCACAACTCTATACTTGGTGCCTCTGTACTCTCTCCCTCATGGTATTCCACTAAATCTGAAATGTTAAAAATAGGTGAAATGTCAAGCCAACTTGGCAATTCCACTTCATATGCATTTCCTGAATCCCGTTTTTCCATTATTCTGCATGGCCCAAACTTCTTCATCTTCAGCTTGTTATAGGTTTTGGCAGGAAATCTTTCTTTTTTGAGATGGACCATGACTTCATCTCCTACTTCGAACTCTTTGAACCGCCGCTTCTGGTCTGCCCTTGTCTTATATTGAGTATTCATTTTTGTAATTTGTTTCTTTACTTCTTCATGCAGACTTTTCATATGTTCTGCAAATTCCTCTGCCTCGGCACTGCACTTTTCCCCTTTATCCAATTTTCTCAGCTCAGAAACATTTCTTGGGCTGTTTCCATATATGACCTGGAATGGAGATTTGTTTGTGCTCTTATTGATAGAATTGTTGTATGCAAATTCTACCTACGGCAAAACCAAATCCCATCCCTTGGGTTTATCTGCTATCAAGCATCTCAATAAATTACCCAGACTTCTATTTACCACCTCTGTCTCATCCATCAGTCTGTGGGTGGTATGCAGAACTGAATTTCAGATCTGTCTTCAACTTCTTCCACAAGGTTCTCCAGAAATACCCAACAAACTTTGTATCTCTGTTAGAAACAATGCTTTTTGGTAGACCGTGAAGTCGTACCACTTCCTTGAAAAATAACCCTGCAATGTGAACCGCGTCACTTGTTTTTTGGCAGGGAATAAAATGTGCCATCTTGGAAAATCTGTCAACCACCACAAATACGGAGTCATTTCCCCTCTGTGTTCTCGGCAATCCAAGAACGAAATCCATGCTGACGTCCTCCCATGGCCTCTCAGGTACAGGTAATGGCTGATATAATCTAGTGTTCTGCCTCACGCCTTTCGCCATCTGGCATATTCTACAACTTTGCACAAACCTTTTCACATCTTGCTATAGTTGCGGCCAATAGTAGTTCTCACTCACCAGGGCAATGGTCTTATCCCGACCAAAATGTCCAGCCAGTCCTCCGCTGTGTTTCTCCTTGACTAGGTTTTCCCGCATGGAACTCCTTGGAATGCATAATTGACTTCCTCGAAACAACATTCCATCTTGGATTAGAAAATCCAACCACTTTGTCCTATCCACAGTAACAGGTGCCAAGCAAGCCATCCAGGCTTCTGCAAAATCAGGATCTTCAGGGTACAAACCCTTCAGTTCTTCAAATCCTACCACTTCCACCGTCATTTCAATCAGCAAATTCTACCTTCTACTTAAGGCATCTGCAACTCTGTTTGATTTTTCGCTTCTGTGCTTCAACACAAAGGTATAACTTTGGAGAAACTCAACCCACTTCAAGTGTCTCTGATTCAGTTTTGTTTGGCTATTGATATACTGTAAGGCCTGATGATCAGTAAATAGAACAAACTCTTTTGGCAACAAATAATGCCTCCACTTCTTTAGAGCCTGAACTATAGCATAAAACTCTTGATCATAAACTGAATACTTTTTCCTAGCATCATTGAGTTTCTCACTAAAGTAAGCAACAGGTCTGCCTTCCTGACTCAGTACAGCTCCTATTGCACTACCACTGGCATCACAATCTACCTGAAATACCTTGTTAAAGTCTGGAAGTGCCAAAACAGGTTGCTCTGTGACCTTCTTCTTCAACACATCAAAACTCTTATCTGCTCCTAAGGTCCACTTAAATTCTTTCTTATCCCCTCTCATTGTTTCTGTAAGGGGTGCACAAATGCTGCTGAAATTTCTAATGAATTTTTTGTAAAAGCTTGCTAGACCATGAAATGATCTTACCTCTGTTGTGCTTCTCGGAGTAGGCCATTCGATGATAGCTCTCACCTTTTTTGGGTCCATTTTTAGACCTTCTACTGAGATGACAAATCCTAGGTACACTAACTCCTTTACAAAATTACACTTTTTCAGATTAATTAATAACTGCTCCTCCCGCAGCTTCTCAAAAACCCTTCTGATGTGCATCAGGTGCTCTTCCAGGGTTCTGCTAAATATTAATATATCATCTAAATAGACAATGACAAATTTGCCTAAAAATTCTTTCAGTACCTCATTCATCAGCCGCATGAAGGTACTTGGTGCATTGGATAGCCCAAATGGCATGACCAACCACTCATACAAACCCTCTCTCGGTCTTGAAGGCTGTCTTCCACTCATCTCCTTCTCTGACACGGATCTGATGGTAACCACTCTTGAGGTCAATCTTGGTGAAGTACTTGGCTCCACTCAAATAGTCCATTATGTCATCCATTCTTGGCAATGGAAATCTGTATTTTATTGTGATCTTGTTGATGGCTCGAGAGTCTATACACATTCTCCACTCTCCATATTTCTTTGGCGCTAGCACTGTAGGCACTGTGCATGGACTCAAGCTTTCCCGAATCAGTCCCTTCTCCAGTAACTCCTGGACCTGCCTATTTAGCTCCTCATTTTCTACAGGCATCATTCTATGTGCAGCTTTATTGGGCAAGCTCGATCCTGGCACCAAATCTATATGGTGATCGATCTTCCTTATTGGGGGTAAACCCTCAGGCACATTATCAGATATAATATCTGGAAATTCCTCCAACAGATCTAGGACTTCTGTCGGGGTATCTTTGCATTCTTTCTCCCTAACTCTAGGAATTATTGCATAACACAAATGTTCATGCTTCAAATCATCTAAAAATTTTCTCCCGTCAACTAAGCAAATTTTGGCACCGCCACATACCTTTTCTTCCACCTCCTTCAGGGGTTTCAGCTTATGACGCATTCCATTCTTTGTTACGGAGTAGGTGTTGGCACGACCATCATGAATCGCGCACCTGTCAAACTACCATGGCCTTCCCAACAGCAAATGGCAAGCATCCATGGGCAGGATGTCGCACAGGACCTCATCACGGTAATTCCCAATATTGAATTTTACCAGGCATTGCTCACTGACCAAAACCTTATGGTCCTTCTACAACCACGCGATCCGATATGGATGCGGGTGTCTCTTCCTCTCTAGTTGTAGCTTTGTAACCATTCCCTCTGAAACTAGGTTATCCATGCTACCGTTGTCAATAATAATATTGCAAATCTTACCCGCGCATTTACACCTTGTGTGGAATAAGCTTTTCCTCTGATCTGTGTCCCCCTCCTCATTTAGTAGGACTCTCCTCGTGATCATTACTTCTCCTCTCTCTGCTTCTTCAGAATGCTCAGATCTAGCATCTTCATCAGCGACCATGGCTCTGGCATTACCTTTCGGCCTCCTATTAATCCTTTCTTGTTGCTGTGGACACTCGTATTGGTGATGTCCCTCTTCTCCACACTGGAAACAAGTTCCATAGAATCTGCCTCTTCCCTGGCCACGTCCAGCTCTGCCCCTTCCCCTTCGGTAATCATTGTTCTGATTATGGGGGCGGTAGGTATTTTCTCCCCTTTGTTCTCGATTACTGCTACCTTCTCCATTCTTCTGAGAATCTTCATTTCGTCTTCCGCTGGTTCTTCCGTCGGTTCTTTCGCCATGACCTCTTCCTCTTTGCTTGTTCTCAAACCTCCTATTGAGCTTTTCTTCAACTCTTAGGGCAAATTGGTAAGCGTCCTCGATGGTGGTCATCCTGACCAGACTTAATTCCTCTTGAATACTTGTTCGTAATCCATTAATATAACGGGCTACCTTCTCCTTATTGGCTTCTGAGTGGCCTGTTCTGATCATAATTTTATGGAACTCTTCTGTGTATTCTTTTACAGACTTACTTGATTGCCTCAAACCTTGCATTTTCTTTAGCAGGTCTAACTCATAATCACCAGGGATGAACTGCCTCTTCAGATTTTCTACCATCCATTCCCATTTTGTTATTCTCTCTTTTCCTCTTCTGTTTCGCTCCAGCTGCACTCCCTTCCACCATATGCTGGCATGACCTTTCAGTTTGGTCTTAGCGAATCTGACCCTATCAGGGTCCTCAACCTCCTCGTACTCAAAGTACTCTTCCAGATCGTTGATCCAGTCGATCAATTCCTCTGGATCAAGGTTCCTAGAATACATGGAAACCTCCATCTTCGACCTCTTCCCAATCTAGGATATGGCTTTGTATAGTCTGGCTTGTGCAGGATCTATTGCTTCTTCTTCTTCCTCAGGCTGGCCCTCTTCTTCGTCATCTTCCTCTTCACTACCTTCATCTCTTCTTAGCTCCAATCTTCTACGCATCTCTTCTTGCAGGGCTTGCATTTGCCTCTACAAAACTCGGACATCTTCTGCTGTCGCCATGCCTCTCCCACCAACAGGGTTTCTTCTTGGAGGCATTCTGCTCACTCACTCACAAGCCCTTCCACAGATCCTGGTGCAAACTGCCTCACTTCCGACGATCTTCTTGCACACTCAGGAACTTCTGGCTCTGATACCACTTGGTGGAGAACAGATCTAACACATAATAGAATGCAAAGAAAAAAGAGCCAAATTTTTCATTGAATAGCTTTGGAAGAATTTTACAGAAATATATCACCGTAATATGTGATTTGCCAACCCTGTCTCATTACAATTTATGGGTTTTTATTGAGGCCCCGACCCTCTACGTTTTCAAATTGTCCACCATATGCCACTACCACTTGGCTCTGGTAAGTGCACCGATGCGCCTCTGGGTATAATATGTGAGTGGACGACATGCTTGTCAGAATATTCCCCTACGACTGCTGCTTCATTTTTAGTGCACGTGTGGCTGACCTATTCAGTAGAATCTCTGCTATAGTGCACGCATGGTCGACCTATTCAGCAGAATCTCTGCTAGAGTGCATGTTTTTCTTTTGGTCACGATATCGCAACATGTCATGATATCACAACAATTTTCCCCTATGCTTTCTCTCTCCTACTCCGGTCGCTCGCAACTTTTTTTCCTTTACGCCTTCCTGCTTCTACCCTGGTCGTGATATCGTGACATGTCATGATATCATGACATCTCTCTGTCACGCCTTCATTATTTACCTTCGGTCGCAATATCGTGACATGTCGTGATATCATGACGTTTCTCCATTGTGCCTCTGTCCTTCAGCTGCGGTCGCGATTTCATGACATGTCACAAAATCATGACGTTCCTCCGTCGCCACTCCATTATTTAGTTTTGGTCACAATTTCCTTACATGTCATGAAATCATGACATGTCGTGATTTCACGACATTCCGTCATCCATGCATTTTGCTTCCTGTCTTGGTCACGATTTTGCGATGTCACGATTTCGCGACGTTGCAATTTTGTGACGTTCCACCCTCTGTGCCTTCTACTTCCTATCTTGGTCACAATTTTGTGATGTCACAATTTCATGACATCGCAATTTCATGATGTTCCATCCTCCGTGCCTTCTGCTCCTTGTCTGGGTCACGATTTCACATCACAATTTCACGATGTCACAATTTTGTGACATGTCATGAAATCGTGACATGTCATGATTTCACGACCCTTCATTTGTCGTATCTTTTGCTCCTGTTTTGGTCGTGATATCGTGACACTTTTTCTATCGTGATATCGTGACACATATTTTTGCAAAATACTTAGAAAAAAATTTGGTTGATGCAAGATTGCTCTACTGATTCCGGATGCTCCTGCATTAGTAGAGCATCAGTAAATGTAGTAAACTGGAGGCACCAAACAATAATAAACCCTCAAAACATAACACATTAGGCACATAAGATTAAGAACAATAAAGGTCAACTATATTTATGCTCCTATGTGAAAATAAACAATGTATAAAAAGTTAAAGGTGAAGGTCTCATCGAGCATCACATCTTGTAGACATGAAAATGCACCATGTAATAGAAAACAAGAAAAGATGATGTATATTACCAATAAATAGTTTTGAGTACAATGTGACCCTTTGGAGGGTATTTTTGCAAATGTTATAGTTCAAGAACAAAGGGGGATGACCCCTTTTACATCAATTACTTTTGGTGCAATATCCCTTTTCATACCATAATCAAGTTGTGGGTGGGTTTGTCTTAAGCCTCTTGGACCATCCTAGTGCTCTATTAGATGCACAACACCCACACACATGCTCATGAGACTAAGTCAGTAAAATCTTACATGCCTTCCTAAAATTATGCCCTAGCCAAAGTGAATAAAACAAAGCTTTACAAAACTAGTGAACATGATTACAAAACTTTAGTGAAATATCATAAGACTTGAAAATACAATGTTTTTATGCTTCCATTTACCTACCCACTATCTGGAATGCTCTATCTAATATTCTCTGAGTAACCATCAACAATGGTTGGTTCTAGGTGGCTATAGGTGATGGTTGAAACTATTTAACCACAAATGGAATTTATTTTGGCATGGAAAATAGGACTAAGTGCTTTTACTAGGAGGTTCTAGTGGTGACTAATGTCCTCTGGTACAAGTATTGCGACTGAGTGTCAAATGATCTGGGAGCAATTACAAGTCAAAGTTGATTTGGATACCTCATGTGGACTCCATGGTTGTAATGGATAAGCTCCTCAAGGTGGATGACAAAGGCAACTAGGATCTCCAAGGGCATCAAGGCAATCTAGTGTAATTTTGGTAGCATAATAGTAGCTTCACATCTCTTATTGCAAATGAGTGAAATGCAAGGAGATTTATAGGAATTTGGTGAGGGGAGGGGGAGGTGACAAGGAAATGACATGGCAATGAGATGGATTTGATTTGAATCCAAGTGAAGGGTGGCAAATCCAAGGTAAATTTAGGAAGAACACATGGAGGAATGTGCACCCTCCCCATTTAATGGCCTTGGGTCGGGTTATTTTTCACCCACTCAACTACCATAAATTTTCCTAGGGGGTGATGAGATGTGCATGGGGACAAGTGTACCTTAGGGGATGCCCATGGAATTTAAAATTACCAAAAATATGACATGGAGTTTAATAAGGACCAAAATATTAAATATGCCAATTTAATTCCTTTTGACTTGGGGCTTTTCATTGTATTTTTAAATCATCCAAATTTGGAGGAAAAGTGGATGGGGAGACAAGGTGGATTAAATGAGGGATTTTAGGAAAACCTAGGGATTTGATTAGTATTTTTTAATTAGAGTGCATATCTCCTAGGTATTTGGATGAGGGCTTAAGATATGATTATAGGCTAATGAGGGGATTGATTAGGGGAATTAGATGAATAAGAGGAATTATGAGAAATTTGAGGGGAGAGGAAGGAAAAAATGAGGGATATTAGGTGTAATTTAGGAGATTAGAAATTCTAAGAAAGAATTAGAAGAATTAAATGAAGTAGGGGGAAATTAGAGAAGGATTGGGAAGAATTTAGAAGAATTTAAGAATTAAAGGGGAAAAGGGAAATTTAGAGGGAAATTAGAGGACTTAGGGAGACCTTAGAGAACTTAGAGAAATTAAAAGAAATTGAGGAAATTAAAATAGAATTAGAAAGCTTGGAGGGAGGTTAGAAGAATTTAGAGAAACTAGGAGTTAGAGGGAAATTGAGTCGACTAAATGGGAAGTAAGATATATTAGAATAATTTCAGAGGGATTAGGAGGATTTGGGAGGAAAAATAGAACAAATTGCTAGAAATTAGGGGAATTAAGAAATATTGAGAGAAATTGGAATTTAGAATAAAAATGGGATAATTTAGAGAAATTTAGACAAATTAGATGGACAACTAGAAATTTGGAGGAATTTGAGTGTATTTAAGAAGAATTTGAAGGGGTCATGATGGTTTTGTGGAAAATTAGGATCTTGGTGAATTTGTATAGATTTGAGGAGTGTTTTGATTGTTTTTTATGGATTGGTTATGCAATTGACTAAAATTTGGTGTATACAAAATAAACTAATTTAAGTGGATGTTGGCTCTCCATGCTTTTCCTCTTGGAAACCTTTCTCTATCATGCTTGTATTTGACACTACCTTCACAAACTTATTTGTGATGTTCAACTTTGGGTAAACTAAAACCTAGTTCTTGAAATGTCAATAGATTAAAACTTTGAAAGTTTAAGTGGTTATACCTTAAATATCACAACCAAATCAATGCTCATATTTGACAAGTTGTTTCCATTACCTATAAAATTTAAAGGACATATTTGACTACCAAACATGGGAACACTAGTAAAAATCATGTTCACGCCATTATTATCATATATTCTACATGTATTATCATCAAAAACTACTCCATAATAATTTTTACCTCTTTAGTATTTATGTCCACTATGCCTTTTTATACCACCTCCAAAAACTTGGTTTCACCAAGCTTGATATTGGACTTGATTTTCTCATCCATAGTAGAAAATAACTTCTTGTTTACCATGATGTGGTTGGAATAGTTAGACTCAAGATACAAAGTCTCTTTAAGAGTATTTTTCATCCTTTTCATAGGATAAGAACAAGTGGTTTGAAACATCCTCATTATTTTTTTCTTAATTTACTTTTCCCCCTTCATTTGTAGCTTTTACTCTACATTCTTTTTCAAAATATCCATACCTTATGTAGTGGTAGGATTGGACATTTATATTGTGAAATATTCCATACACCTCTTATTTCTCCTCTTCCTCTTGAAATATTTTTATTTTTCCCTCTATTGTGTCCTTGTTATTGACCTTGGTTGCTTGTACTAGGACCATTACTCTTGGAGACTTTTATATTTGAAGCAAAAGTCTTCTCTTCACCTTCACCAAAGGTTTCTCTTGGTTTTTCTTCATGTGACAAAATAGATCCAAGAATATTATCAATCTCTAATGTTGTCAAATATTTGTTGTCTTATGATGATAGCAACATGGTTCCATCTTAGTGTAAAATTCTTAACACCTTCTTCACAACTTCCAATTTCCATTGTTTCTTCAAGGGTGGCCATTTTATTACCCACATATTTTACTATAATACAATAGTGACTTACACTTTTAGCATCTTGCAACCACAAATTCTCAAACTCTCTCCTCAAGGTTTATAACTTGACCACTTTCATTGGTAAGTACCTTGTTAAACCTCTTGTAGAGCCTTCCAAGCATCCCTAGTTGATGTTGCATATGTAATCCTTGGAAACAAGATATTGTCTAGAGATGACTAAATATGGTACAATTCCAAAGAATTATTTTTCCTGATTTATTTCTTTACTTGTCTATCATTCTATGTAATAAAATACTAATCTATTGGCTCGTTATAACTAACATTAATAATATCCCAAAGATTTTCCTAGTCAACTATGTCCTCATATTAATGATCTAGTAGTAATAATCTTGAATAGTAAACTCTAAAATAAGAAAGGAGTTATTGTTGGCCATGATAAATGGTTAGAAAGATTAGAAACACAAAATCACTTCAACTTAATACTAGCTCATCTAGCTTTTATACCTAATGTGAAAAAATATAGGTACATCAAACTTTTAAAAATTGTACTACTGGTGCTTTAAGTTTTAAATAGAGCACTACAAGTTCTAAAATTTTAGGATAGGGTGTTTTGGGTGCTACATGTTTTGGATAGGACATTGTGAATACTACAAGTTATAGATAGGGCACTTTAGAAACTACAAGTTTTGGATAGGGTGCTGCAAGCACTGGAAGTTTTGGATAAGGCATTGTTACAAGTTTTGGCCATGGAAATACAAGCAATAAAAATTTATTAATGGCTATTGTAGATTTTTTTTTTCAAATAATATATTCATAAAATGTTTTTTTATTATAACAAAAACTACATGTAAGAACTACAAACCATTTACATAGAAAAAGGTATAAATTTCTAGTGCAAAATGTGCATTTTTTTTATTACAACACCTAACAAAAAACCTTTTAGCCAAATTATTTTATTTTTTACACTCACAACACACACACCAAAATTGATTCTTTTATACACTTACAAGCATTGATAGGAACATGAAAGTTAGTTGGGAATCTAAACAACAATAGTTACAAACTTTGTTGGGAATTTGCATAGTTGTAGTTAGAAACTTAGCTAGGAATATACATAGTTATAGTTACCAACTTAGCTAAGAAATTCATAGCTATAGTTTTAAACTAAATTGGGAATCTAAATAGCTACAATTACAAACCCAATTGGGAATTTGCACAACTATATTTACAAACTCGACTGGGAATATACACAACTACCATTACCAACTCAACTAGAAATTGTATAGCTATAGTTACAAATATATTATTTAGTTATAATCATCAAACTATTTGATATATCAACATCACTTTCCAACACTCTTCCTATCTACTAAACATCCAAAAGCAACTTCGTAAACAACTCCAACACTTTCAAAAACAACATCACTCAATATCAACATTTTCATCATCAATAAATAAGTAAAGGGTTTAGGTATAGATTCTAAACCTTCCCTTTTTATGATTTGTTTTATACAACTTGATTGAACTAGAGGCATAACTAAGGCAATCCCTTAAAAAAAAATTAACTAGTTTTTGGTTTATTTATAAATTTACAAAGTGAGGAAAGGTTTAAAAAATTGTATGGAGCTATTGCATGTGATTTCAACCATCAAAATCACCTTCAATCATAATCAAGTATAGATTACATTTTTAATTAAATTACCTTTATTATTATTTTCTTAGTTCTTCCCTTTGTATCTTCTTGTTTGTAATCAAGAAAATTTAAAAAGATATCATTATTACATTGTATCATGGATCTCTTCATTGTCATATTTAGAATTATTTTCTTTGTATATTATATACAAACTATAGTAACAAAGCTTCTTGAATATCAAGGACTATTTTTAGTTATTTCATTTATAAAATTTACTTCTTAGGTAATAGTGTTGCTTTGTAGCAATGCATTTATAAACATGATAATGTTTCTATTAGTGTCACTCATCTTTGGTGCTTGTATTAGAGTTAAGTATTAGTTTGATATTTATTACATATACCAAATAGATAACAATTAGGCTACTTACATTTATTGTCAAAATAGAATAATATCTTTATCTTTCTATTGTATTTGAAAAGTATATTTTGCACTTCAATATATTGAAAATTATATTGGTTGTATTCTATCATTTTTATTAGTTAATAGAAGAAAAATAATGACATAGGATATTCCTATTGAATCATCTTGATAATTTAATGATCTTTAAAAAAGGGATTTACTTAATGGAAAATGTATATTTCAAAAGTCTAGATGAAATTCTTCATGGCAAGGAAATAAATTACAATCTAATCTAGGAAATATGGATGAAGATTGCTGAAGGCATTGCCTGCACATTTGTGTGTTTGCACGAGGAATATAGATTTGATGGCTATGGTACTATGGCATACGACAAGCTAAATCCAACTAATATTTCTTTGGATATGTATAAACAACAACCCATATTAAGAAACTATGGTATTACCTCTCTAATAAAAAATGATTCTTCATCCATGTGTCAAGGATTATGTGGGTAGGCAACTCTAGAATGTAAGTGAAAGTTACAAGAGTTGTTTGGGTGGAAAGTTATACAATTGCATAAGAAGTATTCATAATATGCAGACAAGTGTTTTAGGAATGACTCATTAATTCTCAAGCCATTGTAGGAAGAATTTGAGTTGCTTTGCAACATTGGAATTGTAGAAAACCCTATTTTGGAAGTGTTTGTAATGTTTTACCATCTTAATTTGAAAAAAAGTAAGCATTTCCATCCGTGAAAATCCTCTAGTCAAAGATACTACACTTGAAGATATTGTCAAGGTCTTGGTTTAAGTTAAATATAAAATCTATTTTGTGGAGCTTATAGGAAAAATCTTGGCCATAAATGGTGTGCTTGATCTTGAAAGAGGAATTCTAGTCAAATTGAAGCAATTGTATGAATGCCTCTCACTTTCTAATATGTTTGGAATGATTAAATATTTTATATCAACTACAAAAATTCAAATGAGTTTTGAGGGATTTCTTAAGTAGAATCCTTTGTCCCATGTGATGCAATTCAATGTAATGGTTTTCACAAATAAATTTTATCCAAAATTATGTCCAATCTATAACTCCTTCTAAAGTCCACTCTACCTCCTAAGATAGTAGGTTATATAGATTGGTTTGGAGTGTTCTACCAAACCATGGAGTTGAAAAGGAATCTTAACTAGATATATCCTTTGGGGAGTTGTGATATTATAGGATGGTTTGATACTACTCCAATTCAAATCGTTCTATCTCCTTACCAGGCTTGTGTCTTGATGTTGTCTAATGCTTTAGAGAGGCTAATTTACTTAGTGGTGAAGTCTAGGTTGAATTTGAGATATGAAGATACTACAAAATTAGTGCATTCACTTCCATACAAGAAATACAAAGTCCTCCACCCTATTCCCTACACGAGAACTATATTACCAACAAATTATTTTGAGTTAAATAAAAAATTTCCTAAACCCATTTCTATGCTTAATAAAAAATCAAGAGTCCACTAGAGGAGGTAGATGTGAAGTAAAACCCTGTAGTAGTTGTGGAGAAAAATAGAAGTGCTACAAGGCATGACAAGATTCATTGCCTCTTCTTCTTATATTTTTTAGATTTGATAAGTACCTTCTTATATTTGTATAAATAAATGTATGTTCAAAGGAATTTGTTGCAATAAATATTATGAGGCTGATATTATTCATAACATAGATGCATTGAAGGACAATCCTTTTATTCTATTTTCCATGCTTTGAGGACAAAGCATTCTTAGCCTAGAGGATATGTAATGAACCTACGACTACCGTATTATATTTTTATATTAATTTTTATATAGTTTATACTATTAATAACCTATTAAATGGTTATTTAATAAAGGGTGGATATGAAAGGGTATGTTATTTTATAATATAACCTTTAGATAAGATATATATCTCCTTCATGAAAAGGGAATACATATCAATAATATATTATTCATATCTTATTTATAAAATATTTTATAGATTTTATGTAATAGACCTATTGGTCTATTACAATGATAGTCATGTCTCCTTTTTTGCTTCCCATGCATATCTATAGATAAGTGGATCTTCTTGTTCAATGCATTAGGGTAATCCATTGGTTTTGTATAGAGGGAATATTAAATAGACCCACCCATGAGCAATGCCACTGCTCCCATCTGTACATGGTCCATCTACCTCAAGGTTAAGAAATAATGGAGGATATTTTATAGATTGGTCTCCCTAAGAAAAAAATCTCATCCTACTCTATCACCATATAAGTGAGCCTACTAATGTATAAAATGAAAGAGTTAGTTTTTTTAATTTTAAAATACTCTATATCAAATCATTCATCCATTATATTATAGATATTGATATGTCTAGAATCTCTCACATCATACACCTTCACCATGTCCTTATCCCATGTATTTTGGTCTATTAATATATTTCATAGGTAGGGTACATCATCCTCACATACCTCCATTATAACCCAATAATAGGTTTCCCCTAATAGCACCTACACATCTTCCAATAAAATACCAACCTCATGTGTGAACCCTATAGAAAACCACCTAAGGGTGTTACATCTTAGCTCCTAATGACGAGACATATTAATAACTATATTTTTGTAATACCATACACATGGAATTCGAGTGATCCTCGATATTCTATAGTCCTCTAGAATCCTCCTAATCATCATCAATCAACTTTTCTAGAACCTCTACAAGTTACAAAGGATCTCTATCCTTATATAATAGTGTCTTTACCAACCCAAGATCCCCCTCAGGAGTATGAATTCATCTCTCTCCAAAAAATCACCTATAACATAACCAAAATTTAAGGTACCAATTACACTAGCTCATATTCATAGCCAACATTTTTTGGTACCAAATAAAATACCTCATATTTAGCCACACACAAATGAAATTTTACAAAATATGACCTATCAATGTACTTAAAATAATAGTGTTTTTATTTAGAGTAAGAGCATCAATCAGACAAAGGTATCACCAAAATATTTAGAGCATTGATCATTATCTATAAAAAATCTACAAGAATGTCACCTATCAAGCATTAATGCTCTTATAAAAATGATAAAAAAAATTACACAAATAACATCTAATAAATACCATACAAACATCTAGATGAATTCATTTAGAAAACTAAAAATTTATTTAAGTAATAAAACAAGCATCTTAGCATAAGCCCTAGTTCTTCCTAAATTTGGGTCATCACTAAACAAACACACATCTACCATTAATCAATAATCAAAATTTGTAAGAAAGAATGAAATCATATTTTACACCAATCTATTTTATCAAATTTAAAATTTTAGCTTCATAAATACTATCTCAAATGCATCCTCTTTTGGTTGGAAAGGGTAAACTAGGGAATATAGCTATCCTAAATACTACTCAATATTAATAGAACCAACACAACTAGATTTATCTAGTTTCCTAATTAGAATTAGCTCTCACTCAGGTCACCCTTAGAAGCACTTAAAATAGAAAATTTTATAATTTATAGGCATAGTCAACTTGAAGTACATGTTCATAAAAAACTCATCTTAAAGACCAAATCAAATTTTACCACCCACTCCACCATAAAATAATAAATCCCATAAAATTTTCTAATTAATGCATGGGGTTCTTTGTGTAGACACCAAAATCTAGCACCCTTTAGTTCACATTCACCACCTCACCATCAAATCCTACATAATAAAGATATATGCCTAAGTTCTAACTTAGGGATATAAAATCCTGCACATCATTATACTTTCCTAATTTATTTAATTAGGAAAATCACCCTAGGATCCCCTGTCTACCCATTGGACATGTGTCCTGGACACTTCATCCAACATCCCTGCCACATCTTACCCACTCCTGTCCCCTTTATCCTTGCACATGAGATAGATTCCCAACACCCATGCCACAACTCCTTTGTTGTTGTCCCCTTGTCCCTTCACATAAAACATCATCCCACATCCCACTCCACTTGGAGCCACTTCATCCTAGTTAAGTGAGCCATACTGAGTGACTCACTATAACTGCCCCTTCCACCTAGTAGTCCAGATTTACCACTTGGCAAGTCAGGCTTGCCACCTCACATTCCCCTCTAAAGCCGTAGGCAGCCTATAAAGGTACCATCAATCCACCAAATAGAGGGAGCTGAATTTGTGTATCGATATGCTACTAAAATAGATCTAGATCCAACAAGAAATTGAGAGTGCGAGCTTGACTCTGATCGTTGGATCGAATTACGAGACAATCTATTATTCAGCCAAAATCGCCCATCGACGGTTCCATAGTCAAAAATATTTATCCACGATTTCACAATCGCAGGTCCATGGTTTCCAACCCACAACCATGCTTTCGTGGTTCCACAGTCTTGAGAACAAAAAGGGATTTCATCGACAAAGATTAGAAATTTGAGTATTAAGCAAGGCTTTATTTGTTAACTGTTTTGTGTTATCTGCTTTTCATCTATATCATTAATAGGTTTATGTGTAGCATTGGATTTATTGCTTGAATATATGGGTGCTACTAATCCCCTTTGATGGTTTGCATGTGTGTAGGTAACAGGTATCCTAGATAGGCTGCTAAAGCTGGAGTGGTCCCATGCTGGATACCAAAGCCCATTCACCATTTGAAGCTCTAACTGGATACGAGGAGAGCACTGTACATTGTAGAAGATCTGGAAAGATCTCAGAGAGAAGTTTGTATCACATTGAGGCAAAGATTGTAACATTGTACCCAAGATACTTGGGGTAATATGAAATATTGTAAATGTGTATCGCAAGAGTCAATATATATAAAGGATTTCATTATTTTGGGCAATATCTTTGTGTCTGTGTGATTTTATATTACAAGTGTTCAAGTATTTTAGTTACAGAAAATGGCGATCACAGTGGGACCACCTAAAGGTCCTATTTTTTTTGCCTTGCTATCTAAATTTGTTCACTAATATTTGTTTGCATTTATAGGTTTTGGGAATTCGAGGCGCACATAAATCTGATTTTAGCTTGATAAATTTGGAAGATCCTATGCCCGAATTGTTTATTGTAAAAACATGAAAATGCGGTTCCTATTTTGAGGAAACACAGACTCGTAGTTTCTGTCTTGAGGAAACGTAGACGTGTGGTTCCTATTTAGAAGAAACACAAGAGCATGATTACTATCTATAAAATCATGAGCTGGCGGTAGACAGCTAGAGGGAGTGGCAAAGGATTACATGTTTGTACCTGTCACTCACCGCTCTTTTCTCTACCTTTTTTTTTTTTTGTTTGCTGTTATTAATTAGATGTATTTAGGGTAAGATAGATAGTTTAGTCTTGTTTGCCCTTGTCTACATATAGGTCTAAGGATAGGATCAATTAGCTTAAGTCTTGCACCCATTAATACATAAACAAAAAAAAAAGGAACTGCATTTGCATAGTAGGTAAAAAAAACATGTTGCATGTGTCGGGTTAGGAATAACCCAAACACTATATTTTCAGGTTCAGGTTTATCTTGGCTTTTTCCTAATGATAGAAAGGACCCATGCATCCACGGTTGGGGTTTCCCAAATGTTGACACACGGTTGGCAAATTGCACATCCGCAGTTTACCAAAACCAATCGCCCACCTGCAGTTGTCCCTGTTAATAGGATTTAGCCTAAAAAATTACCTAAAAGTGGCATTTTGTCCCTGACCTACTATCTGTTGTGTTTCCACTTTCTATTTTCCTACATTTAGGCCATTGCAACAAAATTGCATAGTAATTTTGCACAACATCCTAGTTAAACGAAACCACAACACACTCACATAAATGTTGGAAAATGACTATATTTCATCACCACCAGGTTTGGATTTCATCACCAAATTGCCAACATTATACCCTGTTCTTAGCCAAGGATGATTCCAAGATCCATCATAACCCATGGGTGATAGCACACATCTCTCTTCGGAGAGGTGTATCGTAGACTACGGGTGAACTGGGTGAGGAATTGGTAGGACCTGTGCTCCCTGACCGTGTGTGGAATTCATTACCACATATTATATGCGGGATTATGTGACTTGGAGTTCATAGCTAGGTTGTCGAGCTATGAGTATACAGGTGAAATCCTAGACCCTTTTAGGGAAAAACATTGAGCACACATCTTTTTTATTTTCCAAACAAATCTCAAAATATATATATATATATATACAAAAATATAGCATCAAAAATTTTGTGTGGTTATTTTCTTTGTGTGTTGTATTGCATTGTATCGTCACTTTACTTGCATAGATAGTCTCACTCCACATATTATCACATAGTAGCGTATGGTAGTGATTCATAATCAAGGTAAGAAATTATTGTCAAGCCGAAGTCAGTGGTCATCCCCTATGGCCTCTCAGTCTGGAAATGTTCCTCACACTTCGGTGGTGGGACAAGTAGATGTACCCCTTTCTATGTCCTTGAGTCTTTATGTAGGGCCTTCTAGTAATACCCCCAACATGGACATAGACATTATGCATAGAGATACTCACACAACTATACCTGAGACACCTAGGAGTGAACCTCCTACAATGGTAGATAGTTAGGTCACCATGATAGATATGGACACTGTTAGAATGTACTTGAATGCAACTGGAATGGTCTTCCCATAATTACCACCACTCTCCATCCCATCATGTGTCGTACCCTCATCACAACAAGAATCCATATTCACCTATCCACAACAGTCACAACATATTTTCACCAATCCTCTCTTTGAGTTGGCTATTGTAGCATTAGCCAATCAACCATTTTCATCCAACCAAATTCCCCCCACATTATCACAATAAATGACCATTACCACTAATCCCTTGTATGAAACAATTCCTATTATTTCGCAAGCCCCAACATCCATTTCTCCATCCACACTTGTAGGACATACATCTCATACCATTCCACAGTTAGTGGCAATACCCTTTGTTACTTACCCCCCATATACCTCCACTACCATGGTTGTTCCACAACCAATTTAGTCCACCACATCACAGGTAGCAGTCCCTATGTCAAATGCAACTGCTATGCAACAAGATTTCTTATAGTTGTAGCAAATAATTTTAGATAATGCTAACCGTAGCATGAACCCTGATCCTAACCAACATTTTCAAGGGATTGAGCAAAATCTTCCACCTACATATCATCAACCTAATGCCTTTATCCAAGATCCATCTTGGGTAATGCATCCTCCCTCTACCACTATGGTTCACAATCAACCACCACACCCATATGCTAATGTAGTAAGTCAACATAATATCATACCTTCATCACCCCATCCATATCATAACATCCCTCAACATCCATACCATAACACATTTCTGCCAAACATGTCTTATCATCCCCAACCTACATACAATCCACCCCATTACTAGCAACATCAAGTACATTCGAGTGTCAGTCCTGTAGATGATCCTAGATACCAATTTTTATAGAGACATATTGATAGTATTACCATGCAAACCCCAGGCTTGCAATACCAAAAGCCAACTTTAAGGCAACGACTCAATAACCCTATTCATACTTTGGTACTAGAACCACCATATCCACATGATTTCCAAATATCGAAGCTTGAATTTAAAGAAGATGATCCCCGTGAGCATGTAACAAGATTTGTGAATGCATGCTTCAGAATAAAAAGCAGTGATGCATTTCTATTACATACATTTCCTCAAATATTAGGGGGTAAGCCCAAGACTTGTACAACCATCTCCCGCATCAAAGTATTTTTACCTTTAAACAACTAGCGGACCAGTTCCTGGAAATATTAACCATAAATGTTAGAAAAAAAACAACATTGACTGATTTGATTTAACTAAAACAATATGATAATGAATCAGTCTATGAATTTGGCAACAGATGGAGATCAGTCATGATCAAGTTACCATTTTTACTCTCTATGCCAGATATAATACGAATGTTCATGAAGAGTTTTGGTAGATCCATATATTCATTGCTATAGCTATAAAAGTATAGAAAATTCGATGAGGCACTTGCCCAAGAAAAACTGATTGAAGAAATCAAAATTCAAGAAGGCGAGATTAAGCCTAAGAAGAAAGAGTGGCACAATAAGAATCAAAAGGGGAATAACCATGGTCATTCCAATATCGCACAGGTTAATCAAATAGTTTTGAGCCAACCACGGTCAAATCAACTGGCTCAAACACAAATCCAACCCCAACAAGAACAACAACCATACCAACAAAATTATCAAGTGGTTCCACCCCCACAACAGGCACAAAATTAGACACAACCTACGAAAATTCAACAACATCATTTTAAGACAAAAAGATATTACACGCTAGTACAAGAGCCATATTCATTAGTATTTCAGAAGTTGTATGCAGAAAAACTTTTTAATTTACCGAAAATGAAACCTGATGATCCTAACAAACCAAAGACAAAAGTTTACAAAGAACACCTCTTTTGCATCTATCATAGACAAAGAGGAGATGATATTGAAGTTTGTCATGGATTTAAAGGAATTGTGTAAGATTTATTTGAAGCAGGTACAATAAAAATTGACAACCCACTAGCCCAAAATAACCAAAACCTAGGCATATATTAGACACCTTTGCCACATTGAGAGGTGAATCAACAACCGACAGGAGCATCAACTTCTACAGTTCCTCCCAATCAGGTTAATTATGTGTCTCAACTACCACAAGGTTTTGTAGGGGCTATTAGTATAGTTACCCTTGGACAAAGGTAATCTAATCGCACAACCCAGGCTCCGGTAGCATCACCAACTAATGTGCCCATACAACTTGGATTGAGTGGCCCACCACCACCATTCCACAACTGCCCTGTTGTTACATTGAATAGTTGGTTAACACAGAGTTTGAAGATGGCTTCAGCAAAATTGTCAATTTATGAACTAATACAACAATAAACACCTCACAAGGAAGCATTGATGGAAATTTTAAAGTCTATTCAAGTACAATCAGAAGACCCCAATGCATTCAATTTCTTTATGGGTAGTGTGCAAAAATGCATAGAACCCTCAATAGTATTCTATGACTTTGAGGAAAAAAAAATATCAGTAGATTCACCTAATCCACCATTACACATAGTAGCTCACATTGACAGGAAACCCTTCAAGAGAGTTCTTATTGATACATGTTCTTCAATCAACCTCATTACCACACCTGCCATGATGAAGGTCAACGTCCCATCATCTCACATCACAACATCCACATTCACTCTTAGGGCGTTTAATGACGCTTTATGCTCAACTATAGGAAATGTTGTTCTTCCTATCATCGTGGGGGTGAAAACAATACATGTTCTCTTTCACATATTGGAATGGGAAATACAATATAACATACTTCTTGGACACCCTTGGATTAGGCAAATGAAATGTGTACCTTCAACATTGCATCAATGCTTAAAATATGTGCATGAAAGTAAGGTACATTGCATACCAGCTGACATTGAACCTTTCAAATACTGCAACTTTATTTCAAATCCTTATGAGCCTTTACTCCCATCAACACATCTAAACATCCAACCACTAGTCATTAGAACCATTCCATCAAGCACCACATCATAAAAAGCACCCATTCCAGAAGAGTTGTCTATATTTGATCCAACTTTCACATCTAAAACTGTTAGCTCAGCGCATCCTTCAAACACTGCATTTCATTTTCAAATTACACCCACTCATCCTTCTAATCAATTTCCAGCTCCATCTAGCACACTTCCAGATTCAAACCCACCATTCACATTCAAAGCACAACCCACATCATCAACCACTACTTCATAGTCATTAGAACCGTAGTCTCACAAATAGGGCCACCTGTTAGAGATAATCCAACATCGCCAGTAGAGCCAAGAGCTAGGGCTCAAGAACCCTCTTCATCCACAAGCCATTATCCACACAACCATCAAGAGTTGCAGTACATCTCATCAATCCAAGTATTGGTGAGTACATTATTGAAAGTGTCACAGTTACACCACCTATCGAGTCAGTCAGAGATTACGGTCACCCTCCCGACCCACCTTTAGCTATTGGTGATATATATAGAATGATTTCTCAAAAAAATGCAATAAATTTCATATATGGATGGATGGATTCTTCATCGAACCCACCTCCTCAAAATGACAACTCTTTACAAGAGTTTAATGAAAATATTGATTATCTATTGAACCCAAGTTTCCCAGTAATATATTTTCAAAGTTTTAGTTGGCAAGGATATGGACTTGGAAGACATGAACAATGTCCTCAACACATTATTGAACCAGAATATAGAGAGCCAAGTGACCACTCTGGTCTAGGCTATAAACATTCCATCGCGAGCTCTTCACTTAATCAAGATTTCCAAGAACTTGACATAGAATACAAGCAATAGGAGGAAAAGAGTGATGATGAGGATGAACCTAATGATGAGGATGAACCTAATGATGAGAATGAACCTAATTATGAGGATGAACAAATAGAAAGTAGATACCAAATCTACAATTTTTACCCTCAAGAGAAAGCTTTACAACGAGAAGCAGATTATGAAGATCCTACTAAGATAGCATACCTTAGGCAAGATCTTGAGCCACTAATACTAGGACCTCATATAAATGCCAATGGCTTCTGGATGAGTGACAATGATGATGATGAAACTAAAATTATTTTTATCAACCAAGCTCTTGAGATACAAGCCAGGAGAATGCTCCAAGATGAAGCACATCCTGAATGGTTTAATCAAGAAGAAGAACTTCAGGAAGAGATAATATATGGAGAAACCATGCAGAAGGATAATTGGTATCAACAAAATTTTCCAATAGACCACACACTTTTTTGGCTAAACAAAGAGTGTGAGGGTTCTGAACTGGAACCTCCTCCATCACATTGGTAAAGCATACAACAAAACCAATCACACACATTAGGTCAGTTGCAATCTAGAGAATACGAGTCATCAATTCTTGAATCGCAACTACCTCATTTCCATCAAGTCAACATGATTTTTGTTGATTTTCTCACCCCACTCCATAATCCATATAATGAGACAAAACATAGCTATATCGACACCAGTCTCATAGCCATGGATAGGATTTCATCCCTGCCATCCATTGCTGACTTCATCCTATCCGAAGAGTTGTTGCGCGCTTCAAACACTTATATTTTGCAACAACCGTCATCATCAAAAAATTTAGTTTTTTAAACTGAGATAGATGGAGACACCCCAAAAACATTTAAAAATGTCATAGATGATATCCACATCATCTCGAATCCACATCATCTAGAAGAAGGTTCTCACATGATAATAGAAGAGTCTATAGATGTGAACCTTAGTGAAGACATGGACAATCCCTAGATTGTCAAAATAGTAAAATAATTATCCATAGAAGAAAAAGAAAGCATCATAAACATGCTTATTAAAAATAAGGAAGTGTTCGCATGGTCCTACAAAGACATACCTGACTTAGATATGGACTTGGTATTCCATAACCTTACGCTAGCACATGATGCCAAGTAGTTCAAGCAGAAGCTTAGGAAAGTTCATCCAATAGTCGCATTAATTGTGAAAGAAGAATTGCAAAAGTTATTGGATGTACACTTCATAGTACAAATCGATTATCCTTAATGGCTTTCAAATATGGTACCCGTTCGCAAACCGAATGGGAGGATACAAGTATGCACTGATTTTTGATATTTAAACAAAGCGTGTCCCAAGGATGATTTTCCTTTGCAAAATATAGATCAATTAGTAGACTCTTGTGTTGGTCATGAAATGCTCTCCTTAATGGATAGTTTCTCCGAATACAACAAAATTTGGATTAATCTCGAAGATCAACATAAAACATCGTTTACAATGCCTTGGAGGATATTCTGCTACAGAGTGATGCCTTTTGGATTAAAGAACGTAGGAGCTACATATCAACATGCCATGACGTACATATTTCATGATTATATGCATAAGATAATCAAATATTATGTAGATGATCTTATTGCTAAATCAAAAATGCATCTTGAACACATAGATGTGCTAGAAAAGGCATTTAATCGATTAATAGAGCATAAGGTAAGGTTAAATCCTAAGAAGTGTGTATTTGGTGTCACATCAGGAAAACTTCTAGGATTCATTATTTCCAAGCGAGGCATTGAAGTAGACCTAGGCAAGGTAAAAGCAATATTAGAAATGTCACCTCCTAGAAACTTGAAAGAGTTGCAAAGTTTGCAAGGAAAATTCCAATCTATTCGACGATTCATTGTGCAACTCTTAGATAAATGCAGGCCTTTTAATCACCTGTTACAAAAAGGAGTGATATTTTCCTAGATAACTGAATGTCAGGAGGCATTTGATGATATAAAGAAATATCTAGCCTCACCACTAGTTCTTACGCCATCAAAAATAGGAGTCCCATTTCACCTATACATTTTTGCAACATATTTTGCTTTAGGAACAATGCTTGCACAAAAGAATGAGAAAAATAAAGAGCAAGCAGTTTATTACATCAGTCGAACATTGGTAAGTTACGAAAAAAGATATGCTTATGTCGAAAAGTTATGCTTAGTAGTGGTTTTCACCACCAAGAAACTTAGACATTACATGCTAACCAATACCACCTATGTTATAGCTAGAGAAACCCCTCTGCGATACATGATGACTCACACTTACAACAACACCCGCACTATTAAATGGATAATGCTTTAATAGAATTCGACCTCGAATTCACAAGTCAAAAATCCATAAAAGGGCAAGTGATAGCTGATCAATTATCGAAAGCTCCACTGCACAATGATACAAGATTAATAATTGAACTTCCCTATGATTCAGTATTTTCTGTCATAGAACAAGAAGAAATAGTTTCACCTGAGGATGAATTAGATATGACAATTTTATTTTATGGATCAAAGTGCGAAAAAGGGCAAGGTGCAGGAGTTGTGTTTTACACACCTTAAGGAATACCCATTCCTTTATCATTCAAACTTGACTTCACATGCACTAACAATAATGCAGAATATGAAGCCTTAATACTAGGTCTTAAATCAACTATAGCAATGGGAGTAAAAAGAATAAGTATTTTCGGTGATTCTCAATTGGTTGTCTACCAAATAAAATGAGAATACTAATGTAAAGAGCCAGTATTAAAGAAATATTATGAAGTAGCATTACAATTGCTAGGAAAAATTTACTAGTATGAAATTAGTAACTTGCCACGATCGACAAATAGATTTGTGGATGCAATGGCTTCCTTGGGATCTCTCATCCCTAAAAATTAATATGGATAAATGCATCCTCTAATCATAATAACAGTGTATTAACCATCAATTCAAAAAGCAAAATCTATAGGTGAGAAGAATGTTTGTTTGATACATGTCGAACCTTACAATTCTTACCTTGATGAGATAAAATATTTTCTCAAGTCAGGAACACTACCAATAGAAATGACACAAATTGCAAAAATAACATTCAAATAAAGAGCCATTCATTTCACTTGGATATGTGTTATATAAACGTAGTTATGATGGAATATTACTACGATGTTTAAATCCAATTGAAGTAGAAAGAGCAATATCAGAAGCCCACGATGGTACTTGCGGTGGTCACTTCAACGGAATGGCAATTGCAAAAATAATATTGCGCATGGGATACTATTGGATGACAATGGAAAATGATTGTTGTAAATATGTCAAAAGATGCCAAAAATACCAAAATCATGCAAATGTGACCCATGTGCCATCACAAAATTTGCAACCCATTCAAATTTTGTGGCCCTTTTCACAATGGGGCCTTGACTTGATCATTAAAATGATACTTGCTTCATCAGGACAACATAAATTCATCATAACTGCTACATAATACTTCACAAAATGGGCAGAAGCAATTCCAATGACAACTATGAATGGACCTTGAATAGCAGAGTTTATACTTCAGCATATTATCTGTCATTTTGGAATACCCTCAAAAATAATTTCTGATAATGGAAAGTCATTTAAGAATAAATATGTTAGAGCATTGTGCAACAAATTCAAAATCCTACACAACTTCTCAATACCTTATTACCCACAAGCAAACCGGAAATATGAAGCAATAAATAAAACAGTCATATCCATTCTTAAGAAAGTGGTAAAAGATAATCATCGAGATTGGCATACTCACCTCCCTTTAGCACTATGGGCTTATAGAACAAGGATAAGAATGCCAATGGGAGCAACACCATTTTTACTAGTTTACGATGCAGAAGCAATATTACCATTGGAGCTCGAGATACCATCCTTGCGAATCGAGATATAGGAATTCATGAATGATGATACAACTAGACAGGAGCATCTTGACCAATTGACAATTATTGATGAGAAACATATCAATGCTCTAGAACATTTATTAGTATATCAAGATAGAGTCAAGCACGCTTACAACTCAAAAGTCCATCCTCGTAAATTTCAATTAGGGGAGCTAGTGCTCCAAGAAAATCAACAAAATACTAATGCTTTACCGCACTTAAGGGATAAATTTGCAACAAATTGGTTGGGCCCATATATAGTAAAGCAAAAATTGGGACAAGGAATGTACATACTTTCCAATTTAGAAGGAAAATTGGAGCTAGAACCACTAAACATTATGCACCTAAAGGAATTTTATGCATAAAACGACTTGCAATATATGTATATATATGTACATGGCTAAAACAAAAATAAAAAAATAAAATAAACAAAAGATTCCATTTTACAACATTGCATGCATTTCACATTGTAAATAGACATATTTTAAATTGCATTTTTCATATTACATTTGCATTTCAATTATATGTTCATACAAATATATATATATATATATATATATATATATATATATATATATATAGTTGCATCCATACAATTCCTTGCTCAGTAATCTTTAATAGTGGTGATGATACGACCAAGAAAACAAATTCCAATAATTGGGGGTATTCAACTAAGATTCTTTACAACTCAAAAATCATACACATCATATATGATATATCATACAATTTTCAGTCACTCAAACATGTCTAGTGAAAAACCAAACTTCATGAAGTGTCCAATTTTCCTTAGGACCAAAGCACTTTCATCACATTAAGAAAATCTTGAGTATGGTAGATTGACCCAAAAGCAATCTAGAACCAAATACACTTTTACAAATCTTTAAACATCTTGAATAGAAATATAATGCCAATTTGGGTAAACCTCAAAGCAAAAAAATAAATTCTTCGCTTACCCTATCACGCAACATAGTCCAAAAACAAAAATAGTGGTTATCACCACTACCAAAGTGAAATAGCAAATATAAATAAATGTAGAGTAGTAAGGATAGGGTAACATTCTCATCATACTTCGGTTGAGAATCCGATTCCCCAAAACTCTACACAAGAAAAAATTAACAACACACACCATAGATCTCTAAAACTGAAAAGATCATACTATGTTCCCCTCAGAAAGTTACGTAGTCATAACAAATGCTTAAATATCAACCATTGGACTATGGAGTGAGCCTCCAGCAGGGCTATAGACTCTTGAATGGCAGTGGAATAAAATCATGCAGGGCAACATGTCTCTCTCTCAAGAGGGAGACCTCTGAACACACACACGGGTAAGCTAGCCAAAAGGAAAACCCAGAAAGGTACCATCCAAGAATTACTCAAGATGGGGTAATAAACATCACAATCACATGCACTGGTTCTGGATTGCTTAGGGTCATCGACACGCAAGATTTAGAAAATGAACTTCACTTGCACACAATATGGTCCTAAAGGAAGTAAGATAACATTCAAGAAAAATGGTTAACATTATTAGCTTCTTTGAGTATTTGAGAATATTTTCAGTTACATATCAAAAACCAAATCATTATCCATATCACCATCCACATACCATTTATACATACCACATACATCACCACAAAGAATAATCAAGTGGGATACCCCCAATTGCAAATATGAACCAGTAAAGGTCAAATACTCTGAGCTAAATAAGATTACATGAGCACCATGCATACCATGATTACATTTGCATTTCAATTATATGTTCATACAAATATATATATATATATATATATATATATATATATATATATATATATATATATATATATATAGTTGCATCCATCCCATTCCTTGCTCAGTAATCTTTAATAGTGGTGATGATACGACCAAGAAAACAAATTCCAATAATTGGGGGTATTCAACTAAGATTATTTACAACTCACAAATCATACACATCATATATGATATATCATACAATTTTCAATCACTCAAACATGTCTAGTGAAAAACAAAACTTCATGAAGTGTCCAATTTTCTTTAGCACCAAAGCACTTTCATCACATTAAGAAAATATTGAGTATGGTATATTGACCCAAAATCAATCTAGAACCAAATACACTTTTACAAATCTTAAAACATATTGAATAGAAAGATAATGCCAATCTGGGTAAACCTCAAAGTGAAAAAAGAAATTCTTCACTTACCCTATCATGCAACATAGTCCAAAAACAAAAATAGTGGTTATCACCACTACCAAAATGAAATAGTAAATATAAATAAATGTAGAGTAGTAAGGATAGGGTAACATTCTCATCATACTTTGATTGAGAATCTGACTCCCCAAAAATCTACATAAGAAACAATTAACAACACACACCACAAATCTCTAAAGCTGAAAAGATCGTACTATGTTCCCCTCAAAAAGTTATGTAGTCATAAAAAAGGCTTAAATATCAAACCATTGGACTATGGAGTGAGCCTCCACCGAGGATATAGACGCTTGACTGGCAATGGAGTAAACTCATGCAGGGCAACATGTCTCTCTCTCAAGAGGGAAACCTCTGAACACACACACGGGTAAGCTAGCCAAAAGAAAAACCTAGAAAGGTACCATCCAAAAATTACTCAAGATAGGGCAATAAACATCACAATCACATGCACTGGTTCTGGATTTCTTAGGGTCATCGAAGCGCAATATTTAGAAAATGAACTTCACTTGCACACAATATGGTACTAAAGGAAGTAAGATAACATTCAAGAAAAATGGTTAACATTACTAGCTTCTTTGAGTATTTGAGAATATTTTTAGTTACATATCAAAAACCAAATCATTATCCATATCACCATCCACATACCATTTATACATACCACATACATCACCACAAAGAATAATCAAGTGGGATACCCCCAATTACAAATATGAACGAGTAAAGGTCAAATACTCTAAGCTAAATAAGATATTTGAGAATATTTTCAGTTACATATCAAAAACCAAATCATTATCCATATCACCATCCACATACCATTTATACATACCACATACATCACCACAAATAATAATCAAGTGGGATACCCCCAATTGCAAATATGAACGAGTAAAGGTCAAATACTCTGAGCTAAATAATATTACATGAGCACCATGCATACCTTCATTCAGTTACATAACTATAAATCAAAATGCATTTTACACATTCATTTGCATTCATTATCATAGCACTAACATAGAAATATAAGATTGCATAATATAAACATTGCAAAGCATAAACAAGAAGAATACATATACAAATAATGCATGTGAATACCGAAATAAAATGCCATGTATATATATAAATACAAAAGTCTACAAAGTACAAAATTCCCGAAGGTAGTATACATCGGAGCACTGAGGCTCATACTAAGATAAAATATACAAAAAAAATAAATAAGGCAATACAACATCTAGCTAGTGCTGGCAAGATCCCTTCATGGACCCTACGTTGTAGAAGACCCATGAGAGCTAGAAGTACGATGAGTCCTATGACTCATCTCAGTTCCTCGGGTAGCAATGACAACAGATGATGAAGGAGGAATAGGTAAAAGAATTGGACGCTCATGAAGAATGTTCTCCAACATCTAGATGTAGACTTCTTGCTTACATAGGCTCCTCAAATCAACACCCTTGTGAGTAACCCTCTGAGAAATATCTGCCCATAGAGAAGTAATAGTCAAAGCAAAATCATCACCTCCAACACCTGACTGCAATCGAGAAAGCTCACCCTATAAACGGGTAATCTCACCACCAAGTCTAGTGATATCTGCATCCTTAGCAACCAAAATGGTGCTGCTAGGTCCAACCTGTAACCCATCCACCTCAGCCTGAAGATGAGTCACCTCACCCTGATACCATGCTAACTTGGCCTTCACTCGACCTAGCTCTAAATCCATGCTATCTCACTCATCTTGGAGAATCCCCCACTCCTCCTTCGACCATTGAGGAGGTAAACCCTCATCATCATCACCACCACCCTCCTTAGGTTGTTGAACATCCATACCTGTGTCATCTCTCAAAGAGCTACCATGTTGATGCTTCGTCGACCAAGGAACCCATCCATCCACATCAACATCATCACCACTCCCATCATCATCTACAATGATGCTAGGAGTCCACAGAGGCTGACTCACAAACCAAGCATCATACTTAGTAGTTATGCCAACATCATCCAATTCAAGCACCTCCAAGTCTAATTCATCAACAGGATCGTCGACTCACCAAAAATCAAGAGCAACAGGCAACCCCAACTCATCAGCTCATCGCCTGTATGTAACAGGTGCATCCAAAACATCCTGAATAAGACCAAACTGTCATAGTACATGAGGGAACTAGATAAACTACATATCCCTCAAATGGGTGCCAACAACCCATCATCCCTGCCTAACGCGACGAAGCTCCACTATATCCATCACCCAATCCAAACCCCTCCAAGGCCACCAACACATTAGGTCCCTAGTCAGAGAACTCAAGATATCTCTAAAATTCAAAGTGCTTGCAATAGATCAACTGACCTCCTCACTAAGAACCACTTGTATGCTCAGGGAGATGTGACATCCATGCCATAAGGTAAACCAATAGGACGACCAATGATAACATGCTGCCAACACCAAATCTGGAGCAGCAAACTATAGCCCAAGCCCTTGCGCCCATGCCTCTTCACGTCATAGAGCACACTATAAACCTCGTAGAGAAGAGCGGGAGCCCAAGCTAACTGATGAAGATCAGCTATCAAGTCAAGAACAATAGGCACCTGGTTTCACGGGATCCTCGATCCCACGGAATTGGGTAACAAAATGTTGCAAAATATGTACATCATAAATGTAGGTAATGCACCCAAGCTACCAGTTGTAAAGAGATCCAAATACGCAATGTTGCCCCTGCTACAATCGATGTCCCACATCTCACCAAACAGAGGGAAAAGGGCCTCCTTCTTGTCAAAGGTCAACACGAATGGTAGGACCCTTGATAGGGACATGGAAGATACGGTAGATATCCTTGAGAGTGATAGTCAACTCCCCTGTTGGGAGCTAAAATGTGCCCTTGTCTAGATTCCAACGCTCAACAAGTACTGCAAGGAGATCCTCATCAGCTTGGACGATGCCTAACCGCCCACAACTGTCTAAACCAATGGTCTAAAGTAGATTCCAATCGTCATCAGAAAGTGATTTCCGCACTTTTCGAATGGTCCTCGACCACCTATGTCGAGCATCAAGAAGCTTAACCTAAAAAGAAAACATATAAAAAAAACAAAAATTAGCACAATTTTCTAGAAATAAAAGCAAAAATGAAATTTTTTTTTTTACATAAACTAGGTAATAAAAAACAAAAATAATTTTTTTTTTACCTACTCTAGGTAATAAAACAAAAAAAATGATTTTTTTTTACCTAACCTAGGTAATAAAAACAAAAATAAAAAAAATTACTTACCCTAGGTAATAAAAGCAAAAAAATAAATAAATAATTACCTACCCTGGGTAATAAAAGCAAAAAAACAAAAAAAAAATACCTGATCATGGTAACAAAACAAAAAAAATGAAAAATTTTACCTACCCTAGGTAATAAAAGTAAAACAAAAAAAAAACGAATTTTTTTTACCTAACCTAGATAATAAAAACAAAATTAAAAAAAAAAATTTACCTACCCTAGGTAATAAAAGAAAAAAAACAAAAAAAAATTACCTAATGATGGAAACAAAAACAAAAACAAAAAAATATATACCTACACCAGGTAATAAAACACAACAAAACAAACAAGAAAAAAAAAGGGCAACACGCCTACCTCGGCAAATTGGCCATCAACTTCCACTCCAACCGAGCCACCACCACCGCTCCCCTTGCCAACCTCCATCTCACTCATCACTTTAACCGACCAACCAATGACAACTGGCAAAATGATATTGAAAATGACAGCAACCTATAAATAGCCACTTTTAGCGAAAAAAAATGTGTGCTCGCATTTTTTGCGGCACGCGAAAACGCAAACACGTGTTTGAAGGTGAAAAATGTGAAAACGCGGTTTCATAAAGCAAAACGTAAATCTGCATTTTTTTCCAAAATAACCGCAAGTCAACGGTTTCAAGAAAAATAAAATAAAAATTCTAATCCACCTAATCATCTGGAGTGAAACTCGTATCTAGTGGATTATCCTATACACCTAGTGGTTGCAGCGACTAGCAATCCATGCAAACCGGTTGGATGGGTAAATCACCATAAGGAAACTCATTCAGAAATCACAAAAAAAAACAACAATGAATCAAGTCGATAAGTCCCTAAAATCTATGAGCTTAAATGTGTTCTAAAACAAATTTGCCAAGGTAATCCTACAAAAATCTTCTATTGGGACAAAAACAGAACAACAAACAACAATTTGGTAATAATAAAAAAGAGTGGTCAGAAATTGCAAGAACACAAATAATCCCAAACTTGGGGCACAAAGAAAATCAAGACAAAATTCATTAACAAAATAAACATCATTAAATAAACAACCCACTTTCAGCATTCATATTTTGTCAATTGGCTTATGGGTGTCAGCCTTTACCCAATCGTCAATTGAGGGGGTAAGAAAACAAGTCAAAATTCTAAATTCATTCATTCTGTGTGTCAAATAGAAATGCACCCATTCGTCCAATAAAGTTAGATGTCATTAGTTTTTGCATCGCATTGTGTTGTACACAACGTAGTACAAAAAGGGGCAATTGTAGACACCAAAATCTAGCACCCTTTAGTTCACATTCACCACCTCACCATCAAATCCTACATAATAAAGATATATGCCTAAGTTCTAACTTAGGGATATAAAATCCTGCACATCATTATACTTTCCTAATTTATTTAATTAGGAAAATCACCCTAGGATACCCTGTCTACCCATTGGACATGTGTCTTGGACACTTCATCCAACATCCATACCACATCTTACCCACTCTTGTCCCCTTTGTCCTTGCACATGAGACAAATTCCCAACACCCATGCCACAACTCCTTTGTTGTTGTCCCCTTGTCCCTTCACATAAAACAACATCCCACATCACACTCCACTTGGAGCCACATCATCCCAGTTAAGTGAGCCACACTGAGTGACTCACTATAACTACCCCTTCCACTTGGTAGTCCAGATTTGCCACTTGGTAAGTCAGGCTTGCCACCTCACATTCCCCTCCAAAGCCCTAGCTAGCCTATAAAGGCACCATCAATCCACCAAATAGAGGGAGCTAAATTTGCGTACCAACATGCTATCGAAATAGATATAGACCCAACAAGAAATTGAGAGCGTGAAGTTGAATCTGACCGTTGGATCGAATTATGAGGCAATCTATTATTCAGTCAAAATCGCCCGTCCATGGTTCCACAGTCAAAAAAGTACATCCACGGTTTCACAACCACATGTCCATGGTTTCCAGCTCATAATCGCACTTCCACGGTTCCACAGTCCCGAGAACAAAAAATGGATTTCATCAATATAGATTAGTGATTTGAGTATTAAGCAAGGCTTTATTTGTTAACTATTTTGTGTTATCTGCTTTTCATCCATATCAGTAATAGGTTTATCTGTAGCATTGGATTTATTTCTTGAATATACTTGTGCTACTAATCCCCTTTGCTGGTTTGCATGTGTGCAGGTAATATGTATCTTGGATAGGCTGCTAAAGCTGGAGTTGTCTCATGCTGGATACCAAAGCCCACTCACCCTTTGAAGCTATAACTGGATACGAGGAGAACATTGTACATTATGAAAGATCTGGAAAACTCCCAGAGAGAAATTTGTATCACATTGAGGCAAATATTGTAACATTGTACCCAAGCTACTTGGGACAATCCAAAATATTGTAAATTTGTATTGCAAGAGTCAATATATATAAAGGATTTCATTATTTTGGGCAATCTCTTTGTGTGTGTGTGATTTTACATTGCAAGTGTTCAAGTATTTTAGTTACACTTTGAATCCCATAATTCTCTCTCCATATGTTGTTTTTTATTTAGTGTAGGTTTTATCACATATTTCTTTCCAAGGCACTTTATTCTTTCTTCAGTTTGTGGCTTAATGTTAGGATCCTATCCTAAAACAACTATGTACTTATCTAGTGTTAGTGTATGTTTACACCAAGGGTGCCTAGAATCATGGGCCCATTATAATGTAACCTTTAATTTTATTGTAAGTATGAGTTAGTAATCCAAGTTCTCTCTTACATGTAGATCAACCCTTGAACATTAGGGTTAGGGTAAATAAGAGTTCATATAAGGACATGGGTTTAGAGTAGAAGGCATATGATATTTTTCTCATTTGATATTAGAGCTATACTTCCAAGGAAGTTTCTTCCTCAAAGATGCATGTGTATATGTTTTGCTTGATTAATATAAGTTTGTTTCTATATCTATCCAATTATTTCCATGAGCACTTCTCTTATTTTTATTTCAAGGTTATTTAGTTTGTGAGCATTTTCGTTAATTATTGTATTACTATTTGGGTTATGCTTATTTTTATGTGAATGTTCCTTAAAAGTGGTATTAGATCTCTTTCTAAGGTCATGTTATGTATAAATAACAATAGTAGTTCTTGTCCTTCCATCCATTTTTCTATTCTAAAATTTTTCATTTTGTTTATTTTCTATTAAAGTATCTTTCCAAAAGAACATATTTTTTCTTTGTTTTTAGTAGAGTAGGTTAGAAACCATGCACTAAAGGTTTTAAAATATCATGGAGGGTATATTATTAATGGGTAAGCTATATGGAACATAAAGCATCTAGTAAAATGATGGGTGCTTAGACCCCAATACCTAAGCCTTAGACAACACCCATACATGGCTATGAGGTCCCATGTACCCTTGGGTATATAGGAAGACCACCTAGGAATATAAGAAGATTTAACCCATACAAAGATATTGGTCATTTGAGTTTTATGATACATCAGTAAGTGGTTAGCCCTAAGAAGTTACTCTCATAGTACCCTAAAAAATAGATAATGATGCTATGGGTACAACATAACCCTCCATAGTTATATCTATGAAATATTGGTTTTGTCACTAATCATGAACATGATCATATATCAAAGATCCCACAAAATAAAACAAATCTTATTGAAAAATTTGTTTCAACCCTTTATCATTCTAAAAAAGTAGATTTGAGCATACTATGAAAGAGAATACTCTAGTCAAAGTCTAACAATGTAGAGAATATCTAGTCTAATAGTGCAAATAATATCTAATCTAACAGTACAAAAAATATCCAGTGTAAAAGTGTATAGAATATCTTTTCTAACAGTGTAGAGAATACGTAGTCTAATAGTGTAGAGAATATACTATTTGATAGTCAGAGTAATCAATTATTAGTAGTCCAACAACAAAGTAGTTAGTTATTAGTTGTCCATTAGAAAAGCAAAAAATTGTTAGTAGTCTACAAAAAAAAATTAAAAATTTAATATTTTCCATTTTATGAGGTAGCCCATTGCAATCCCCTCTTCAAGTTCATCATTTTGAGACCTAACTGTAGTAACCCATTTTTGGAACCCTACCTTCCAAAAATCACCATTTTTTGGTGTAGTACATTTTTATTATCTCTAGTTCAAGCCAATTATATTGAGATATAACTCCAATAGACCTTTTTAAAAACCCTAAAGTGAAAAATGGTTCATGGTATTAGATCTACTCAAGAGTTAAAGCAATTGGATGAACAGGTGAACAAATTTGAAGCTTATCAATCATCAATCCTCTAGGCATTATCCAAATTAGAAAAATTTGAATAACTAAAGACCTCAAAAGTTGTTAAATAGGTCCAAATACAAAATATAACATTATTATAGGGTAATCATTATGGTTTCAAGGTAATTGTTGCAAGGGAAGACCATAAAAAACCTTACCTCTAAATATAAATCAAAGAATACCTAAGCTAGACTTTCAAAAATTTGATTATGATGATCCAACTAGTTGCTTGTATCAAGTTGAACAATATTTTTCTCTTCATGCCACTCCTCATAATAAAAATCCTACAATTGCATCCTCCAACCTAGAATAGGAAGTAGTATAATGGTACCAAAGGTTAGAGAATATGAATCCAAGGCTTACATGGCATGAATTTGGGTGTAAATTACTCACTCATTTTAGACCTAGTGAATATGAAGATTTTATAAGATCCCTCACCAAGTTAAGATAAATTATATATATACATGATTATAAAAGATTTTAAAAATCTAGCAAATGATAGTAGGAGATTGAGAGTCAAGTTTTTCCAAATTTATTTCATTAGTGGATTAAAGGAATATTTATATGTTGAGGTAAAAATGTTCAAGCCAGACAACATGATGATAACTATAATATTGGCTACATTTGTAGAGGATAAATTCATAGCACAAAGGTATAATTTTAAACCACCATAGGCTCAAACCCCATTTGCATCTCGAACATAATCAAACTAAAGAAACAAACCACCTTAGGTTAAATGTCTCTCTTGCAAAGAAATGAAAGCATGTCGGGAATAGGGTCTATGTTACAACTATGATGGAAAATATTCTATATACCATGAGTGTGTAAAATAAAAGTTATATTTACTAGATGTGGGTGAACCTTCCATAAGGGAAATACATGACAAAAGGAAGAACAAACTAGATATAAATCAACTTGAAGAATCCAAACCAACAGAGGAACCAAAATCTAAAATTTCAATACATATATTTCAAGATTTCTACTCCCCAAACCATGAAGGTTTTGAGAAACTTATATCTAAACATTCATCTCTATCATACAATAGACACCCAATTTTTTCCCATATATTGATCACCAAACATGTCATCCATCACCCCTTGACTAATTTAACCAAATCACCTTTTTGTACCTAAATTTGGGGTAAAATACCCCCTCAACTTTGTTCTTAAAACTTGATCAAATGACCTCCAAATTTAACAAAATTAGTACCATTTAAAATATCTTGAAACAATATTTCCATAAAATATAGAAAAAACCATATTTTATCCAATATTAATATCCCAAATGGCTTAAAAATAAATCCACCTAGTTTAGGTGGTGAATTTGCTGACTTAGAGTGAATCTGCTTTTAGCCTAACATATTCACAAAAAAAATCAAATTTCAAATTCCCCTACCAAACTTAACCTATAATGTTCAAATTTTTGAATACATCAAATAACTAGAAAATACATCGAGTTGTAAATACACCAAGTCACAAATACATTGGTGATGTATTAGCATAGGTGACATATTTGTATTTGATATGAAAAAACTTAAATTGCTCCTCGAATAGCCTGTTAAGGTATAAATATTATTTTCTCATCTTGTTGCCACCATAGGCAATTAGTAGACAAGCAAAAAAAGTGGAGGATTTACTTCCACTCTCTCTACTTTCCCAAAGAGGACCCCAAATCAAGGGCAACTAATTATATGGTACAATCAACAACAAATCAGCCCTACCACTAGCCAAACCAACTCACATATGAGCCACCTCATCCCTCCCATTTGGAAAACTCCAAGAGGGAAAAATTCTATAAATTAGACCATTGGGGGAGAATTCCATGATAATTATTTCTCACAACAATGTTCTACAAAATTCACTAGAAAAATAAACAAGAAATGAAGTGATACTAAAATCCTTTCTTAGAGTCACCAACAATTTTGCCGCAAAGCAAGGAGAGGAGGCCTCTTGTGCTTGGAATCTTGGTGATACCTTTCTAGCATGCTTTAGTTCTAATTTTTAATCATCATTAGAATGTTTGTTTTTCATAATTTGCATTCATGGTATGAACTTCTATATGTTGTTTTTTCGAATCTAACCATCACTTTTGTGAAAGTTTTCTTGTCTTAGCTTGTAGGCACCTTAGAAAGCCATTACAAAATATAGATAGCCATAAAATCCTCTACTGCTCTAGCAAGAAGTACCCTTGGTGGTCCCATGGCAATATTTATTGTCCCATCGATGCATTGAGTGAATCCATTGAGCAAATATATCTCTAGCGATGTATTCACATAGAGATTTTGTGTAGTAATTTTGATAATAGTCATTATTTATTTTTCAATACCTAGAATGAATATACGAACTAAACCTACTTTAGACAATGTATTCACCATAACTACGAGGAACCTTAGATTATCTATCCTCCTATAATCTAGTCTAACAAAATATATTCATTTGCATCCCTTTGAGAGATAGAAGTTTCATATTTCTTAGCATATCCTGTAACAAATCCACTTTAGTTATTATAGCAAACTCATAAATTAAAATAGTTCCCATTGGCATATTCACTATATATATCTCTACATCCATATCCAAGATAAGATCATCTCAATTTTTGTATAAACAGAGGGCTTGGTTGTGCAAACTAGGAAGAATAAACTTTTTTGTTGTTTGGTAGGCCCTAAAACTATACCATCCATATTTTTTTATTAGTTTTGTAGGTTTTAGATGAATATTCTAACTAAAATAACTCCAATCAATGTATTCACACAAGGATCATATTTCACTCTAGTTGACATAATTACATAAGGAGTGTATTAAACTCTAGACGACATATTCACACCAACTACTAGAACAAGTAAGTACCCCCAGTCCTCCAGTTTTCTAGTTCATTTTATAAACTTGTTTGTTTGCTTTTATTTTGTTCCTTCCTTCCTTTTTAGCACATAAAAGAAAAAATCAAAAGAATCATTAGTCTAATTATCATTTGTCTCAATTTACTAGTAATTCAAAACAAATATCGCATGTAGCCTTGCATTAGGTTAGTTTGTGTTATTTTATCTTTCTTGCACCCTTGTCTTCATAATAAAAGAAAAATAAAAATTCCCTTTGTAACATAGGTAGCAAAATCATCAAAAATCAAGTTGCATGTAGGATAGAATTGTATTCTTGCATCATTATCTTCATATTATATTTTATTGCACTCTCATATTGCGCATTAGATCCTAAGATAGTTGGCCAAAACTTAGGTGTCTTCTAAATTGAATACATAAAACTAGATTAGGGAATCTCTAAATCCCTTGGTGAACATGAAAATATCCCACCAAATATAATATTGTACATAAAACATAGTTATTTCAAAAATGACGGGTTAGCAGTAGTACTTTCCCACCTAAGTGTGGACGAGGCCAAGAAAGAGAAAATTGCACCCCTAGGGGCAAAAACTCCCAAGACAAGGTGCAACCTTTTTGGCATCCCACACGTACTTTTATTTATATAATACTAGACTTTAGAAAATAGTACAAGATTTATTAGTAGTAGAGGTCATTCGATTGAGTGTTAGCCCATATTTTTCTCCAATACTTTTGATTCATAAGAAATATGGGCCTTGGTAATTATGTATAAATTTTTAAGAATTCCATAAAATTACCATCAAGGATAAATTTCCCATCCCCTTCATTGATGATTTCTTAGATGAACTTCATGGTGCTAGTTTCTTCTCAAAGCTTGATCTTTGTTTAAGTTATCATTAGATTGTATTTCAAGAAGAAGATATTTTGAAGATAGCATTCCATGCTCTTGAAATCCATTATGAATTCCTTGACATGCCATTTGGTCTTAACAATACACTATCCATCTTTCAAAGTTTCATGAGTGTAATATTTTGACCATTTTTGTGTAAATTAATTTTGGTCTTTTTTATAACATTCTAGTTTATAGTTGTACATGGACAAAACATTTGCAATATTTAGACTAGACACTATAGATCTTGGTTGATAATAAACTATATTCAAAACAATCCAAATGTTCTTTTGGGATGTAGGAAGTAGAATATCTAGACCATATAGTTTCAAGGGAAGGCATCAAGGTGGACCCTAAAATATTTAAAGTCATACAATAATACCCTAAACCATAGAATTTCAAATGTTTATAGGTTTTCCTAGGTCTCGATGACTATTACCAAAGTTTTACACATGATTATAAAAATATCACATTCCCTTTGACTGCTATGTTGTACAAGAACTCGCTTCTTTGGTCAGAACTCGCTAAACACACATTTTTTATACTCAAGCAAGCTATGCTCTCTACTCTCATCATTGATATACATAATTTTTCTAGGCTATATGTGGTTGAAAGTGATGCCCTAAGAAGAGGAATTGGTGTAGTGTTTATGCAAGAAGGGTGGTCATTAGCCTTCACTAATAAGGCATTATCAAGCAAAATATTATGAAAATAAACTCATAAGAAAGAGATGATGGTGATCATATTTGGTGTAAACCAATGAAGGGCATATCTTATTGGGCAACATTTTTCCATAAAAATGGACCAACACAACTATAAGTACTTTTTCAAGTAGTGCATATCTATGCTCTCACAACAAAAATCGGTTATCGAACTATACAAAATGATTATGAGATCATTTATAATAAGAGAAAGTAAAATGTAGTCGATGCACTATCCTACCAATAAAAGGATTAGTGTATGGTATGTACCATATCTACTCTCTTACTCAGTGGATCCACTAGTTTCAAGGAGAAATGACCCAAGATCCCACCTTGCAATCAATTGTTTAGCAACTTCAAACTAATTTTAACTCTCATACAAGATATACATAAGATGTGCAATACATATGATATTGGGGTTGCCTTATTATCTATAAAAATATGCCACTTCATGAGTTGATATTACAAGAAATGCATGCTTCTCTAATCATAGGATATTCAAGCTTCTTAAAAATGTATGAACAAGCTAAACACACTTTTATGGGTAGGAATAAAATAGGATATCCAAACATTTGTTTTAGAATGTGACACTTGTGAATGCATTAAGGGAGAAATTATTTGCACACCAGTCAGTCTCTTCAATTTTAGAGACCATTTGAATAAATATTTCTTTGGATTTTAGGCTAGTTATTTTAGGAAGGAACTATTTAGGCTACATGGGACACAACTTAAAATGAGTTGGACATACCATCCATAAATTGATGGGTAAACTAAAATTCTCAAGTGCTTAGGTACTTACCTATGTTACTTTGCATCTATGAAATTGACTCATTGGGTCAAATGGTTTTCTTTGGTCAAATGGTTGTATATACTTGTTATCAATCCACCAAGATGACACTACATGAAATAGTTTATAGAAAAACCACCATCATCACTCTTACAAGGTTCAGATATTGGATTTTACTCTCATGGAGTATGCATAATTACTTTAAAATATCAAATATAATTTGATCACGTCACAAAACCATATGCGATAGCAAGTAAATTATTATCACTTCAATCACAGGTTTAACATTGAGGATATAGTTTTCTTATGCCTATAACCCTATAAGAAGTCATTGCTAAAATACCATGGTAGTTAGAATATAGAATCAAAATTATATGGATCATATAAATTACTCCATTAGGTTGATCTTATGGCCTCAAATTTAGTATTGCTCCCTTCTTCCACATAAATCTAGTTTTCCACATCTCATATTTAAAGAAGGTCCTTGGAAATCATATACATATCCAATCCACACCACCCTAATTGGATGAGAAAATATTGATCATATTAGAACCTAAGAATATTTTGTATCAACATACACACACACACACTTCAAAACCACATTCTTATATATGTCCTAGTACGGTGGCAAGGACTATAGCCAAAATATATTATGTGGAAGCCATTCCATCAACTACAATAGTAGTTTCTTCACTTCAATATTTGAGGACAAAGCTTCTTGAAGAGGAAGTACATGTTAGGATCCTATCCTAACACAACTATGTACTTTTTAGTGTTGGTATACATTTGCACCATGGGCACCTAGTGGCATGGGCCGATTATGATGTAACCTTTACTTTTATTATAGGTAAGAGTTAGTAGCTTAAGTATCCTCTTTCATGTGGACCAACCCTTGAGCATTAGGATTAAGGTAATTAAGTGTATATAATTTCATGGGTTTGGAGTAGAAGGTATCTAATATATTCTCATTTAGTGTCACAACTCTACTTCTAAGGATATTTCCCCCTCGAAGAGATCTACGATATCTATTCTACTTAATTAATATAAGTATGTTGTTACTTTTATCTAGTTATTTTTATGAGCACTTCTATTATTTTTATTTAATGGTCATTTAGTTTATGAGCATTTCCATTAATTTTGGCATTGCTACTTAAATTATACCTATTTTTATATAAAAGTTCATATCACATAAGAGACACATTGTGGTGGTGAAAATATATATTAGAGATCTAGAATGTAACATGAATATTAGTTGATGGATGCCCAAGTAGAAGCATAGGAGGGTCAGATTAGTAGACCTTGAGGTTATAAACAGTTAAAAATGCTTAGGTACATATCTATTAATCAATCCATTAGGAATAGAATTGTTCACATCCCCTAGAAGGCTTGTAGTCTCACTATAGTGCTTAGGATATCTTTCTTAATATCTTAAATCTTTTAATTTCTATTTTTTGCCCATAATAAATAAGAGCATTAGTTTATTTAACAATTGCACTACCAAAATTACTAGAGTGATACACCAAAGGACTATATTTCATAAAGTAATGCTCTCATTAAACAATGGTATTTTTCAAAAGTGAAACTATGTCCAAAATCCTTAGGACCCAAAAAAAAAAACTTTCTCCTTGGATTAATTAATTTCATATGGTCAAAGAGGGTTTCCTCCATAAACATATGCTCTAGTTTAATTAGAGCCAAATAGTAAAATTAATATAAAGAGCATGTAAAATCATAATTCAAAAATAGATTCCAATGTGCATATCTCATGGACTTGATGAATTATTTAGCAAAGGAAAAATTTAGTTTGTTTCATAGGAATTAAGGAGAAGACACATAGAGGTAAACTTCTTCCTTCTTCCTCCTAACACATGGTGTTAGTACCTTTACAAGACTACACTCATCCCTCTAAGAAAACTCTATAAACAACATCATTGCATCCTTTAGCTTATAAGAATAATATTGTTCTTCTTCTACTCTATAGTAGCAAGCTTCTCCTAATAAGGAGTCTCTACCTCAAGGACACCTTTTCCAAACCTCTCCATCAACCAATTTATCGAAGATCAAGGATCTCATGGACTCTAAGATATTCTCAATATTTAATATCCCCCTTCATAAAGTATAAATGTATGCTCATCCAAGGTTAGGAATTTCTTCTCTCTTCTTCTCTTTGTCTTTTTATTTCATTGTTATCAAATTCTAAAAATTTTATACTTTCATTGTATAGTTGGTCTATTGATCACACTTTTTTTCTTCTTTATTCCTCTTCTTTTAGTTATCTTTTTTATCTTCTACCTCCACCTTTCATTCTTATCCATTATAATTATCCATATACCAAATCTAACCAAACCACCAATTATAATCATTTTGTGATTCATTGTCATTAGATTTTTACTTAGGCTTGGATTAATTGTGTTGCCTTTGCCTATGAGGTGAAGTGACCTTATTGGATCATCCAAATCTAGGGGAAATCATCCACTTATATAGCACTATTATGACCTTGGAAAACAAAAAATAAGGATTCATTTTTAGTATATATTTGTTTTTATTACATGAGAGTTAGGTGATCACTCCTTGGTGATGTTAAGAAGAACATATCCATAGGGTCTAGTGTAGCACATCCTTTTGAAATTGAATTCCAAATAATCCATTCAATAACCTTATCATAAAGTAATCATGTAAAGGCTTTTCTTTTCTTATTTATGTTTCTTTCCACATACATTCTTCGCATTTCGTAATTTTAATAAATTTGTGATGGATCAAGAAAACTATATAGCCTTCCATCTCACTAGGAATTGTTTTTGCTTGCACATATGGTTCACCCAAATTTTAGGTTAGATGATGAATTTTATTATTATATAGATAGATAGATAAAATGGTAAAAGGTAAAGTAGTTTTTAATGTCAACAAGACCATAGGTCATATGAGATGACCCTCATAAGATGTTATTACCCAAATATTTGTTTATCCAACCAAAATTTAATTATCAAAGTATGATTTACAACTCTACCCCCTATTGAATTCAAACCTTAAACCTCATATGAAGTTCCAAACCCTTATGATTAGGCCCACTCAAGTTGAGTGATATACTTAGCAATAAAATAAAAACAAGTAAAAACTATCTTCATGTAGGAGTTGGATAACTATCAAGAAAATGTTAAAATTCTAATTACTTTATTCAAATAAAATAAATAAATTTATATGTTAATTATAATATCAATCCTTAAATTCATCCCTCAACATTGCCATGTTTTAATAGTATCCTTATTCATAATTATTTCTACCACTCATAAGAATAAGAAATTCCAAATGTGTTAAAATTGATTAAGTCTATAACTATGTTAAAAGAAATTTAAATTAAAATAACAAAATATGTAATAAAAGAAAATATTAATGATTATCAAACTACCCATTTAATTTTGGTCCACCTTTGTAGTGTAAGTGGAGAAGGCAAGTCTGGTCCCATTGAACGAATGTCCACGATTTGAACCTCTGCAATGTGAAGGGGGACACAAAAAATTCTCCTGTGGTTTCTCTTTAGATATACCCAGATGAGACGACACTACTTGTCACCTAAGAGCGGATCTTGGGATTTTCTCTCTACCCTAAGAGTTTTCAAAAATATATAATATTATTTTATTCCCATACCTTGGAGGAGTTTTTCATTTTTTTAATTTCTTGTTTGAGTGACACCCTTGCTTAAGTGGGAAACTTCAAATTTGAATTTTTTGTAGACTTTGTCTCAGTTTAGTTTTTTGTTATTTTGGAAGCTCTTCTTTGAAGGCTTTCTCACTTCCTAAAATATTTAGGAACCCTTTCAAAACCCTTTTTTCCAACCAATTAAAAAAACTAATGATAAATGTTTTTAAACGTAAACTAAAATATTGTTTATAATGTTTATAAAGACCATCCATCTTTGCTAAAATGTAAATTTATGTAAAAGTTACATCATCATATTTGGTGGCACTATAAGTTCTATAACTTCTAAATGTACGTTTAATAATGGCATAGAATTAAATCCCTCGAAGTGAAGAGAACGACATCCTCACCAAACCCCCGTATTCAATGTATTATGTTGTCTTGTCAACAATTTTGATTATGCAATATCTAATAAAATTGTTACATGTCGGAATTTGACAACTAGATAAAGTGTTCAATCATTAAACACATAAAATCAAAATTTCAACTTTCTAAAAATATTATAAAAAAACAAAATATTCATGATATACTTTTACGAGTTTCACATCAAAAAAATTATTTGATTAAAACATTCAATAACATATTTACCATATGAATATAATTTTCCAATATTTCCACTTCTATAAGATAATAGAAGCGCTCAAAGATAGATATAACAATAAAAAAATGCACAATTATGTTAAATAACATAAAATAATTAGGCTTCTCTCACTCTTATGTATAATTTATTCAACATTAAATTATTTTAATGTATCATTTTCATAAGGTTTATTTTGATGGCCTCATTCAAGGTATTAAGCTTCTAGGGATAAGCATGCTTTTAACTCAGATTTTGTTGATGATTCCATTTTTTTCTTCAACATACCCAATAAGAGGTGGATATGGCTAAATAGATTGTTCAACTATTTTATGATGTCTCTGGCTCTTGTATCAACGACTCTAAAACTGAAGTCTTTCTATACCACTTCCTCTCCTCGTCAATGCAACTCCTCGACTGAGTGGAAGATCATCTCTCATGGTATGATTGTGCATTATTTGAGATTTTTTTAGGGGGATTAATATCTCTCCTAAGGATATGTGGAACTGGGTTATGAAAGACTTCAAAAAAATTAATGCTTGGCTAGTTCGGTTTCTTTCCTTGGAAAAAATAATTCAAGTTGCGAATAAAATTATGACAACCTTTTATGTTTATTAATCCTCTTGTTGGATGGCCCCCAAGGTAACCTATAACAAATTAACTCAGGCCATCTCATGGAAGCTTTGTACTCAACCTAAGGCTTTAGGAGGTCTAACCATAATTAATCCTTTTACCCAAAACAAAAGTTTGGCTATAAAATTGGTTGCTAGAGCCATCACTGGTGATGATGATTAGAAACACCTATTTCTTGATAGAATCTCGTTGGCTACTCACAAAGGTAAATGAAAAGAAACCCCATGGGAGGATAAGATCCTTAATGCACCTTATTTTATAGTTAAAGTATCTATTCTAGTTACCCAAAAATAGAAAGCTTGGCAATCAGTTTCTCATTTATTAGCTTGGAAGTCTTACTCTTTGAGACATGGTCTGAGCATCGATGTAAATAGTCTTTGGTGGAATAAACTAGTCCTCCATAATGATAAACCTTTACCTTTATTGAATGTTATTCAAGTTCTATAGCTTTTTTAAGATAGGTATTAATAAAATTAGAGATATTTGGTATCTGGGTAGTTACTCTATTCTTACTTGGAACCAAATATGCAATTATTATTCCCTTCCCTCTAGGTTCAAAGAGTCTTATGGCTTAGTTGTGACTTTCATCTCTTGTGAGGTCCTTATAAAGTTGGGAACAACTACCCATAATATATGGAATGACTGGAGATGCCCGAATGATCATAGAATCTCTTCCATTACTTATAGTTGGATATACAAATATCTTCTATGTCCTCCTTCCTTAGACTCTAAGCTCAATGTCTAGTGGCAAATGAATTTTACCAATGCTCAATGGCAGTTTCTTACTACTCAAACTTGGAAAGTTCCTATTGAATACAAAACTCAACTACTTGGATGGTGGATTTTGCATAAAAAACTTCCAACTTCTAAAAGTCTAGCTGCAATTTTACACAATCCTCCTCAATGCATATTTTGTAATTCTTTAGAAACTCTTATTCACTTGTTTTGGTTTTGTGACATGGCTAAACGATTTTGGGATATCTTCTACTCTTTTCTTTTTTCATTTTTCACTAGATCTTGGAAGCTCTCTCTACTTGGTTTTCTCAGCTAGATCAGTGCCCCAATATTTGGGATGTTTGTAGACTCATCCTTGTCAAGTACATTTGGAAGTGCAGATGCAAAAAGGTGTTTACCATATATGCTCCTCCATGGAAAATAATTTTAGCAGATTTGATCTTTGATCTTTTGTTACATGTGGGATGCATTCATTCACAGGTCTATGGAACTTCTAGCACACCATGAGATGTTATTGACAAACTTCATCAACTTTCTCATATGGTTCAGGATCTTCATAAGGTCCAATAAAAAACTAAAAAGAAGGCGGTTAACAGTGATGAGCAGGTTCAGGTTTTGATTCCTTATATTTCTTCTTTGAAGACTTATGAAGATATCATGGAAGACATGCCTAAATATTCTCCATATAACAGACTCTCCCACAAATGAATGCTAATATTTGGTGTATTGCAATAAGATTTAGCTATATTTTTTTTTGTTGCTAAAAGTTTCTAATCTTTATATATATTATGCTTTGCTCCTTATCCACCTCATTTTGATTTTTAGCTGGTGGACAATGTTAACACCATAATATTGTAATGTTCCAACTTATGAATTAATATAATCTAACTTTTCTAAAAAAATAAAAATAAAATTAATACATCATGTAATATTTCCACGTAAACATAACTTAAGTACATAACTTCTATTTTTGAAAGTGCGTCTGGTGCTAAGATATCTTTTCCTAAGTCTATTTTGCTCAGTTGGAACTGGAATCCTCCTTCTTGGTTCTCTAAGTTTCCTATTCAATGGGGTGGCCCTACGAAACAGGTTTGCTATCTGGGCATTCCTTTTGCGATTGATCCATGTCTCAAAGACATGTGGGACTAGATAAAAAGTAAATTAATTAGGAAGTTATGTAAGTGGAGTAGATTTTCGTTGTCTTTTGCTAGTAGATTTTAGATCTATCAAAAAATACTATCTTCGTACTCCACTTACTTTGCTTCCACTTGGTTGTTTTGTGCTTATCAAGTGGATGTGATTCAAAAACATATTCGTAAATTTCTTTGGTCGGATGGTCAAGGTGGGACCAAAAGGCATTTAGTTAACTGGAATTGGTGTACTACTGAAAAGAAGACAGGCGGATTAGGTCTTAAGAATCTTAAGTTACAAGGCATTGCTTTATCTGTTAAATGGATAGTGAATTGTTTAGAGGGCAGTGAACCATGGAAGATCTTGCTCAGACATAATTTATCTAATGTTGTCCCACAAAAGGTTAAGTTTTAGAAGAATTTGCATATTACGAACATTCTCTTTGGTAAATTTCATGTTACACCTGTTGGCTCGGTCGTATTTCGTAGTATTTGGAGGTTTTGGGATATTGTTCATGATAAGATTGTTACAAAGAATAATGCTGGATAGAATACCTGTATTCTTTTCAAATATGGTTCTATTTGGTGGAACCTTTGGCATAATAATAAGCCCCTTGCACTTATTCCTGGATGCTCAGCTAGAAAGTGGGCTACTAAAGGCATTCATACATTTAATGATATTTTGATTAATGGTTGTCTCATACCTTGGGAATGTCTTAGTGTTGTGTATGAGCTTCCACAATCTCAGTGGAGGACGTATTATTTACTAAGGGATTCTTTTTTACGGTATGATAGCCATGTTTTCCTTGATAATATTCAACAATTTTATGATACCCATAAGTGGTTGGATGGTACGAGACTCAGGAGCATTAAACCCAAGATGTTATATAATTTGTTGCAGGATAGTTCTGATATTTTGAGACATGTTAATAATTGTTGGCAGCTGTTACTTACTGTTAATCAGGGTCAAAGTATTTTCCAGCACATATGGTTCAGTCCATTAGAGCCTAAGAAGGCATGTTTTCGATGGATGTTTTTGTTACACAGGCTGCCAATCTGCAAAGAACCTAATAATTACTTGATGTGTTCATTATGTCGGTTACCTGATACTTTTGATCATATATTTTTTGACTGTTTATATGCTCGTGAGATTTGGGGCATGTTATTTTCTTCTTTGCATGGTTGGAATATCAATAGTGTTCATATTAGACAACATGTTATATTTGGCTTTATTCCTAGGTTACATCACTGTTATAATATGTTCTGGTTATTGCTATCTACGACAACTTTATGGCATCTGTGGTGTATTAGGAATGATAAGTTATTTTGGAATGCTTTGAGAACCCTTACTGAGTCTCTAAGGAGACTCACAAAGTTTAAAATTTTGCTTCAGGTGTCCCGGGTTTTGATCACTTTCAAGGCAAAATTCAGATAAAAAAAGGCCAATGTTCTTCCTCATCTTCAGGATTTGCATTTCCAGCTTAATGGTTATTCACAGGTGTTAATTCTTCGTTATTATCTTCAGCTTTTTATTAATGAGTATAATTTGAAACATGTTGGCAGCTAACAGTCGGATCTTGTGCAGTTTCGTGTTCTTTTTGAAGACTCAGATTGTATTTTGAAGATTGCTACTGTTATGGTGGTTGATATTGGTTGGATCCCATGTATTTTTGATGTAATTTGTAGATTCAGCTTAGTTTTTGTTGGTCATCTGGATAGTTTATGGTTGTTGTTATTATTATACAGTTGTTGTTCACTCATGAATGTTTTATAGTTTGTATATGATTTTGTTTTGATAGCTTTCGAACTGTAATCTTGAAAATTCTATTTTTTAATTAATAAAGTAAACTATTTCTCATTTCAAAAAACTAAATACATTGATAAAGACTCGCACTTTAAAACAAAGATTCAAAATCAAACTCTAATAAAAGTTAAAATACATATGCTTGTAAACAAATAATACAACACTAATATATTAATAATACCTCCTTGCAGCATAGTGGAGATTAGAGCGTCCTCCCACTAATGTTTCTGTCCTAGCAATTTTATCATATGGTACGATCCCTCTTAATGGACCATGGATCATAGTTGCACATTGGAACAATAAAGACGATTGCAAGACAGTTGTTTGCCATATATGAAGATGCTGGAGAAGGGGGTACTGCAATCTCCACAGTTCGTTCCAACATTTGAACAACTTTCTTGATGGATGGCCGTAGAGCTGGATCTTCTTGAATGCAACACAGCCCAACGAACACCATTCTTTCCAACTGCTTTGAGTCAATTTCGCTGTCACATTCTGCTCGCTGCTGCTCCACTAGTTTTACCAGTGTCCCAACACTCAGACAATCATAAATCTAGTGAGCCAAACGGACTTCATATTCTGGTGCGTCTAACATCACCATTGGCCTGCAGCAAATAAGTTCCAACAACATGACTACAAAGCTAAACATCTACTTTGGTCGTAATTGCCATATTCCTCTGCCCCTCGGGTGCTATATAACCGATGGTGCCGCGAGCTGCAGTAAAAATGTACAAAACCTTGAATCTCTTTTCAAAAATTTCCGTTTAGATCTAATTTAATTAAATAAAAATTCGAAATTTTACTATTAAATCTAGTTTAATTAAATAATATACTTAACAAAAGTTTAAAACAAATAAAAACTTCATCTTCATATAAGAATTATATAAAATCAAAACAAGTAAAAATTTTATGTTCATGTAAGAATTGTATAACTACTCGAAAACTTGTTAAAATTGTAATTACATTTATTACAAATGAAAAAAAAAAAAATGTAGATATTAATTGTAATATTAATCCTTCATTATATTATCCTTAATTCATAAATATTTTTACCATTCATAGGAAACAAAAAAGGTCAATTGTATTAAAATTAATTAAACCTAAAACTATGTTAAAAGAAAATTAAATTACAATGCGGTAATAGTGAAAGTAAAAATCAATGATAAAAATATTTCAACCACACTTTGAGTTAATGAGAGTAAACTAAAATATTCTTTATAATATTTATAAAAATCACCTATCTTCGTTAAAGTGTAAATTTATACATAAATTTTTTTTAATTGAATAATATTTTGTATACATATCCATCATGGAATTCTACCATAAAATTGAACCCGATCACATCATAAATAATATATACAAAAATTACAATATCATCTTTGGTAAGATTATAAGTTTTATAACTCTTTTAATCATAACATAGTATAAAAGCCTACAAAAGAAGAGAAGGGCATCCTAGTCAAACCCCCTATTCTCTGCTTTATGTAGAGAAGGGCATCCTAGTCAAACCCCCCTATTCAGTGCTTTATGTATATTGCTGGCTTGTGAACACTTTTGATAATGCAATATCTAATAAAATTGTTGCGTGTATAAATTTTATGATTAAATAAAATATTCAATCATTAAATACATACAATTAATTTTAAACTTTTAAAAAATATTATAAACATTGTAATATTTTCTGAGTTTAAGACATCTTTTAAAAAATTATAATTAAAATATTCAATAACACTTTTACCATGTTAATATAATTCTTTAGGTACCAATCTTTTCAATTTTATAAAATAATAAAAACCATATAAAAAACAAAGATAAATATGCACTGGGATGCAATTCAAAGGTATTGACTTTGGTTTTTTTTGGGAGGTCCAAGGTTCAAACAGTGATATAAGCAAGTGTGCCAGGGAGTGAGTATGTGGTGGCTTTGTGTTAAATTCCTTATTGATAAGTATAGCTCTCCGCCCTTTAAAAAGGGTAATAGTTGAGAGGAGACTGCTCAACCCTGAACATCAATTATAAAAGTTTCTTATAATAACCAATCAAAAAACAAAAATAAATATAATAATAATAAAAATACACAGCCATATAATGTTAAATAACATAAATTAATTTAAGCTTCTTTCACTCTTCTTAGATCCGTAATTAATTCAACATAAAATTATTTTACTGTGTCAACCAAACTAAGACCACCATGCGATATAGCCATGTACACATAACTTAACTGAATATAATGATACAAATTCACACTTAAATAAAAGATTTAAAATCAAAATCTAATAAAAGATAAAGTACATATGCCCATAAACATGTGATACAAACACTAACATAATAATAATACCTCCTGTCAGGCATAGTGGCGGTTAGTACGCTCTCCCATTAGCGTTTCTGTCCGATACCTCCCCCATAGCAATCTTATCCTATGGTACGATGCCTAATGGATGATGGATCATAGTTGCACATTGGAACATTCAAAGACTATTGCAACTAGGTAAGACTGTTGTTTCCCATATATGAAGATGCCGGAGGGGGTACTGCAATCTCCACAGTTCCTTCCAACATCTGAACAACTTTCTTGATGGATGGCCGTAGAGCTGGATCTTCTTGAATGCACCACAGCCCAACCAACACCATTCTTTCCAACTGTTTTGAGTCAATTTCGCTGTCACATTCTGCTTGCTGCTGCTGCTCCACTAGTTTTACCAGTGTCCCGGCACTTAGACAATCATAAATCCAGTGAGCCAAAAGGATTTCATTTTCTGGTGCATCTAACATCACCATTGGCCTGCAGCAAATAAGTTCCAAGAGCATCACTCCAAAGCTATAAACATCTACTTTGGTCGTAATAGCCATATTCCTCTGCCACTCGGGTGCTATATAACCGATGGTGCCGCGAGCTGCAGTAAACGTTCTCGTCTGTTCTGCCCTGATCAATTTCGCCATGCCAAAGTCAGATATCTTAGCAGTGTAATTCTCGTCCAGCAGGATGTTCTGAGGCTTGATGTCGCAATGGAGTATTTGAGTCCTACACTCTTCGTGTAGATAGAAGAGGCCTCTTGCGATGCCTAGAGCAATCTGAACGCGCAACTTCCAATCGAGATAGCCTTCACAGTCAAACAAAGCGCGGTCCAAAGATCCATTGCTCACGAACTCGTACACGAGAAGCCTGTGGCAACCCTCGTCGCAGAAACCAAAAAGCTGAACAAGATTTTTATGGTGACTTGCGCCGATTACACTTATCTCCGTTCTGAACTCCTTTTCGCCTTCTCGTTGGGCTTTCTTCAGTTTCTTCACGGCTACTGCTCTTCCGTCAGATAACGTGCCTTTGTATACCTCTCCGAAGGCACCTCTTCCCAATTCATGTTTGAAAGCTTCTGTTGCAGCCCTTAACTCTTCATAGCTAAAAGCGTGCAACCCCTCAGCCAACTTAAGCTGGGAACGCTGCCCAAACAACCAAATTACTAGAGAAATTGTTGTAAGGATTGCCGAGAAAACCAGCAGGCCTATTCCAAAACCCACAATCATCACACCCTTCCCCTTCCCGTTCCCCTTCTTCTCTTTCTCCTTCTCCTCCCCCTGTTTTGTTTGCTTTGGAGGCTGGGATGGCTCAGATACAATTTTGACAAAAGTCGCTCTGTCAGCGCCAGTTTTGCCGTCCCTGAGAGGCATGGCCTTCTTCCAGCAGAACTCTTTAGCAGCCCAGAAGACGGCTACCACACACATGCAATCCTCGATGCAAGCCTGCTGGCACTCGGTTTCATTAAGAGTCATCAATGCGTAATCGTTTCCGGACCAATCAGTGTTGCCAATGGCCTTCATGACGCTTTTGGCACTGCAGTTCTGTTGCGATGGGTTTCTACTGCAACCTTTGAAATGGTCGTCACTGTCTACAAAGTCGAATCCCGGAGGACAAGTGCAATCAGGCAAATTCCCTTTCATTTGACAAATGCCATAGAAGCCACACTGACCTCTTACTTGACAAGGGTCGCCCAAAGCTTGCCATCGAGGTATCCAGGAAGTATCTCCATCTCCGTTCCAAATATACCCTCGAAGAATTCCATCGGCATCCAGTGTCACTCTGCCAGGAAACTGCTCCACTTTGCCGGTCTCGTTCCATATACTTGCGTTCCATAGTGTCACGTTGCTGGAGGCATCAACCAAAGACAAGAGTCCATTCGTATCAAAGTTCAAGGAAGAGGGATTCGAACTCATTTGGCCTGTCTGAGCAGACCAGTAACTGTCGTCCACCCTCTCTGCTGGAAAAAGTTTCAGAACCCCGTCGTCCTGTAAGGACAGCACGAACCGGCCTGTTGAATAGTTGGCATTTGTGGCTCTAGAATACAGAGTATAGGGCGACTTGATCGTTTGACCGGGCAACAGCGTGTCTGTGGGATTGTCGAAGCTTTGCCAGACGGGTTGATTCGAGGCATCCAACAACACAAAGTTGCCATCATCTCTCATTTCAGCCGCAGATATACTTTGGCCTGGGAGATCAATGATTCGCCTTACCGTTGATTGGGAATTTGAAAGCTGGAGCCCCGTGGAAGAGAGCTGAAGAGTGGAGTCCTCTCCAACAGGACCGTCGTCTCTGTTAGCCGTCCAAACCAGCGTCTTGTTAGATATGCTGTCAAACCATACGCCCACCAAATACAGCCTTGGCCTTACTTTACAGAAACCAAAGGCAAACTCCCCACTGTGTGAAATCCACTTGGAGCTTGTGGAAGTATTAAGGGCTGAGTTAACGATGAAACGGTGCTTCCGAGGCTGCTGCTGTGCCCCCGCACTGATCGTGAGCAAAAAAAATAGACATATAATCGAAAACTGACGGAAAAGAGGAGAAGCAGCCAAAGCGATAGCCATAGCCATAACAATGCTCTCAATAAAAATAAACGAAAGGGAATTTATGTAAGCTAATACATTGAGAGGGCTATGCTTAAGCAATGACTGTTGTAGAATTTAGTTCCAGTTTCTTACCTTGTAAGAAGGGAAGTTCAACGTAACGAGTCGTGGACGATGGGAGAACAGAATTTCGTTCAACATGTGGTAGACAGATGGAGGGAACAGTGAGCAAGGAAATTTCAACGCGTGGTAGACAGAAGAGACGTGAATGAAGGGATTCTTGGGAACATTGAGCAAGGAAATTTCAACGCGTGGTAGACAGAAGAGACGTGAATGAAGGGATTCTTGGGATATAGGAAAGAGACATGAATAAAGGTTTTCTGGTGGCAGAAAGGGATGCTGGATTTTGACAGCGAAGACGCGATACTTAACCCAAATTTAATGTTTATATCACACTTTACGAGTATTTTACCGTATTTTACAAAGACTCTGGTAAAGACTCGACTCTGGAGCCCAAATTTAATGTTTATATCCCACTTTACGAGCATTTTACCGTATTTTACAAAGACTCTGGTAAAGACTCGACTCTGAAAGTGTACAACCTTTAATTGTCAAAGATTAATAATAAGACGACAAGGATATGTAAATTCAATACTAGATAATTGACCCATAGAATATACAGAGTTGCCAGTACAACCCATCAAAGCCTATCGTTCTTTACATTGGCTCCCTAAGCGTATATTATTACAAATGACATGCCGACTCTCGCCTCCTATAGTGGAAAGATAGAATATATCTTCTATTTCAGCTCCTCAATAACTTTATTAGAATATATCTTCTATTTCAGCTCCTCATTAACTTTCAAAACTCAAATTTCTGAACATGGCAGCTTCAGCTTCATGCTATATAAGAAATACTACATTTTACATAAGGAAATGTAGTTTTTTTAATTTTGTTAAATAAATATTTTTTAAATTTTAAAACTTTTAATAAAAAATTAAAATTAAAATTTTTAATTTTTTTTTTATATTATAATTATTTTATAATAAAACTCTTTATTCTTTAAACTGTTAGTCTCCTAAACATTATTTTATAGGTTAAACTAACACTTTTCTAAACTAAAAAAATAGTCTACACTTTACTATGGATAGTCATGAAAGAAAGAAAACAGCCCACACTTTGCTTTCAAGCCATGTATAGTCATTATATACTTAATGAAAGTAATAAAATAGCCCAAACTTTGCTTTCAAGATATGTATAATTATTATATACTTAATGTCTTATGTGCATCAAGGAGCCAAATATAAGGTTAAACAAAACGCATATAAGATACTTTTCCCCTTTGATTATAATTAAAAAAAAAATTTTAAAGATAAGAAGAGATATTAATGTGTATTAAAATAATTGAAAATAAATTTATTTAAAATAATAATAATAATATATATTTAAAAATATATATATTTTTATTATAATATTAAATGTTAATTTTTAATATAAAATATTATCAATGTTAATAATTATCTTAGTTTGTAACTTCTATATAATTAAAATTTAACCTATTAAAAAAAATTAATTTATTTTAAATTAAATATTATTATAAAAAATGTAGTTATGAAAATTATAAAAACAAATTTATACAAAATAAAATTTCTTTTACAAAATTATAACTTTAAATTAAATTAAAAAAAATCTATATAAATTTTAAAATATTAATTATTTAATTTATTTATAAAATTAATAATTATCAGGAAAAAATAAAGTAATAACTTTTGGCTTGCCCTCAATTGTCGTACCTAGATTTCAATCTTCGAGAGGCATATGAATAATCTCAGAAATGTTACGGGAGTTTCCTTCGTTTCATAAATATTGCGCATGGGACACGGTCAGGCTTGGGTGACTAGTGTGAAAATCGATGCCAAAACTTTTGACCTTTGACCCGTTCTTCTACGTACGAAACACTGATAATAAATTGAGAAATATCACGCATGGGATCCGGGCTGTTACGGACGTAACAAGATATTAAATTGAAATTAATTTTTCGTCCCTCGGTTCCGGTCTCAGTCCGCAAGAGGGACATCACGTCCTGCAGACTAGACTTTTATCAACTCGTCGATTTGTTTGTAGTAAAGGCCATCGTTATATCAACTTGTAAAGGGGGAAAGAAGGTGTTCTACAGCTGTCTATTGACCCGTCTCCATCTCAATGTAAATCTGATGACGTCAAAGACAGTTCATCGACTATATTGTTATTATTATCTCTGGTAACTTTGGAATATAATATTTCAGTTTTTTTTAATTTTAATTATTATTATTATTATTATTCTATGAAAGATCATTTTATTAATAAATAAAAATCTTTCACAATCAAAATATGTGGGTGGAGAAAAATCATATCCCTAATAAAACTACTTAAAAATTAGTCGATTAAGAAAGACAACATAAAAGAAAACTGACCCACAGCCAACAGAGCAAAACTATTATAATTTAAATAAAATAAATAAAAAGTTTAATAAAATTTAATTCTTAAAAGATAAGTTTGTGTCTTATTTTCTTATATTATATAATTAAATATTTTAATATTAAAAGTGAAAGGTGAAGACTTTTAAAACCTTCTTACATAAGTGGTCAAAATTTCAAATGTGGAAGAGGATAGGGTTATATATATATTTTTAAATTGCATGATTAAAAGTTTTAATATTAAAGGTAAAATTTTATCTCAAAAAAAAAAACAGGTTTTACCTTACTTTCCAAACAAAAAAATCTTCATATTAAAAGTGAAAAGTAAAGACTGTTAAAACTTTTAAAATAAAAGATCAAAATATTAAATGTGGAAGAAGAGTTGGAGAGCAAGTGGGTAGTTAAAATTCTCGAGTTGGAATCGAGACGCTCAGGTTCAAATATCTTCCCTTACATTTTGTGGATATGTTATGTAATGGTTATATGGTGACCACATAATAAATATTTACCCCTTTAAAAAAAATTGGAAAAAGATAAGTTTAAGGTTCAAATCTTCAACAAGATAGGCTTGTACCTTACTTTCTATTAAACTAAATTACTAAAAACCTTCATATTGAAAGTCAAAAGTAAAATCTTTGAAAACCTAGGTTTAAATTTCAATTGTGAAAGAGGGTAGGTTATACCCTTTATTTATTTATTTTTTTAAATATGTGATTAAAAGTCGATAAAAACTTTAATAATTTTAACTAAAAAAATTCAAATTCAAATATAAAAAAAAGATAGGCTTATACCCTACTTTCTATTAAACCAAAAAATTAAATTGCATGTTGAAAGTGGAAGGTAAAGACTTTTAAAACCTTCTTAAACAAGAGGTTAAAATTTCAAAGGTGCAAGAGCGTAGGGTACCTTTTATTTATTTATTTTTATTTTTTTGTGTTAAATTGCATTGGTGATCCAACAAAACATTAATCTGGAGGATCTTACTTCTTATCATTTGCTTTAAAACTCATAGGTTAATTAATTGTATTATTTAATTATTATTTTTGGATTTGGTTAGTGTGAAAAAGCTTAAGGTTGGGTATTCCATCCACCATGACCTCTTATATGTTAGGATTAAATAATAAAACACGAGCAATAATTAAATATAAAAATATATTGCAAAAAATAATGCACAATAACATAGATTTACAGTGATTAACATAGATAAAATAATCAAGTATTTTTATTCCATCCACAAAAATCAATTTTTTTTTTTTATATTTTGGTACCCTAAAGGGTACCCTACGCTCTTGCACCTACAACAGATCTGTTGTTTATAGCTGTGTCTTACAATTACGTGCACTGCTCATTATAGTCGTCTCTTACACTTAAGCACACCGCGCATTATCACTGTCTCTTACAATTACATACAGTGCGTTGTCATACATACAACCACCATACATCATTCTCTTATAAAAACACAAAAAAATACATTGATTTATAATCTCATAATAAATAATCAAAATTTTTAAAAATAAAAAACATTTATTTTTTAAAATGATCTATATTTAAACCGAAAAAACATCTATTTTTAACCTAGGAGGTAGCCACGGCCCCTAACGGGCAGGGTTAAGGATATAGAATATAAAGAGTTGCCCGTACAATCCATCGACGCGTTTCTTTCTTTACATTGGCTCCCTAAGCGTATAATATTACAAATGCTATGGCGAGTCTCGCCTCCTATAGTGGAAAGATAGAATGTATCTTCTATTTCAGCTCCTTAATAACTTCCAAACCTCAAATTTCTGACCGTGTCAGCTTCATGCTATATAAGAAATACTAATTTTTGCATAAGAAAATGTAGTTTTTAAATTTTGTGAAATAAATATTTTTAGATTTTAAAACTTTTAATAAAAAATTTAAATTAAAAAAATAATTTTTTATACAATAATTATTTTATATTAATTGTTTTTTAAAACTGTTTGCCTTCTAAACATAATTATATAGGTTAAAGTAGCACTTTCCTTTTAAAATAGCCCACACTTTGCTTTCAACATATTTATAGTCATTATATACTTAATGAAAGAAAATAACCCACACTTTACTTTCAACACATGTATAGTCATATACTGAAGGACAAATGTACATGAAGGCGCCAAGTATAAGGTTAAACACAGAGCATATAAGATACTTTTCTTCCTTTGATTATATTTTTTTTCCCAATTCTTAGTATTTTGGTAAAGAAGAATAGATATTAATGTGTATTAAAATTTTTGAAAATAAATTTGTTTAACATCATAATAATATATATTTATAAAATATTTTATTATAATATTAAATATTAATCTCCAATAAATATTATATATTATTTTATTTAATAAAGTTTATAATTTATATATAATTAAAATTTAATTTATTTATGAATTAGGAACGGGAGATGGTGAGGGAAGAAAGTAGGGAGGGGAGGGCTGTGGTCCCTCCCCTGCTCCCCCTCCCATGGCTCCTGGTTTCTGCCCAGTCCCTAGCTCAACCCAGGTCATCCCTCCCGGGGAGTGGTTGTTTGCATATGATCTCCTGGGGGGAGATCCTTCTCCACTATCTACGCTCCTCCCAACCGGCTAGGGTTTCCTTGGTTGTTTTTTCGGACTGGTGCTTCCCAGGGATCCTTGTTTGGTTGGGGATTCCTTCCCTTTTTCCCTCAGGCTTCCCCCTGGGGTTTTTTGCAGGTTATTCGTGTGGATCTGGTCCCCTGCATTTCTCGGTGTGGTGGAGGTGACGGTTTAGGGTTTGGACAGCTTCCCCCTTTTTTCTTGTGAATCCTCGGCAGGCTCTGTGCTTGGACGGGATTCTTGGTCCCTGTTGCTGGGATCCTCTTCTGTTTTCCCGGGGCAGGTTCCTTGTGGTGCAACTCTCTGGTCACTTCCTGATGGGTTGGATCCTCTCTGTGCTGGCTGTCGGCTTCCTGCAGGATGGCTCTCGCCGAACGAAATGTTTTCCCGGTGGGCGGTTGGTTTCTCCATAGGGCGGGATCTGCCAAATCCGCCGGTTTTCCCGCGAAGCGGGATCTTTTATTTTCTGCTGGTTTCCCGGATGGTGGGATTTCCCTGTTGCTTCCTGCTAGGCGGGACTGTTTGTGGTGGTTTTGACTGCTTCCCACGAGACGAGATTTTATTGTAACAGTTTTTCTTTGCTTCCTGCTGGGCGGGACCTTCTCGATGGTGGTTTTTGGCTACTCCCCGCTGGGCGAGATCTCCAAAACTACTTTCTTTCTTATTTGTTTGTTTCCTGCTGAGAGGGATTGTTTCATGCTTACTGTTACCGCTAGGCGGGATTTCTGTTTTGGTGTTCAGTTTCAAGGGATTGATGCCCTAGGCCCATTGCTTATGTAATCAGGTTTTGGGATCCTTGTTAAAACCCATTGTAAATACAAACACTACTTACCAAAAAAAAAAATAATTTATTTAAAAATAATAATTATATTTTTAATTAAATATTATAATAAAAAATAAAGTAGCTATGAAAAATCTAAAAATTAATTTATACTTATAATCTTAAATAAAAATTTAAAAAAATCTATACAAATTTTAAAATATTAATTATTTAATTTATTTATAAAATTAATAATTATAAGATAAAAATAAATAATAATAACTTATGGCATGCCCTCAATTGTCGTACGTAGATTTCAATCTTCTAGAGGCATATGAATAATTTCACACATGTTGGGGGAGGTTTCTTCGCTTGAAAAATATTGTGCATGGGACACGGTCAGGCTTGGTTCACTAGTGTGAAAATAGATTTAAAAACTTTTGACCCCTTCTGCTACGTACGTAACACGATCATAAATTGAAATTAAATTTTCGTCCCACGTTTCCGGTCTGAGTCCGCAAGAGGGACCTCAAGCCCTGCAGACTAGACTTTTGTTTACTCGTCCATTCGTTTGTAGTAAAGGCCATCGTTATATCAACTTGTAAAGGTGGAAAGAAGGTGTTCTACAGCTGTCTATTGACCAGTTTCCATCTCAATGTAAATCTGATGACCTAAACCTCGTTACAGAAAGTTCATCGATTATATTGCTATTATTATCTGCTGGTAACTTTGGATCGTAGTATTTTACAGTTTTTTAAATTTTAGTTATTATTATTATAATTTAAACAAGTTTGAATTTTAAATATTAAAAATTTTAATATTAAAGGTAAAAGAAATAAAATATTTAAAATTTAAATCTTAAAAGATAAGTTTGTATTTTATTTATTTTTGTTAAATTATATAATCAAATATTTTCATATTGAAAGTGAACTGTAAAGACTTTTAAAAACTTCTTAAGTTGAATTGGTTGAGTCAGTCTTCCTTAACTAATTTTGGTTGGTGTAATACAGATAAAGGATGAATTGCTCCAGTCTCTTCAGATGGAAGTGTGTTAGCGAGGAAACTTTCGTTCCTTCATCTTTATTTATTGATTATGTCGGATATAATGATTGTTCGTAATGATTGCTTGGGATAACGTACAGTGATTTCTCCCACCCGCTTTTATAGTTTGTAAACTTTCGTTCCTTCATCTTTATTTATTGATTATGTCGGATATAATGATTGTTCGTAATGATTGCTTGGGATAACGTACAGTGATTTCTCCCACCCGCTTTTATAGTTTGTAAAGTGTGCTAATTTTTTTTTTTAATAATTAATCTTAATTAATATAAAAAATTTTCATTCAAAAATTATATCCTCTGTTTTAAAAACAAAAACTTTAAAAAGTTGAAAGTTCAAATATAAAAACAGAAATAGGCTTACGATAGGCTTGCACCCTACTTAAACTAAAAATCTTCATGTTGAAAATGAAATATAAAGACTTCTATAACCGAAGAGGTCAAAATTTCAAAGGTGGAAGAGGGTAGAGTACCCTCTATTTTATTTTATTATTATTTTTTTTAAATTGCATTGATGAAAGTCTTAATACTAAAGGTAGTTATCCAATAAAAATTAATTTGAAAGATCTTGTTTCTTAAATTTTGCCCTAAATCCTATATTAATTATATTATTTTTATTATTATGATTATTATTATTTTTGGATTTGGTTAGTGTGAAAAATATTTACTAAGGATGCTCAGGGTTGGGCATTCCTATCCCACCATGACATCTCATAATGAGAAGAGTTGAGCTTATCTATAAGAAATTTAACACAAATTACCTTTTGAAAAAGAGCCAAAACTCTTAAATTGTTGCATTATCCCTATAGAACAAACTTAAGTGGGTAGTGTGGTATTCTTTTTTGTTTTTTTTTTTTTTTTGCTACAAGATAATCAACAACAATCTCTATTATATCATCCCCACATGCACCATTCATATCCAAAAAGCTACCACTATAACCCTTGCTCCACCTTGGTAAAAGTTTACTCCAAATGAGGGAGACCCGAAGGGGATCAAAATTGGAACCATCAACCTCGAGCTAGAAAACACTTAGCAAAACCAGTCGGTCTACTACCTCCTGCCATGATATTCTTTATTGTTATTAATAGAATTATTTTTAATTTTAAAAATAAATATTTGCAACTAAATATTTATGTAAATATTATATTCTTTATTGTTATTAATGGAATTATTTTCTTTAAAATGTATTATTTTAATTTTAAAAATAAATATTTGCAATTAAATATTTATGTAAATATTATATTGTTAGAAATAAATTTAATCAATTTAAGTTAAAGCTTCATTATGTAAACATAAGGAATAAAGATACATTACAATTTATGAAAAATAAAAATCTTTGTAGAAATAAACAAAACAATTCATCAACTAAATTCTTCAAAATCATTTATAACATAAAAAACGAAAAGTGTTTGATAGGAAGGGTGTCATTGAGCACCACACAAATGATGAAGATATAATCACACTAAGACAATGGATGAGGTGGTTGAGGGATATTTATGCTATATATAAGATCCTCAATAATAAGAACACTTACAAATTACTTAACCTTTGCTGGCATTACATTGATGCTTAAAGGTTAATTAGAAATTGCTAAAACCTTACCTATAACACATTGACATTAAAGGACTTAGTTAAGGTTAATTGTAATAAGGTTAAACCATAGTTCTATAAGGTAAACTACGTCAAATAATAAAATATACTGTAGAGTGATTGTCTACAATATTACACATGATTATATCATAAAATTTCAACCTTGATCGATTAAATCATATTATGCAATAGTCAACACTCCTATAATCTAAAGAAAGGGTCAAAGAAGAGAAGACATTAAGGATAAAATTAATTTTCCCATAATGGATGCACTAATGGGCTTGTTTAATCTAACACTAGAAGGGCTCATCTAAATTCCCCTTATCATCTAGAAGGTTATCCTATGACTTTTAAATTTTTGCTTAAATCTTCTATAACCTCACTAAATAGATCTTTATATAATCTCCTTTACTTTTTAAATTTTCACATGTGGGCTATGACTTCTTGCAATACATAGGCTTACAATTAGATTATTGAGCCTTAACCTCCATTTATTTTAATGAAGGTTACCCACAAGTATATATGGAGATCCCAATGAGGGAATATCCTTATAGACTTCACATTTGTTATTATAAGTCCTTGTGAATATTCCAATAAAGCACCAACACGGTCAAAGCTCAAGGGTAGTTTGAATCTATCAGATCTCTTCGGGTTTTCGAGTGTAAAGCTCCCCAAATGGTGATTACAAGTTTGATCTCCTAGGTCTTTGAAAGATCTAGTAAACACTTATACTATGTCCTAGACTTTGGTTTCTCAATACAAAGGCCTATTTTCACAAATAATAGATACAATCAGGGTAGTGCAAGTAACATATAGGCTTGCATCAGAGTATCAACTACTGGTGCATGCATGAATTACATGGAGCCCTTGGTGTGCTTCAAAGGATTCTTAAAATGCTACTTCGATTTGGTGTTTTCTTATCAAGCCCAAGGGGAAGCAACGAGCTCATATGAATCAGTTTGGTGAGTGAAAATTCAGTTGATTGCTTCGGTACATATTTTTATCGTTATTGGGGATGTTGATATACATTAGGAATGGAAGTTTGAAAGCTCTCTTTTCAAGCAGCTTAAATGGTCTATGATATTTTATGACCATACTTTCAAGAATGTGATGTCCATATTTAGCACATTATTGAAGTGAAATGATGTCAGGCAGACTTATTGCTTTGATACTAGTTCTATTTGTGTAGACCAGGTTGGAAAGATAATACAAAAATTTGACATAATCTATCTAAATTCTCTTGCATCAGGTGCCATACTAGATGCTTTCCTATGGTAACACTTCCATGGTTTAGGGTTTTAGTGAGTGATTTTTATTCAAAGGTTCCACCATATGCATGTGAGTACCCACACTGAAACTTGATTATAAAAAATTAGATAAGGATAGCCTTGGTTTAACAAATCCATGTTGATGACCATATAGTCAGTTGTCTTCTCATTTGAGGGCTAGAATGTAAGCTAAAGAATCTATTTTGGAAATATCCTTGGTTTGTAAGGAGTTCCCTTTCATAGCCTCCAATTTAACAATGGATTTATTTGCATCCCCTTTAGGTCAAAGTAAGAGGAAGGCCTCACAAATATATTGAGTCTTAGTGGATTATGAGAGTTATCTCTTTCTTTTATCTCTTGCTCTAATACCACTAATATAGTACTTTGATGATTTACTTCATTGATATAAGAGTATTTAATTATAGAAGCCTTACCTAATATAGCATCCAAACCTTTAAATAAGGACAACAACTAACCTTTAATCACTAGTGGACTCATGAATCCTGTGTTGAGTGGTTGTAACTACTCAACTTATAATCACATGATAGTGAGATTATTTAGTTTCCATGGACACTCCCATATACTATATGCATTGCTTTATGTATATTTTTTACAACAATACTAAATAATGTGTTGATTTCATTCATTTTAAAACTCCTATAAAATATAACATTTATACCTCAAAATATATAACTTAAAAATAAAAAAAATATACATAAATAAAATAAAAATAATTAATTATAAAATTTATATAATAAAATAAATAAAATTTTAATTATGAATATATCAAAACAAACCTAAAACATTATATATTAATAAACTAAAAATCATTGAAAATTATACAATTTAAATTTATTAACCAAAATCAACATTATATAATATAATTATATTCAAACCTAAAAACAATTACTATAAAATATATTTTATTATTTAATGCAATTAACCCTATAAACTTCTGGTTTAACCTTATTATGATGGTTAACCTTCAGTTTCTAGGTAAAAGAATCTATAAGTCTAGAGTGCGATGCCATCGGCCTACTTCCACTAGTTTTTCTATTTTTTTTTGGTCTACTCATGTCCTTGTCCAACATGAATTTTCCAACTTGGACTACCACGTTGCAGGCTCTCCTTGGTGGCCTTTCCTTGTTCGATGACTTTTTGTAATTGTGAGAGACCACGTTGCAGGCTCCCCTTGGTGGCCTTTCCTTGTTCGATGACTTTTTGTAATTGTGAGAGACCACACATTGATGGAGGGTTCGTTATCAGGATCTTTCAAAGATAGCATCCTCTACATTTACAATGCTTTTAAGTGGGAAATATGCGTAAATCTTGCTGCTGATAGCTCCATGGGAGGATATGCATAAATCTTTGCGAGAGAGCTTTATTGGGAGAAAATGCATAAATCTTTGTGAGAGAGCTTTATTGGGAGCAGCTGACTGTAATGTGGCTCTTTGTGGTTCGACCATTATAGACGTGAGTGGTTCACCTCACATCACAAAAATTACAATAACAATATTTTAAAATTAAATTTATTTTTATAATAATTAAAATTGAATAAATTGTAGTATACGTAGTTGTATATTAAATTTATTATTTATAAATTTAATTTTATGACGAAAATGAAGATACTCAATCTTATAGATAATTATAATTATTTTTACACTAATCAAATAAATAAAAAAGTTTCATCCACTATAGCAAAAAAGTATTTGAATCAAAGTGGTGGGTAAAGTGGTGGGTGGCTATCCATCCTTCCAATCAAAGTGGTGGGTGGCTATCCATCCTTCCACATAGAAAGAGGGGAGGGATTTATGTATAGTTTGTATGCTTAATCTTTATGGTTGTATATTTGTTCATTAAGTTTTCAAAAGTAATATGATGATATGTTAAACTAATTTTATTTAAAATATAATATAATATATATATATATTGATTAAGTTATTGTAATTTTTTTTTATGATTTATGTATAAGGTTGAGCAGTCTCCTTTCAACTATGATATTTTATAAAGTCGAGAGCTATACTTATCAATAGAGAATTTAATACAAAGCCATCACACAGCCACCCCCTCACACACTTGCCTATCCACGGTTTGAACCTTGGACCTCCTGAAGAAGATATAAAAAATATATTTTGGTTATGTATTTGTTTTTAAAGTTTTAAAGTAAAAGTAAAATATTTAATGTTCATAATATTATGGTTTATAGTGTATATGAGACCACTTGTATAGAAGATGCAAGGCAAAGTAATTTTTAAGGTCTTTATGATTATAAATTATATGCGACAAATTTCATATAGGATGCTATTTATATAATGTATGTTTATCCAATCAAACTTCTTTTAACAAAGCATGGTATATATCTCTATCTTAATTCAATTCAAAATTTTGAAAAATAACGAAGAAAGGAAAATGCTTGACAAGGGGTTTACTACAACTACCAAGGGTATGTGGTCTCTTCCTTTGGACTTTCTAGGAATGGCTTTTCATAGGGCTTTAAATGCTCATTCTCAAATTTAGAAGTGGTTATCCTCATTGTTGGAATTGAGGAGGGATCTACAACAAGGCAAAGCCTTCTCACGGTAGGTCTTAAATTTATATTTTCTAACTATGAGGGATGGAAATAATCAAGCTCTCACTGAAAAGGAAACCATCAACAACATGATAGCAGTATTAATAGTCAACAATAACATTACATACATTCTTCTAGCACATCTAGTGTGATTATTAGCACCGAATCTTGGTATCTACAAGAAGTTTTATTAAGGTACTTTCTAAGTTTTCTAAGTTTTATCTTCAAAAATTAAAATAGCTTTTAAGTTTTATATTGTTTGACCTAGTGTAGACACCTATTAATTTTCTAATTTTATGTATTTTGCTTAGAAAATGGAACATGGGCGCTTTCTTATCATAATGAGCAGAATTTTTAATTTTTTTATATGCCAAAGAAAATTGAGGCTTTAGGGGGAAGCCAAACAAACGAGCCTCTTATATGGAAGTACATTCAAAAAATAAAGTATACATGGAGAGTAGCTCAACAAACACTGTGATTGGCTTCCCAATTTTTGGTGGATTTAGAATGACCACCAAGGATGTACAATATGAAGGTTTTACTATACCTAAAGGTTGGTAGGTGTGATTATCAACGTAATTACACATTTCCATCATAGTAAAGGAAAATAGGTTGTATCAAACGAGAAAATAAAAAGCTTTTAAAAATGATTGTTTAATATTATGTCACCCTTATGGTTTTTTCATTGAGCAACTATTTTGAGGTACTTATAGCACACATATGAGCGAAGAGAATTTCAAGGAATCAAATAAATTTGATTCATCCCACTTTGATTCTCACATCTCACCTTATAGTTTTATAGAATTTGGATGAAGATATAGAATTTGTTCTGGATATGATTTTGCAAAGACAAAGATCATGATATTCTTGAATCACTTAGTGTCCAAGTACAAATGGTCTTTGATGATTCTAAACGAGAAAAAAATTTGTGATCCTATGTTGTTTTGGATATGGGATTATCCATTCAGGTTAAGTGCAAACAATTTCATATCATAAATTAAGGTTCAAACTTCAAGCATGATCCCTTAATGATAATTAAATGTTATAACTACATCTAGTTAAATACATTCACTCTTAAGGAGGAAACCTAGGTTTAGATATTTTTAGCTGATACAAAAAAAATGTTAACATTAATCAATTTTTCTAACCACAACCATTTGAATTTCAAGGAGGCAATCTAGGTTTAAATATTGTTAGATGATAAAAACAAAATTGTCCTATTGTTGTTATAATACCGTAGTAACATGATCATGATGTAATACAAGTGGGACCCATTTCAATCCCTTATAACTAACTAAAGCATTGTATTAAAATCAATCTATCCAAACTACAATCTCTATTACAATATTTTTTTTTAATTTGTCCAAAAAATATATTTTCCTAAGTCATTGTTGTTCTCTATAAATCACCTCTACGTTCTTTCATTTTATAAAAAAAATCATTTTTTAGATGTTTTATTTTTATATATTTTCCTAATAAACATTCGTTATGTTTTTTTTGTATTTTGATTTTCTCATGTGTGCTTTGCTTTTCTAATATTCACATGCATTTTTTTGCCTTGATAGAGATTATAATATGCATTTAGATTATGGTGGAAGGTTTCTGGTGCAATGGTTGTCTTACAAATATTCTAAGATGTCAATTTCATATATTTTGATCTTTTATTATTTTTAATAAATTATTATAATTCTTCATCTGGCATATTTTTAACATACAACTAAAATATGTTCATGTAATCCCAAAAAATGAAATTACAAAGGTGTCATGGTATGTGGTAGTTATGGAGTCATTTGGATTTGTATCCAAAAAGGAAGGAATGATTATTAAGGGGTTCATTCTTGTTGAATATATTGAGTAAATTCAAGATTCTTGCCCATTGTGTTGGTACAATTATGTTAAAAAATATTATGCCCCTTATGATTAGATACAATTATGCTAAGAAAAATTATGCCCCTTATGATTACAAGTCCCATGATAGGATGTGTCAAAGGTAAAGTGTTTTGGATTTAATTTTGTTAGGGATGTTTATCTTTATCTATCCATAGTTTATCTAATTCTTAGATAAATAATTATTATTTGTATTTATGATAATAATATTTATAGAAGGATTCTTTCTCCTATACCCTCCAAGTGTCGAGTTGTATTCATTTATGAGGAAGTTGTCATGATACCTCTTTTAGAACTCTTTAGATGTATACCATATGAGCATCTTAGAGTGGCACATCGTATATGTCATGTGAGTTTGGTATAGAGTGATAAATCTTATGTAACTACAAATTATATGTAACAATTTTTTTTTTTTAGAAAAATTTAGGAAAATTAGACATTTACAGTTGAGAATATAAAGAACACCCAAAAAAATCACACCAAATTATGAATCATGCTAACAAAATAAGTTTATATCAAATTACATAAGAAACCTAAAGCTAATTGTAAGGTATGTGTTTCCTAAGTCTGAAATCATATATCAATATTCAAGTAGCTTCATAACTCATTAAAGTTACTAAATCTCAGAAAAAGTCTATACTTAGGACCTTTTCATCATATCCTAAGATTGCTTGATAACATGTTACATTATTTTCCATCCTTGTTAGCAACATTACTGATGCTATAGAAATTTCATTAACATCAATGGTGCTATTAATCTAGAATTAGAAAAATGTAAAGAGCAAATAGTTAACTACCTACTCTTGATCCATGCATTATATTAGTTATTTTTTCCCAATGAGAAAATACTCAATCATAAGTACAACTCCTAATTAGGTTCTACATATACAAATTTACATTCAGCTAGCAACCTCTTGATTTTCACATCTACCACAACTCTAGCCATAAATTTATTGAGAGCTCACCTCGAATTTATCACTATATAAGCCTTTCTTCCTCATACGATATGATAGAAGTTGTAGGATATTTAGGTCAACCTAGCCATCAATTCCAATAATAGACACTCATAGTCAATAACATTATTGGTATCCATACCTTTGATGATAGCACTAACGATGCTAATGCACTAGTGCATTTCCTAATTGTTGAGTGATATATATACCTAGTTGTAAACATACACCAATGGTTAGGACAAGATGTCCTCTCTTGAAAGGGATTCTTGATTTCTCCAAGGTTCTGGTAAGGTTGGTCTAACTTGGTTGACTTATAATTTCAGAGTATAAAGAAGAAAATAAAGGAAAAATATTGGAATATTTAGGGCCACAAGTAACTATTATAAGGATGATTGATTAATTCTAATTTTAGGGTCTAATTTAGGCTCAATATACTACAATTATCAATTCAATTATCCCATTTTTGACAAATTTCATAGTAAAATGTATGTAAAAACAATATTTTAGGCTTGCTACATTATGATTATGATCTTGAAAGAAATTTCAAAGACATTCTAAAACATAAAGCAATGAAGTGCATAATAATGAAAGGAAAGCTTCTGAATATCAAACTAAACTACTCCTAATCTATTCAGTTGTCAAAGAAATTTAAAAGGAAATGGTAGATAAAGAAAGAAAACAAGCCATTATGATCTTGAAGATTTGCAAAATAATTTGTTGTAGTAATCAAATTTGAATAAAATTGATCTTAGTATTGATAAACTATCACACAATTTAAAACTAAGATGGTGCCATCTTCAAAGGGAAAGAGAGCAAAACACTGGAATGAATTCAAATGAAACCACCATCATCATGCACAAATTACACTCAAAATTATAGAACTTTACATTATAGTAGGATATTCATGAAAGTACACTCTCAGATTTTCTCACTACAAATGATTACAATCACAATTCTTCAAGTACAATTCCAAGGGCACAAAGATACACCAACTACTAAAGAAAAAAAATCCCTAAAATACATATTGCTAATGGTGGAATATGACCCTTTGAAATGCGATATTAATGACTATTTATAGCCTTACAAACTTAAAAATTTAGTGCGTTATAATTGTATTCTTCTGGTTTACAATTTGCTTGATGAGTTGTCTCCTGGATGATGTGTCAATTTGTGGGTCCTCTTGGTTTGGATATTTAGTTTTAGCCATTGATTTTTTAAACTACTTTGGTAGCTTCTCCTTGAGGCTAAGTGAGTTGAGTTTTCAATCACTAACCAGTCAAGATCAGTTTTAGTTTCACTATATATCTCCTAAAATTTCTTCTATATGCTTATTTAGTTTCCAAATTTATCAAGGTGTTTTTATCCTCCTTTGCTTTTCGCTCGCTTCCAATTTTTTTTACCTACAATAAGAAATGCACATATTAGTTCAAATTTATATTTGGAAGAAATAATATAAAAAAATATTTGTTCTAATTATTATGTTATTAATATTTTCATTGACTTATTTGTTTATTTATTATTATTATTATTTCTAAGGTTGGTGATTATTAATTTTTATTAATTGATTTTATAAGGTTTAATTTCTTTTAATTTTAGGTTTAAATTATTAGGTTTAACACTAAGGTTCATGTTTTAATTTTAATGCCAAAGTATTAATATTAAATGCTAAGGTTTTCATGGCCAATGTATTAAACCCTAATATTAAGGTTTTCATGCCTTTAATTTTATTGTTTAGCACATTAATACTAAGGCCCAAAGTTTTAAAGATTAGGCTCATTAATAAATTTCTTTCCTTTGCTTTAATAATTTATTATTTTAATTAATTTATATCATATCAAAAAAATATGTAGGATATCTACCAAAAAAAAAAGGAAATCCAATATATTAAATTTAATGCTAGAAATCTAAACGGATTGTTTTTAATTAATTGAATCACACAGTAAAATTCATGCATTTGGATAGTAGCAATTAACAATGAAGGCAAAAAATGAACTACGTCTTATAGATCAAAAAATATGCATGGGGTTTAAATGAAAAGGAGTCAAGACGATACATGGATATATAAGACAATCATCATGAGAGCAAGTTTAGTTGATCGTGCAGTTGCTATTAATCAAGGTTGGCAAAGATAAACTACATCCATAGGATCTATGAAGGTGCGAGGTGTTTACCATCAAAGGGGAAGTGCACATGCTTATAAACCCCTAAAGTTGACCTAGGCCTTTGGGTTTATAATTTTTGAGACTTAATCCTTTGAACCTTGGGGAAAGATATATGTTGGTCTTGATAAAATGAAAAGCTTAAGTCTAAACCTAGATGAACCTTTTAATTAATGAGGTAAAAATAAACACAGGTACATTAGGAAAATATTGCAGGAGCAATTTGAAACAATCATGTGGGCACTATTAATCAAGTTCAATGAAGATAAACTATGCCCGTAATATTAATAAAGTTGTGAGCCATTTAATGGAATAAAGGATAGATAGACTTGGTGGGGACCTTAGGGATGATAGTGTACCTATAGTGGGGGTAATTTAAACAAATTGTGTGGTTGTGATTAATCAAGTACAATGAAGATAAACTATGCCCATAAGATCAAAAAAGGTGTAAGTTTTTATTAAAAAGGGAACGATGCATGAGACATAGGAGACTTTGATTTTTATAGTAAATATTTCATGAAAAAAACTTTTTTAAAACTTAGGAAATATAAGGTCTCTTGAAATATTTTATGGATTAAAATACGTGGCCTCTTCAAATTAGTGAACTACTATGGGGAAATGATGTATGTTAAATAGTATTTTCATTGAATTTCCTAAAGTATTAATTTTGTGTATGCAATCTTGGTACAATCATAAAGATAATTTTAAAATATTTTCATCAAGATTTGAATCACATAAAATAGATATTTCTAGCAAAATTTATGGTCATTTTAGGTTTGTAGCTATCAAACTCACGAAATTTGAGAAAACCCTAAAAATAGCTCCATAAAAAAGGAATTTTAAACTCTGAAGAGCAATTGAAATCCAATCCATTTAAAATATATATTCAATGCCAACAAGTTTAAGAACTTATTCAATGCAAGCAAATGTAACACATAGGTGTAAGCAAATTTAAAACCTTGGTGTGGGCAACAAAAAATTTCAAGTGGATATCCAATTGGAGTGAGTTGTGCAATGGCAAAAACAATAATCATGCTTCTATTAATTGGGTAACAAGAATAAAATTTACTTTAGTAGGCACCAAGGAATCTATATATGATGTCTTAAAATCTAACTAATTATAAGATATCCAAAAATATCAAGTGGGTTCCCAATTAGGGTGAGTTGTACACTTATTTTGATCTTATCAAATCTAACTCATCATAAGGTATCCAAAAATATCAAACCAACCTATAATAGAAATCATAAATCAATTTCAAAAGATGTGTCATATGAGACAATATCAAACATCAAAGGTTGAGCATTTAAACTTATTAAAACTTTTAAATATTAGATTGAACTTACAATTGTGTTTAAATACACCAATTAGAAATAATTTGATCAAAGTTAAAATTTATATCACTCTAACAATAACATCAACCATCCAAACTTAACGTGCCCTTCTATCATAATTTAGTAAATGCTACTCTTCAAAATTCAAAACTCTTTCAATTGGCACCTTGATAGCCCAACAACTAGCTATTGATGCCATTTAAGTGTTAGCACCACTTGCAATTAGTGTTGATAGCACTATTAAGGAATCATACTTTTGCTAAAAATAGAAATAAAAGAAAAATCATACAATCAACTAAAATTGACTACTTGCAAACAACTCACTAATTTTATCCCATATGGGTGCCTTTAAGCCAAATCTAACCAACTTCAAAACTTTATCCTCACCAACCAAGTAAGATTCTAAATCAACCAACTTGAATCTTTTTCATACAAAAAATAATCTTCTCCACTTGATAGAATCTCGATCATCCAAATTTGACATGTTTCTCACCCTAAGTCCTCAACTCATCTATGAACTAACACAAATTATCCTTCATTAGGAAATATATATTTTATAATGAAGTGCTATTAAAGTTACTTTGAATTTCCTTGTCACATATTGATTATTGGATAATATTGGAGGGAATAGACTAGGGTGCTACATGAGTTTGTGAAGGTATTGAAAGAGAAATTTTCATGACACATGCACCTTGGATGAGCTCTCTAAAACTTCAATTCACATTATTTTTGTAATATAACTTTTTTACCATTATTTTTTTATTGCATTTGATTAGTTTAGTTTAGCTTATTATTCATCATTTTTATCAATAAAATATTTAATATCTTTGGTCAAATTTTAAATGCATTATTGTAAGTTGATGTTGTTTGTATCCTTGCTTTGTTTTGTAGGTTTTTGAACTACATTTGTTGTAGGCTCAACTTGAAACCTTTTCTTTAATTGCAACAGTTGGTAGTATTAGTGTATGACAACACTTCTATTAGCATGAATGTGGATTCGATGGTGTTGACAAAAGCTACTTCTTTTGTTAGGAATTTTATAAACCCCTTTTAATTTTATTTTAATAATTGTAAATCAATTAAGTTCTATTTTTGTTATGTTAGATTGTATTATTTAGCCATTTGCATCAAAATTTAGAATCTAACTCTTGAAACAATAAAATCATTATAATATTAAATTTTTGATTAAAAATTAAGATTATTATTTAATTAAATTCCTTGTATGGAGTTATTTTAGATAAAATTATTATTTCTATAATATTGATCTTTTATATAGGCAAGATCTATAAGTTTCATTGTGAAAGATTAGATGTTTTGTTGTTACAACCAATGGTTTTTATGCTTAGCACTTTTTGTTAGCATGACCACACTAATGTTAGCATTGACTATATTTAGCTATTTTACCTATATTAAATTTACATTAAAGTAACTACATTATTTAGTCTTCCCTTTTTTGTTTTTGTTGCATTAGCCTAATTTTGTTTAATCTTAAGTTATCTTGATTTAAATGTTATTTAGTATTATTTTTTATTATCTTACTAAATATATATTTTAGATTAGGTCTTATGATTTTTCTAAACTTGTGATTATAGGTTATTACCTATATCTTAAAGAATCATCATTTTTAAATAGCTTCAACTATATTAGCATCCAAATTGAATGCCTTCATCAATAAAAAGATAAAATATTAGGTATCATTTTTAACCCTTTGTCTTTTTTTAATTATTTTAAATATGTTAATTATACTAGGGTTTGACTAAGGCATGCCCCTAAATGAACTAAGATTTTTTCCCATATCATGTGTAGGTTCTCACCATCTTGATTAATTGAACAATTGTGCATTGCAACAACTCTTAGAATCACCATTAAACACATCAAATTAGGTGTATAGTACCCCTTATTCTATCCTATTAACTTTTCATATGTTTGAACCATGTAGGTAACTACTTCATTTTATTCTTTCTTTTACCTATTTTAGGGCTCTAGATAGAAGATTTTCTCTACAACATCACTTCTAAGAATGCCAATATGTTTTTCTTAGCATTATCACACTTGTATACACATGATAGGTCTTTGAAGCTTCTATACAAGATTAATTTAAGAAGAATTATTATTCATTATTATTTTAATTGTATATTTTTTGTTGGTTTACATATCTTAGAAAGACAAAAATATTTAGATTTTTCTTTTATAATCTATATTGGCATAAATTTATCTTCAAGTAAAAATAGTAATACTCTTTACTTATATTTATTATATTTTTCATAAAATATAATTTTCTTGTTGTGAAAATATCTTCTAATTTTAGCTTTAATTTATATATTGATTGCTAAAAAGAATATAATCATATTCAAATATTTTTAGCTTCATCTAGTCTCTCATCCTTAGTCATTTGTGGTGCCATGTTTGTAGAAATAATGTATTAGAAAATTCATTACTCACCCAAACTCATCCATAGTTATGGTGAACCTAATTTGAAAAACACTTGGGTCCATTAATATTTTAGGAACTAAAATGAAACTAAAAAGACTAATTAAGAACTTTTTGTTGTTATTAAAGAAGAAATTGTGTTTTTTTAAGTGACTAAATCGTATAAAAAGATAAATTCAAAGAAATAACCAATTTCTAACTCTATTGAGAATATTTTTTGATCCTCTAAGCATCCACCATATTAATATTTAGCTATATTAGGTATGTAATAAGCTCAAGCTACTAGCCACTCATATAGGGTCTCTCATAAGAACTTTCACTAATTGAGGTGATACAAAACATAGAATTTTGAGTTAAATAAGATCAAGAAATAATGCAATTAAGAAATAACATAGTATAACAAACTAGAAAAAAAAATATATAATCAAGATATAATAATTTTATTGCTAAAAAAATTGAGTACAATGCAAGCATTGAGAAGAGATGTGGGACTATAACATTGTATCGACTACTCATATATTTAAAATAATGGGTATATATCTCTTTATACAATATATTTTGCATATTAGAAATCTATAGTATTGAATATAAAAGGTCACTCATATGGAAATGTGAAGGTTCAACTTCCATGAGTTAGAAGGTCACCCAAATGAAAATGTGGATACTCACCTTTGATGAGTTACAAAGTGCATTTAATTGAGAAATTACACACATATGAATTGTACTTTTATGTTTTATCTTCTCCTAATAGGTAAACAATGCTAGAGATGCATTTTGGCTAAGAAAAATTGTAAATAAAAAATTACTATTTTTAGTAAATGTTTTGTTTTTCCTTTTTGAGGGCCTATGAATCATTTTATCCATAAAGTTAATGAAAAATATATTTTAACATATTTTCCTATTGGAATTATTTTTCTCCCTTTAGTCTTTCCAAAAAAATTTGAATGGATCAAAATAGAGTCTTGAGCATAAATGTATACCCCTAACAAGGTGGTTAGGATAAAAAATAAATTTATGGCCATAAATACATACCCTAGAAGATCACGTTATTAGATGATTCACCCCCTATTGAGAAATAATAGTCACCACTACATCATCATTTAATATTAGGAATAAATAACATTTCTTTTTCTATTTTTTGTAAGCAATTTCCCTTGGTGTCCAAGTTGTCCTACCTTCACCACTCTATACATCTAAATGGACTATCTTCTAGTGGTCTTAGTTGATCTATCAACAATATAATAATATTATATTGATACTAAACTATCTGGATTGATTTTTTCAATGCCAAAATCTTCTTCTGCTATAATAGTGTCCAAAAAATATGGATGGTAGGGTCTAAGAAGTTCAATAGTGAAGATTAGATATAAACTAAGATAAGATGGAAGATTCAATTCAAAGGTATTTTTTCCCACTTTCATGGATATGGTGTATGGTCCATAAAAAGAAGTCTAATATTCCTATGGAGTCCTACGAGTATCTATTTTTAAATATGTAACCATATCTTATCTCCATCCTTGAATTAATGTGGGACCTAATTTTGGTCATGACATTGCTTGTAGTTTTTATTTGTCTTTTCCAAGAGGTGATAAACCTATTTATGGATGCATTGAATATATTCCACAAACCATGCTATATTTTCTAATTAATTTTTCCATGAGGTGAGTACTCCATGTTTTGCATAGGTATAGCTACATCAGTGGATCCCAAGGGTTGGAACCCAAAATATACATGAAGTATGCTATATTTTGTAGAGTTATATAGGGATAAATTGTACCCATATTAAAGGTAAGATATACCCTCATCCCATGTGCATGGATGCTTATAATTATTACTTAAAATAAAATTTACAATTAATCAAATTATAACTTTGGTTTGACCATCAATCTTAGGATGGAAGGTTGTGGACATGGTCAACCTGGTGTCCATCATTCTCCAAAGGGTGGACAAAAAATGCTCAAAAATATGCTACCATATTATATGTAGCCACACGACTAAAATAGAGCTTAGTAATATCCTTGTCTCAAATGGATTTATTACAAGAAATCAGGATGCCAATTACAAAAAAAAAACAATCAACTACAATATAAACACAATTATTACCATGTTTAGATGTGGGTAAACCTAAGGTGAAATCTATTCTTAGATGTGTTTGTATACAAATGGACCTCTAGGACTTAGTAAATTTTATATGGTGAGGTGGAAAAGCATAAGGTATGCCTTGTTGCTAAAATATTTTATCAATAGGAGGGAGTTTATTATTCCAAGATGTTTGCTCTAGTTGTTAGGATGAGTATGTTTATAGTAGTCTCTTTTGGATGGAAGGTATATCATATGGATGTGAAGAGTTCCTTCCTACATATAAAGCTTGAGGAGGATATATATAGGCAACAAACAACTATTTTTGAGGTTGAGAGTCCTACTTCTCTACATTGTCACTTGGCTAGGTCCTTGTACAAATTAAGCATGCATATCATGCTTGGTATGCTATTATTCTCTTTTTTTTCTCTTAGTTGTTGGTTTAAGTGATGCGAGGCCAAACATGATTTTTACATAAAACATCAATATGGGGATACGTTGGTTATTGTTATCTATGTTGATGATCTCATTATCCGTAACTCTCTCACCTTGAATTAGGACATGAACTCCCAACTTTGTTCTATCTTTGAGATGATAAATTTTGGGATCCTACAGTACTTTTTATGGATTTATATTGATAAAATAGATTATAACAACACCATTTCATATTCCAAGTATGCATTGGATCTTTTTCATAGTTTTAATATAGAGGATTATAAGTCTACTTGGAATCCTTTTGCCTCAATAATAAATATTTAGGCTAATTGTATTAATTTGGTGAATGCTACTTTATATTAATATCTTATTGGAAGAATTATTTATCTTACTTACATACAACCTAAAATAGACTTTTTTAAATATCATTCCAAGTATCTGTAGGCCCCTTGAGAGATTCAATTGATTAGGAACATTAGAGGGACTTATCATATGGGTATTCATTCCTAAATTGGTTCTACTTAAATTCTAACATGATTATTAGATGTAGATTAGCTTGATGATTTGGAATAGAAATGGTCCACCATAGGATTTATGTTCTAGATGCCAATCCAACATATCCCAATCTTCTATAGAAGTTTAATATTATATGACCAATAAGGAAGCTTAGAATATTTATTGGATGCTCATAATTTTGAAGGAGATTGAAATTATTTACACTTTTCTAGTCAATCTTTGGTGTAATAATTAGAACACCATACAACTTGTTCACAATTCAATGTTCCATTAACAAACTAAGAGCACTAAGATTGAGATTCATATTGTGAGATGAATTTGATCACATGGGATTTGTTGATCATATTTTTGTGCCTTAAATAGAGTAGGCATTATATATCTTACTAAAGTCATGTCCAAGGTTCATTTTGTACACATACAAGATATACTATGTGTGGGAGAGTGTTCCTTGAGGGTGACAATAAATAAGGGTCTCTCTATGTCCCTTGTTTAGGTTAATAAAGGATGGTAGAATATGTGATGGTTAAGCTTATATTGAGGCCAAGACTAAATTTTTTATTGTATTGTACATATAAACCTTGAAAAAGTATTTTTATAATATTTTATTATTTTAATTCTTTAGATTGGTTACTCAAACTTGACCTACAATTAACTTGTATTTCGGTATAAATACCCTATCATACCAACCATTTCATAATTATTTTTAGTGTAATTCTATTATTTGATAGTGATATAATTTTATTTCTGTGGAAACCCCCATATATTGTATGCATTTCTTTGTGTGTCTTTCTTTTTTCAGCAATACTACGTAATATGTTGATTTCATTCATTTCTAGAAACTACTGTGAAATCTAATAGGATCAAAAGATTATGATACCTCAAACACTAGTTATGATCCATAAAAAGTAATAGAAAATAAGAGGGGTTAAATATATAATTTCTTATCCTATTTGGTTAAAATTATTTTCTTTTTACTTCCCTACTCATTTTAACCCCATCCTATCTCTTATTTTCATCATACATCAACCATCTCTCGTTATTTTCCATGCACAAGTTATTGTGGTCTAATTTTATTATTTTTCAACTCCTCTAAAATTTGATGGGTCTTACATAAGCATATTACCATTTAATTCACTAATTTATAATCATTAATGATTTTCAATAAGTATAATGTCTTAAGTCAAAATCAAATCAAACATAGTAAAGCAATAATTTAAAATTAAGTTTTAGCTAAACTTATCATCTCAAAAAGATGTTGGGTACTCATTATATTATTTTTCTTTGTAGTCATCTTTTGATGAATGTATCAATAAAGGAAAATTTAGACACCTAAAGTTAGTCTCATTGAGTTACAAGTATCTTAGATTAGACTAATCAAATTATATTGAATTAAATCTCAAGCAAAATATATAAAAACTAATGCTTAAAAATCCACTTATTATTCATCAAACCTTAATACTTTTCTTCATTAATTAATTTTTAGGACCTCATATCCTAACCTTTTTTTATCTCACTATAATAGTTTAGCCAGTGATCAGTGGGCACCAATTTTGAATGTAAGAGTGACCCTAGATCATTAGTGTTATGGTTAGCTAGGGTTATTTTGGCTAAATCTATTTTTGGATAATCCTAGAGCATTAGGGTAGGCTAAGTTGTATTTTTCTATTACAATGTAATAGAGGTGAAGGCCTCCTAGAAAATTATATTATATTGAGGTTGCTCATTATGGATGTTTCCCCCAAAATAGGTCTATATTATAGTGTAAACTCTTTAGTATAATACAATTATTGCTATTTGTGTTTGCTCAAAATAATTATGCTTCCTTGCAAGTTTATTTATGCTTTTTAGTTAATTCATGGAAGTAGAATCCTTACATCTAGTATTAGATCTCAATCTAGGGACTATTCTATTATGGTAGTGAGACTTTTGTTTCTATTTTTTTTTACATCAATAGTGCATCCATCTTAGTAATCTATTTTTTTAGTATTTTATTCAATTTATAACCCTCATATCTTTGTAATTTATATTTTAACCATTTGAATCACTCAAATTTTCCTATTTTCATTAGGTTAGAAACCCTATTGCAAGGTTGTTAAAATATAACTAAAAATAAATTATTTGGCTAAGCTAGATTGCACATAAAGTATCTAGTTAATTGAGGGAGGATCTAACTTCAATACACATGCTTTACACAACATCCATACATGGATTAAATATCCCCACATGCTCCTGGGTATAGAGGGATACCCCTTAGGAATAGGAGAAGCTTTCTTCCCATATGTATATATATATATATATATATATATATATATATATATATATATATATATATACGATTATGTTTTGTGGTGCACCAATGATTGATTAGTATTGTTGCACTTGTACAACACACCCCATTCTGCATAGACTAGGGATCCACTTTTTAAAATTTTGGTAGGCCTTCTCTTGTTTTTCTTGGGTTTGTATGCAATTTTCAATCATCCAAAACTTAGGTTTTTAGTTGAAATATTTTAAATATGTCTCTAATTTTTTTGTACCTTGAGCTTGTTGTGATGACTATTGCCATGGTTGTGTTTGTAAATTTCTTCCATTAGATGCTCTTTGAAAAGAGCTTTTTGAAAAGTATGAACTTGCATATGCTCTAAGGAGAATTAATACCCAAAATTGTTTGCTTTTTGCAAGTTATTCAAGATGCTACTAACAAGGTCACCTCTAACAAATTACTAGAAAATTATTGTGAGTCTAGAAATTAAGTGTAAAAATTACCCTGATCATATGTATGGCCATGTAAGAAGTTAAAAGCATGTGAGTTTAAATCTACTAACAACTCAACATATTTTACAGATTCTAAAACCCTAGTAGTCAAATGAAATTAAGAATTGATTTTTAGAGTATTTAAAGTCAATTTTGGACTCTTGGAAATTAATTCTAGGTATTTAGAATTCATTTCTAGGCTTTGAGAAATCATTTCTAGACAATAAAAAAGTCAATTATGGACTCTTAGAAATTAATTTCGAGTAATTAAAATTGTTTCTAAGCTACTAAAAATCAATGTGTACTATTGGAAATCAATTCAGGACTGTTGGAAAATCTTTTTCGGGCAATTAAAATAATTTCCATGCAATTAAAAATCATTTTCAAGCAATTAGAAATTGTTTTGAATATTATGAAAATTAATTTCGAGCAATAAGCTATCATTTTCGAGCAATGAAAAATCATTTTTGTGTAATTTAGAATCATTTTTAGGCAATTAGAAATTGTTTCCAAGCTTTTGAAAATTAATTCCAAGCAATAAGAAATCATTTTTAGGCAACAAGAATTAATTTCTGTGAATTTTAGAACCCCATATTAACACAAATATGTATTTTTTTAGTGTTGGTATATGTTTGCACCATGGGTGCCCAGTGGCATGTGGCCATTATGATGTAACCTTTGTTTTTATTATAAGTAGGATTTAGTAGCTTGGATCCACTTTTTCATGTGGACCAACCCTTGAGAATTTGGATTAGGGTAAATAAGAGCATATGAGCACATGGTTTTGGAGTAGAATGCATCTTATGTTTTTCTCATTTAGTATTAAAGCTAATGCTTCCATGAAGGTTTCTACTTCAAGAGGTATCACGACCCAAAATTCCAACCTACTCTAGAATTTGTTTTTTGTTTGTTAGGGTGTTGTCTTGACCCTACTCAACAAAGACTCATTTCTAGAGATCAACTTGTATCCTTAGTGGTCCATAGCTAGTTTGTTTACCTCATCTTTACGATGAGTAAACTTATCCTTCTAGAATCACCCAAGGGTACACCTATCTATACATCTTACACAAGTCTTTCTATGTAAGTGCACTAGGTGTAATACATGGTATGCTGTCTATATCACTCTTTTAGTGAGCTAGCTTACCCATTTTTGTCCATCGAAATGGAAGCGCTAAACCTACACAATTCCATCTATGTAGGTGCACTAAGCGCGTTGATCTTAGGATCTCCATAAATAAGTCTCATTCCATGTCTTAATTTGTGATTAGATTTTTTTAGTCTCTTCCAAATGCATTACTAAGGTTCATCAAGCAAGTCTTATAATTATCCCATGGAATTCTTATCAAGTAATTAAAACATAATTAATGAAAGAGTGAATCCATAATGAAATACAAATTTAACTAAAGTGCGTAGAAACTTCAATAGAAAATCTAACAAGGTAAATCCATAAATAAAGAAACTCCATAGATAGTCACATGAAAATTCATATATACTGGGAGCTCTCATGGGGTATAAACCTAGCCTCAAATAATTTTATTTATTTAATTCACAAAGTGATTTATTCTATACATTGAATTAAAGGCACCCCATAATACATTTTCTTCCAATATGATAATTCCCTAATTATTATGAATTTACAATATGAATTTGTCCTTCAATTCATAGATAAAAATTGGTTCCACACATTAAATCAAAGGCACCCCATAATACCTTTTCTCCCAAAATAAGAAATCCCTAATTCTTATGACATTGCAATATGAATTAATCTTTCAATTCATAACACAATTGATTCCTGATAGGGATCAATAACTACCATCAAATAATGTATGACATTAAATTCATATTTACTTGTTTTTCCACTGGTATTTTGAATACCATGGTATTTGTAAGGGAATATCATGCCTATAAATGTACTTGTTTGATAATAAAATATCAATTTGGAATCTGGAATTTTATCTTTTAATTCTTTAGCATCTCAATCCATATTAGTTTGGTATCAGAGTAGTTGATCCTCTATATATTTTTCTCATATTAGCGCTTCTTTTACATTCGACACCATGTTGATGAATTCGAAGCTTTCACTCAATGTGGTATTTGACTGACTTATAGATCTCTTCGAGGAAATTTAGTAGATCCAAGATGCTATGCTTACAGAAATGGTCATTGTTGATGATGTTATTCTTATTGATGAAGAACCTATTCCAGATATTGCAGAACCACTTGGACATGAACGAGGATATATGGGAGACATGCCCATTGTCTTGCCTTTATATGATGTTGCTCAAGATGTTGAAGTTTTATCTATTCCTGATCTTATTGAAGATGAACATGACAAAAATATTTTGCATCTCTTTGTTTCTAATTATATTGAAGTTTTATTTGTTGTAGATCTTGTAAATTCTAGATTCTAGATTCCAAATTCTAGATTAATATTTCATTATAAAACAAGTACATTTATAGGCATGAAATGTCCTTACAAATACCATGGTATTTAGAATACTAGTGGCAAAATAATATAAATATGCACTTAATGTCATACATTATTTAATGGTAGTTATTGATCCCTATCAATTCCATCCATTAATTCAAAGGCACCCCATAATGCCTTTTTCCCAACATAAGAATTCTCTAATTCTTATTATATTGCAAAATGAACTAGTGTTTCAATTCATAATATAAATTAATTTCAATCCTTAGCATACTAATATATAATTAGCGATGACCCCATATTCCTCTCCAATGTTATTGTTACAAAGGCCAAAATAATGGATAATTTAAAACCTCTCCTCTCCTTTAATATTAAAATAAACCCTAAGATTTATAAAGCACCACATTTAATTTTCACCTAGGAAGTGTTCAACTCCTTATTTCTAAGCCATATCAGTATTAGACATAGTAATAATACATGGTGGCATATTGCAATAGCCTTTATGCAATAATCCAACTCTAAGCCTTACTTTCAATCATTAATTATCAAATGTCACAAAGACTCACTTGCTTTATAAATAGTAAAACATCCCAAAGCCTCATTTGCTTTATAAATAATGATCATTAAAAAGCCTCAATTGCATTTTAAATAATCAACATCACAAAATAATCAAAGCTTCATTTAATTTATAAATAATCAATTGATTTATAATTAATTACCACAAAACCTTATTCACAATTGATTTATCATTAATCAACTTCACAGAGCTTTTATTTTATAAATAGCCAATTGCTTTATAAATAATCAACATTACAAAGCCTAACTCACAATTGATTTGTCATTAGTAAATTCATACAGCTTCATTTATTTAATAAATAATCAATTTCTTTATAAATAATCAACATTAAAAAGCCTCATTCACAATATATTTACCATTAATCAACTTCATAGAGCTTCATTTATTTTATAAATAATCAATTGCTTTATAAAGAATCAACATTACAAAGCCTCATTCACAATTGATTTATCATTAATCAATTTCATAGAGCTTCATTTATTTTATAAATAATCACATAATGCATAGCCTTATAATCATCAAATTTCATATAGCCTTATGTGCTTTGATTATAAATCGAGCATCACAAAAAGGTTTTCGATAAACATCACATAGCCTTATATGTTTTGATTATAAATCAAACTTCTAAAAAATAATTTTAGCAATTCGAGAGTCAACCAAAAGACATCCGTAATAGTTTACCAATCGGATATGGCTCAGCATCAAAGTTAAGCCATGCATCACTTATGATGTATGGTGAGTCATGGAACAATGATGTGGCCACCAAGTGGTGGCCTTTCGACCACCACTTGGTGATCAAAATAATATGGGGACTTGGCACCTTGTAAGGCATCCTCAGACCTCCTTCCTATACAATGTGGGATAAGGAAGAAATGGGGGTTAGAGTGGCCCCCAATTTATCCATGCTCACAAGTTGCAATGATGTTACACACCAATGGTGCATGAACAGTACCACAATGGTGCAGTACCCTAGGAAAATTATATTTCTAAGTTTACTTAGGGCAACATAATTGAAGATGACAAAACATCATATATATGGTAAAAACACAATATGAATGCATAGGAGATAAGGAAATTTCAAATGATTCTCAAACAACTCCCTCATGCCTAAGACTCATAGGCTATTTCAAAAATTAGAAGCATTATTTCATACAATACCGAAATGTTGCCATAGTTTAAAGGAAAAAACATAGTGAATTAATTAAAGTTAGATTCAGTCGAAAAAAAAGATGGTGTGATATCAAAACAAACCTATTAAGCGCTATATCAAATTTGATGTATAAGCACAATAATGAAAGGATACACCAATGAAAACTTTATGCCTACAAAGGAATAACAAATGATACATTTGCAAAATAAATCCCCCCTTTCCAAAAGAAGGTAAAATAAAGTTTTATTAAAATATCTTCCTATGTTTGAAAATTGATACTACAACCAACCGAAACTATAGGGTTCAAGGATATAAAGCACAATTTTAACACACCATTATTTCATATCAAATACAAAGTTAATTACATCTAAAATCGTTGTTTTCAGTCAATGATAACATAAATTTCAAGACTAATTAAAACAAAGGCACAATCAAATCATATATCACTGCTAATACTTTCTTTTTAGCCAACAAAAACTTAGTTTCATTCTATACAATGAAAGCATAGTCATTCTCCATGATTTATAACTAGTGGAAATTAAAATTTCACATATATTTGAAACACTGATATACTTCTACGAAGACCAGTTTCATAGGCTTCAGAACTATTGTTTCCAAAAAAATGAGGGCACAATATTTAAACAAAATCTAAGCACCATTTGAATCAAAAGAAAACACAATTGTAAACCACAAATTTTTAGCCAAACGTAAGCACCATTTCAACTACTTTAACTGTAAATGCAAAAGTGAAGGGTAATAAATACATTACTTTGATGTCCCACTCCAGTATCCCCTTCTAAAAAATAATCTCTCCTTTTTTCCCAAAAATAAAAACAAGCCCCCCACTTTTTTTTACCTTATCCTCCTGACTTCCTATCCTCTTTAGGCCAATAGAGTGTCACATCCTCTCCACTCCATCCTTCACTTCCATTATAACTACCATCACCTACTTATTCCAACTTTCACTCCATTTTTCTCTAATTCTATTTTATTTTAAAATTGTTGGGTTTATTATTTTGAATAATGAATCGATGTCATAATTCTAATTAAAGAAATATAATAAAACTTAAATGCAACTTCTTCATTAATTGATTGACCTCCTAGATAATCGATTAAATGCAAGACAATCACTTCCACACAATGATATATTAGACCAATGCATCAATATTTTCAAAAGCACATAAACATATGCATGGAAAACAAATAAATTCTTTCATTAGTCAAATCATTTGTAAGCACCATGTAAAATCCAAATAAAGACAAAATACCATTTCCATATAGCATAACCTTAATTACAAGCATTTTGCACATCCATCATGTAAACTATGCTAAGCTTTGATAGTAAACACACACATAATCATTTTTAAAAGGTCCCAAAGGCAGGTTGCTACATCCCCCCTTGGACTAAACACAGTTCATTGTGTTCATCTTGTACCAAAGTCTTATTTTCATTCAAACAAAAAACGAAAATGTTTTCTCATAGCATCCACTTTCTCCCAAGGGTACTCCTCTCTGAATACCGGTCCCATTAAACCTTACATTGCTCCAAAGTCCCTTTACTTAGTTATTTGGAATAAAAATAAAAAATTTAACCGGTCATACCTCAGATGCCTTTGGGTTTTCCATATGCAAATTTGAAAGATCCCACACACAGTGAGGACTATAAATATATTTCCTAAGCAAGGATATATAAAAGGTGTCATGGATCTTCGACAAATTGGGTGGTAGGGCAAATCTATATGCCACAAGACTAGTATTTTTGTGATATCAAAATTTCCAAAAAAATGGGGGTCTAGTTTTGTGGACTTTATGGCACTCTTCTTTGGTCTCACCCTCCAGAATACTTTATTTCCCACAAAAAAATCTCTTGGAAATATCTTTATATTGACATAATTTTTTTGACAATCTACAAATTTCTTAAGCCTTTGTCGAATCATCTTTAGCTATTCTTCCATATCGCTAACCATGTTAGGCCCAAGCACAACCTAGTCCTCTAGATCTTCCCAAGACAAAGGTGTCCTACACCTCCTACCATAAAAGGCTTCAAATGGAGACATGCCTAAGGATGAATGGTGGACATTATTGAAATCAAATTCTACCAGGTGTAAATAGTCTTCCCAATGAGACTTACAATCCATGCAATACATGTGAATCATATATTCTAAGACTTAGTTCACCCTTTCAGTATGCCCATCAATTTTTGGATGATATGCAGAGCTAATATTTAGTTTGGTACCTATGGCACGATGTAAAGCTTACCAAAACTCAAATGTGAACCTAGAGTCCTTATCTAAAATAATCATCTTAGGAAATCCATGAAGCCTAAATATTTCTTTGGCAAATCTATTAGCCACAATTAGGGTATCAGTCTTGGTATTTCCTAGTATAAAATATGTAACCTTAGTCACTTTGTCAACTACAACAAGGATTGCATCAAGTTGGTACTTGGATTTTGGTAAACCTACAATGATATACCATTTTTGCATGGGTATTTCATAAGGGTACAATAGTCCTACAGGATGTCTATGTTCAACCTTAACCTTCTAGTATTCAAGACACTGAGCAACGAATTCAATGATATCTTTACTCATTATTAGCTAGAAATTTTTTTTCTTCATGTTTTCTCTCATCTTGGGTACCCCTAGGTGAGCAAAGTAATGATATCTATGTGCTTCATTCATGACCCTTTTCCTTAGATCATCTGCCTCAAAAATTATTACCCAATCCTTAAAGCATAGAAAATTGTCCTCAATGCTAAAATCCTTTTTTTCATCAGCTATTTTCTCCATTTTTGCCTAAATTTGATTACAATATTTATCTTGATGTTGTATTATTTTGACTTGATCCATTAGGTCCACATGGCTACAGGTCAAGGTAACAATATGTCTTCTCCTACTTAAGGCATCTGCAACCTTATTTTCTTTACATTTGATGTATTCAATCCCAAAATAATATTTGGTGAATAACTCCATCCATCTCTTTTGCTTGGCATTAATCAAAGGTTGATTGATTATATACTTCAAAATCTGATGGTCAGTCCTTAGCTCAAAGGGTATTCCCACTAGAGAGTGTCACAAAAATTTTAGAGCGTATACAACTGCTGCCAATTCTAGGTCATGAGTAGCATAATTGACCTCGTGCCTCTTGAGTTTCGTTGATCAATTAGATACTACTACTCCATCTTGTGAAAGTACTCCACTTAATCCTTCTATAGATGCATCCATGCATGCCAAAAAGTTACCTTGAGGGTTTGGAATCTTTAATATGGGTGTTGTGGTAAGTTTTTTTTTAAGCAACTCAAATTTTACCTCAAACTTATCTGACCACTTGAATTCCTTCCTATTCCTCTAAAGACCAGTTATTACAGAGGCTATCTTAGAATAATCCTTCACATAACACCTATAATAACAAATCAATCCCATGAATATTTGCACTTCTATCACACTGATGGGCATCGATCAATTCAGTATGGCCTCTATATTCTTGGGATCCACTGCAATCCCTTCTAATGATATTAAATGTCCTAAAAATTGTATTTCTAACACATATAAGTTACACTTAGATAAATTTCCATAAAGTTGATTCTTCCTTAACAACCCTAGCACAATTTTAATATGCCTATCGTGCTCCATCATATTTTAGAAACATAACAGAATATCATCCAAAAATATAAGGATGAATTTTTCTAGATGCTTTCTAAATACACTATTCATCAAGTTCATGAATGTTGTTAGAGCATCAATCAGTCCAAAAGGTAATACTATAAACTCATAGTGTTCATACCAAGTTTTAAATGTTATATTCTGGGTATCTTCTTCACATATTCTCAATTGTTGGTATCTAAATTTTAAATAAATCTTAGAGAATATGATGGCATCCTTTAGCTGATCAAAGATATCTTCAATTCTAGACAAAGGGTATCTATTTTTGATGATTTCCTTGTTGAGCATCCTATAATATTTGCACAATTTTAAGGAATCATCCTTATTCTTATCAAACAACATGAGTGCACTCCATGGTGACACACTCAACTTAATCAATCCCTTCTCCAACAACCTTTGTAGTTGTATCTTTAGCTCTTGCATATCAATGGGATTCATCCTGTAAGAAGATAAATATGAATAGGCTATGTTCTTGGTTTCATCTCAATAGTGAAATCAAAATCACATTTTTGAGGGAGTCCAAGTAAACATTCGAGGAACACATCCCTAAATTCTTGAAGTACTAGGTGTTTTCCAAACACCTCTTCCCTCTTTTCCTCTTTAATTTAATTAAGTTTAACCACATATACTATTCCTCCATTTCTAATGGCTTTCTAAAGTTCCATTGTAGAGAGTATTTGCGGTTGAAAAGTACCTTGCAACCTATAAACTCTCTTTATTTTCCTATCATATTATGAATACTCAATCCATATTTACTGGAAATTGATCATAGCCCTATGTGTGTGTAGCCATTACATCCCTCAAACTATGTCAAAAGCATATAACAACACTACATAAATACATCCAATGGTCATACCACTAGGTAAGGTAATTTCGGTCATAGGATAACATTGATCCACATAGTAGGTTTGTCCAAAACCATACTCGACCTTCCACCCATGTGCCAATATTCTTGGCCTTTTTGGTATATCCTTGATCAAACTAGTTGAAATAAAGCTATTAGTAGCTCCACTATCTATTAGAATTTTGACATATTTACCAAAAATCTTACCCTTTATAAGTAGAGGAGTGGCTTGCCCTTCTAGATTTTGACTTCCTATCATTATGTAGATCTTATGAATAGGTTCCTTGTGCACAAGTTCTTTGTAAGTGGGTTCCTTTCCTTCAAACTCGGTCCTACTTTATATGGGCAATGGTTGGAATAATGTGGTCCTCCACAATCATAGCATCCACCCTTGGGTCTTGGGTGTGGTCCTTGATTTTGTCCCTCTGCTTTCATTTCTATTGTGGGGTTGGTCTACCCCTATGGTGATGGCTTGCTATTATTGTTTTTATGTTTGATTGCATTGTTATTGATTCCCCAAAATTTCCTCTTAAAATTATTAAAAACATGGAGCAAATCAATAATGCAGGCAACAACTAAAATTGTATTGATGGTTGATTTAAATACACTGCATGATTTTGATCGATGAACCAACCATCTAACCAACCAATGGCTGGTGAACTACCCACCCAAACCATTTAATGAACAATGATATAATTAATATGCTAACATCCCCCCTTATTAAATTATTGGAAAATACAAAGAGAATTGTGAAATAAGTCAAATTTGACACGTGCAAGTAACTTGGTAAAAATATCTGCAACGTTATCTTTAGTGGGAATGTATTGGAGTTGTATAAGATGGTTTGGAACTTCATCTCAAATGAAATGAAATCTAGTGTCAATGTGCTTGGTGCGATCATGGAAGATGGGTTTCTTGACAAGATTCAAAACACCTTCATTGTCGTAAAACAAATGAAGAGGAAGGTTCTTTGGAAGACCCATGTCTGTAAGAATGTGACGTAACCATATTATCTCGTAGACTACTCCATTGGCTCTATGATATTCTACCTCTGTAGAAGAGATAGCAACCACATGCTGCTTATTACTATGCGAAGAGACAAGTCCAGATCCAAGCAAAAAAATATACCCAGAAGTCGACTTTCAATTGTCAATGGATCCATAATAGTCGAAGTCCGTGTATCATTGTAGATAGAACTTGTTATTCCTTTTGTATTCCAAGCCAAAATATATTGTACCATGGACATACTAAAGAACTCTTTTTGTTGCTTTCCAATGGCTCACTTTTGGGTCTTACATGAATCATGAAAGATAACCCACAACAAAATTGAGATCAGGCTTGGTATTGGTTAGATATATGAGACTCCTAATCAGTTGATGATAGAGAGTGCCATCTACCTATGGGGATTGATCATATCAAGATAGCTTGAGTCTAGCCTCCATTGGAGTAGCTTTAGACTTACAGTCAGTCATCCGATATTTTTCAATCAATGTCTTGGCATATTTCTTTTGGGTAACTCCAATATGATGTTTCTTTTGAGTTACTTCTAAACCAAGACAATAGTGAAGAAGTCCGAGATCTGTCATTTCAAAAGATGTTTTTAGATCATTTTAACTATATCAATCATACTCTCTGAACTACCTGTTATGATCAGATCATCTACATATAGCACCAGAATCACTATGTTAGAACCATTGTTCTTTATATAGAGATTCGCATCTGATGGACTTCTTTGGAATCCATGTTGCATTAGGTGACTATCAATTTTGATGTACTAAGCTTGAGGAGCTTATTTCAGCCCATAAAAGGATTTGATCAACTTACAAAAAATTTGTTCTTACCCTTCGACAAAAAATACTTCTAGTTGGATCATGTACACTTCCTTTTGTAGGTCACCATTCAAAAAGGTGTTTTTTACATCCATCTAAAGCAACTTCCACCCAAAATCGGCTACCATGGCACAAAGTACTTAGATGGTAGTCATTCTTACAGTACGGGTAAAATTTTCTTCATAATCTATGCCTTCTTTTTTAGCATAGCCCTTTGAAAAAATATGGGCTTTATGCTTATCAATAGTACCATCTACATTATACTTCACTTTGAACACCCGTTTGCAACCAATGGGATTCTTTCCTGAAGGTAGATTAACTAGCTTCCATGTATAATTTTTCATGAGAGATGTATATTCTACTTTCATAGAAGCCTTCCACTAAGGCTGACTAAGTGCATCATGAACTATTGTGGGTTCATTTTCTTTCAATCCTATCATATAAACCCTCTCATCTTCCATATCAGTTTCCTTATCTTCCTCTGCATCTATAGATAGTTCATCAAATTGTTGGCACAACTCATCAACCACTGATGTAGATGCCTTTGCTCTCTTCTCCTAAGTCATACTGCGAGTACAAGGTCGATTTAGAGTTAGATATGGAAGATATGCCAACTTGGAATCTCTCAATGTATTGGTATACCACTTTGGAATCTTATTCTAAGGAGGTGGAGTCTCTTTCTTAGGCTCATATTCCTCAAGGTATACTGTTGTAGAAGTGTTATTTGATGTGAAATCTTCATCAAATACCACATCTCTACTTATATGTGTCTTCTTGGTCATAGGATCTATCAATCGATATCCTTTTGAATTCTCATCATAACCAAGAAAGATACATTGCAAAGTCTTATCATCTAACTTCTTCCTCTTTTGTTTTGGTATATGCATGAATGCCTTGCATCCAAAAACCCTTAGATGAGAAATGGAGGGTTTCTTACCACTCCATGCTTCTTGTGGAGTTTTACCCTGTAGAGCTCTTGTGGGTGCTCTATTTAGAAGGTATGATGTTGTGTTTATAGCTTCTGCCCAAATACTCATTCTCAAGATTTTCTCCCTTTAGCATACATCAAACCATTTCCACAATGGAATGATTTCTCCTTTATGCAACTCCATTTTATTGTGGAGTATAGGCTGTAGTCAGTTGTCTCTTAATCCCATGTTATTTTAGAAATGATGAAAATTCTTTGGAAGTATATTCCCTCCCTCAATATGAGCGAAGGTTTTTTATGAAACATCCAGACTCCTTATCAACAAGCTTCTTGAATTGTTGAAAATACAAAAATATCTCTGACTTCAATTGAAGGAAGAAAACCCACATATTTAATGAGTAATCATCAACGAAAAATTGAAAATACTTCTTTCCACCATAGTTGGTTGGCATAGGACCACACAGATCAGCATGTACCAACTCCAAAGTTTTCTTAGCTCTGGAAGAGCTTGTTTCAAATGGTACTTGGTGTTTCTTACCTACCAAGAAATACAAGAAAACTGGTAATATGGAGGATAGATTAGGAAGTCCTCTCACCATCTCATATTTTCTCAACTCAAGCAAATATCCTAAACTTAGATGCCCATATCTCTTATGCCATAGAGAAGTAGTCCTACTTTGTAGTTGTTACTAGTACAACATGAGGTATTGAAATGGCATCTAAGATGAACAAGCCATGCTTGTATGATCCGATTGCTACATGTTTCCCCTTTTTGGATATAAAACATCTATTTTTTCCCTTTTTTCAACATGGAACACAACATCCATATTTTGATCCAACATCTGAGGGACTGAAAAAAAATTATTAGCCAATCTAGGTACATAGAGTACCTTTTCAATCTGACATTTTCCATCTAGAAGAGTAACAGAAACATCACCCTCACCCTTCACTTGGTAGACTTGATTGTCAACAATTGTTACTAGCTTACCTTATTTCTCCTCAAAGGTTTCAAACCATGATTTATTGCCAGTCATGTGTTTACTAGCCCCTGAATCAATATACCATACAACATCTATCTATGGAGATGAAGTATGAGTCATGAGCACCTTGTGTGCTCTCTCAGATTTTGAGTCCGAGTTTGATCCTGCAGAATCTGAATCTGAGTTTTATTCAGCATAAGCAACATGCCCCTTGGGTTGCTTATTCTTCTTTTGGGGTTTGTATTTTCCTTTGTCCTTCTTCTTATGATCTTGGTAATTTTATTTCTTGTTCCTGGTTTGTGGTTTTTTTATTTTTTTTTTTTTTTTTTTTTTTTTTTTTTTTTTTTCTTTTTCCTTGGGGGGCCTCTTTTGGAATGACCTGTTTCTTACCCCCTTGTTTGGTGTAGAGGGCATTATCTGGCACTTCATCCTTCTAAATATGATTTGCCTCCTCATCTTGAAGCAAATTCACCAATTCCACAAAAGACACTTGTCTACCAAATACATTAAGAGAGGTTATCAACATCTTATAGGACTCTAGCAATGCTCTCAAGATGACAGAGGTCAAGAGAGTATCATCCACTGGTTTTCCCATAGCATTCAATTTGGATTTCATTTCTGCCACTCTGCATAGAAATAGATCAACCATCTCACCAGATTTCATACTAAGTGTATGTAGTTGAGTTTGAAGGTGTAGAATAGTGGACTGATTCTTACCTTCATAAATAGTAATCAAAGCATCCCAAGATTCCTTACTAGTTTTAGAATCACAGATATGAGGTTGGACCTCATATGTAGTAGCAAGTAGAATGAACATGAGATATTTATTGTTATTTTTATCAAAAGCTTCCTGATATGCTCCTGTGGTTGTAGGACATTTTGTAGTGCCATTCACTACATCCCATAGATCTTCCACTTGAAGAATGGCACGCATCTTTGTCTTCCATGGTGTGAAGTTAGAACCTTTCAACAATTGTGAATCTGATAGATATTTGTGAACAAACGACATTGTGAAGGTTTCTTATAACAATTTTTCTTCCCCCTGTGTCTTAGAATTTTTGCAAAAAGGAATGTTGAAGATCCCCCCCTTTGCTTGTGCAAAAAAAACAAGGAAAAAATTGTATTTGGTCTTTTCCAAACTCCAAAAACTTATCCCTCCAAAATGGAAAGAAAAAATAGAATATTTTTGAAAAAAACTTTAGAGCATCTCCGCGTATTATGGAAAAATATTTCGTGCCCTCTGAGAGAGAAAAAAAATCTTTCTTGTGCACAAAAAATTGGCAATATCTTGCTTGAAAGAAAATCATCAATTTCTTGCTGTCAAAAAATTGTCAAATTCTTGCTCCAAAATTTTCAAATTCTTGCTCCAAAAGATTGTCATCATTTTTTTTTTTCAAAAAAAAAAATTGCTTTGTCAAAATAAACTTTTTTTTTTTGTTTTTCTTTGTTTCAAAAAAATTGGATTCGTGCAACATTAAGTGGCACCCATGGGATTTGATCCTGCAATAAGCACTGGGCTAAGTAGTGTGTAAACCACTCTGTCTATTGGGCAGATGAGAAGAAAGGAGGGGGACCTCCTTTTTAAACCATAGTAAGCAGGTGAAAGAAAATGAAATGTGTGGGACCTATTTGTCCCACATCATTCATGTTGTGGGAGATATGTGCTATATCAGGAGCAAAGAATAGTAAAAACATTGATTACCTTTAGGTAAATTTGTTTGCCCAACAAATATTTTGCAAACCACCACATGTCACTAGTCACCCTTGCTATCTAACCAATCTTTTCAGCCACCACATCACTTCACCAACCACCACGTAGTCAATATAGTCAGCCATCAGTCGCCACATAGTCAATCTAGTCAACCACCATCTAGTCAGTCTTGTCTGCCACCACATCACACCTCCAACTGCCTCCTGAGTCTACCTCAGTCTATATGCTACATGTGGTCCATGTGGCCAGACTTGATCTATGTTTCTACGAGATATCACCTACCAAAAAAAATATCTATGTACTCTAAAATCTCGGTTGACGTGATATCACTTGCAAACAAAATGAAAACCTGCATTTGCTTTATCTCGTACCTCCTTGGGATCTGAGACCAACACCTACATCCTCTGCTTTGTACCTCCTCGGGATCTGAGCCCTCATGCATTTCAGGTACCACGGTCTTTGAACATATGCTCTGGTACCATATTCAAAACATGAAGCAAATCAATAATGTAGGTAACAACTAAAATTGTATTGATTTAAATACACTATAGGGTTTGGTTCGGTGAACCAACCATCTAACCAACAAACGGTTGGTGAACTACCCACCCAAAATATTTAATGAACAATGATGTAATTAATATGCTAACAAAAATTTGTATGTTTCCTATCATTTATTTTGTCATGTCCCCAGAAATATTTGTTTGTCTATTCTATCTCCCATTTCATTAAACCATCACTATTTCTTTTCATGAGCACCTATCATTCTTGTTTAGATGCCCCCTTATAATAAAAGTAGGTCTCTAGTTAGGTCTTTGCTTTCCTAATCAAGTCATATGCATTTTGTAGAATTTTAGGCTCATGCATATTCACTTCATATCCAATCCTAGGATCTACTCCTAATATGAATTTATGAATTTTCATATTCCTATCATATTCAGGTACATACTTCAACAACTTGAAAATTTTCTAATAATAGGACTCCACCATCTTATTTCCTTGCTGAATATTGGTGAATTACTTAAATTTCTTGGTATAAAAATGCTTTGTGAGGAACCTATATTTAAAGTCCACAACAAAATCCTCCTATTTTAGGTCAACTACCTCAAATTTTTTTTCCACCAAAATTTTCCCACCAATCGAGTCCAACACCCTATAAATTTATAGTGGTAGATGATGTATGATTCCTTGTAGAGTAATTATTCAAGGTGAATAATATTTCTAATTCCTTTAGCTAGGTTTCGACTACATCACCCCCTTCTCCAATAAACTTGGAGGATCGTACATGCTTCAAATATTTAGCCATTTCTACTTCTAAATAGATTCAAGCCTATTGTGCCTTTGTAGGAGGTTCATTAGCCTATCTAATTCCAAGGTGTCCAACCTATGAATCCTAATTCACTATGGTTTCTAATAGTTGTCTGTATTATTCCTAAATCAGAGCAACTATTGTACTGAGGTTCTCCCTCACATTGGTAGAATTATCCGTATCTAAATTTGGAGTTCTACTATCAATACTATTTCATCATGTTTATCTCTTCAGTGGGGCATCACTTCCTCTTCTTGTTTGTGGTGCCATTATCCCTGGTCACATACAAGAAAAAGAGTTTAGATTAGGTTACAATTTCTTCTCTGAATTGTACCACTTATTGTAATTAAATACGTCATTAGCTTGATTAAGCAACATAGTCGGTTACCCCATAACTATGTGGGTTATAATATTTATTATTAATTTTATATCATTAAAAAAATGGTCAATATATACCTATGTCTCATCTAAGGAAGCTTATAGTCCTACGACTATGAGCTCTGCTACCAAATATCACAACCCAAAATTCCAACCTACTATTTGTTAGGGTGTTGTCTCAACCCTACTCAAAAAATATTCATTTCTAGAGACTAAATTATGTCCTTAATGGCCCATATCTAAGTTATATGTTCCATATTTACGATGAGTCAGCTTATCCTTCTAGAATCACCAAAGGGTAAACCCATATCTACATCTTATGTAACTCTTTCTATGTAAGTGTACTAGGTGTAATACATGGTATGTTATCTATCTCACTCTTTTAGTGAGCTAGCTTACCCCTTTTCATCCGTTAAAATGAAAGCACTAATGCCTACACATACACAATTTCATCTATGTAGATGCACTAAACACATTGAGCTTAGACTCTCCATCAATAAGTCTCATTTCATGTCTTAATCCGTGGTTAATTTTTTTAGTCTCTTCCAAATGCATTACTAAGGTTCAACAAGCAAGGCTTATAATTATCCCATGGAATTCTTGTCAAGTAATTAAAATATAATTAATGAAAGAGTGAATCCATAATGAAATACTTAATTAAAGTGCGTAGAAATTTCAATAGCAAATATAACAAGACAAACCCATAGATAAAGAAACTCCATAGATAATCACATGACAATTCATATATCCTAGGAACCCTCATGGGTAATAAATCCAACCTCAAATAATTTTATTTATTTATTTCACAAATAAATTGATTATATACATTGAGTTAAATTCACCCCATAATACCTTTTCTTCCAACATAAGAATTCCCTAATTCTTATGACATTACAATATGAATTAGTCCTTCAATTCATAGATACAAATTGATTCCACATATTAAATCAAAGGCACCCTATAATGCATTTTCTCCAAACATAAGAAATATCTAATTCTTATGATATTACAATACGAATTAGTCTTTCAATTCATAATAAAATTGATTCCATCCATTAATTCAAAGACACCCCATAATATCATTTTCCCAACATGAGAATTCCCTAATTCTTATGACATTGCAAAATAAACCAGTCTTTCAATTTATAATATAAATTGATTTCATACATTAACTACATCATACTAAATCCTTAGCATACTAATATATCATTAGGGATGACCTCATATTCCTCTCCAATGGTCTCATTACAAAGGACAAAAGAAGGGATCATTTAAAACCTGTCCACTCTCCTTATTTAATATTAAAGTAAACCCTAAGATTTCTAAAGCATCACATTTAATTTTCACCAAGGAAGTGTTCAACTTACTATTTCTAAGCCATATAAGTATTATAAAAAATAATAATTGATGGTAACATATTGCAATAGTCTTTATACAATGAGCCAACGCTAAGCCTTACTTTCAATCATTAATTATCAAATGTCACAAAGTATCATTTGTTTTATAAATAATCAAACATCTCAAAGCTTCATTTGCTTTATAAATAATGAACATTACAAAGCCTCAATTGCTTTTTAAATAATAAATATCATAAAATAATCAAAGCTTCATTTACTTTATAAATATTCAATTACTTTATAAATAATCAACATCACAAAGCCTCATTCATAATTTATTTATCATTAATCAACTTCACAGAGCTTCATTATTTTTTATAAATCAATCTTGTGGCCACTAGGTAGTGACCTTATGACCACCACTTGGTGGTCAAAATAATATGGGGGATTGGTACCTTATAAGGCACCCTCGGGCTCCCTTCCTATCCCATGTGGGATAAGGTAGAAATGGGGGTTCGAGTGATCCCAATTTAGCTGTGCTCACAGGCTATGATGATATCACGTGCTAGTGGTGCGTGAGCAACACCGTGATGGTGCAGTACCCTAGGTAGATTATACACATGAGTTTACTTAGGCTAACATAATTGAATATGGTGAAACATCATCTAGGCGATGGAAATAAAATATGAATGCATAGGAGAGAAGGAAAGTTTGAATGATTCTCAAAGTTTTACTCATGCCTAAGACTCATAGAAAATTTTAGAAATTAGAAGCATCATTTCATACAAAGCTAAAATGTTGCCATAGCTCAGAGGAAAAAAACATAGTGAATTAATTGAAGTTGGATTTAGTTTGAGAAAATTATGGTGTGATATCAAAATAAACCTATTAAGAACTATATCAAATTTGACATATAAGTGCAACAATGAAAATATTGGTCACGAATCTACCTAAGTATAAAAATATACACCCTAGACCCAAAAAACAATGAAAGGCCAAAGTAAATAGATGTCCTTTAGGCCAATATCCAGAGAGGGCTAGTTCCCTTATTAATCTAAAAATCAGTACAAAGCTTAGGGAGAGAAATTAAAATAAAGAGATCGAAAGTATGGCTGTAAGCCAAAAAATAGAGTGGGGATGAACTAAAAGCTAAATAACCAAGTCAAGTTCTAACCAAAATTTAATAGAATGAAAATCATGGGGACCAATCATAGATCACAAATATTACTTCCAATTACCATTTCAACATTCACTTCTTCATCAAAAATTAAATTCAAATGCAAAATTCAATCTATCTAACAAAGGCATGAATATAACAGAAATGACAGGTAAAAAACAATCACATACACAACTAATCTAGGAACCAGAGTCAAAAGTCTTTCAATTAAGGTTGAAATTTAAACAACAAGAGTTTTTTAGAATAATTTCCCCCTTCTTTTAAATAAATTTATCTAGTATTTATAGAGGATTTCACCTCCAAAATAAAATTCTCATTAAATAAAATGATGGAAAAATGACAGATTGGTCAGTCACAATTCTCTCCTCGACAGTAGCAGGACCCAATCTGGTGGCACCTTGGGAAGCAACGAGTAATTTTGGGATATGGCATATCGGGACCTAGCCAGAATCATTAGCAAAATTCATCTCCATGGTGGTACCTTGAAAATAGTAGGATCACACCAAAGTCAAGAGTGGACGGTATTTAAGTTAGGCAATCTTCTGGTCATCTATCGAACCTGATTTTATTAGCAGTAATTCTAGAAACTTCAACCTTTTTTGTCCCAAAAATTGAATTTGTTGGCCTTGAAATTTTCTACATACTGATATTTTCTTAGAGCACCTTTGACCATGATTTTCATCTGAAGAAAATGGCAAATATTACTTTCATAGAGGCAAATCCTAGAAAGGGATTTTTCCAAGGCATGTATTTGAAATACATTTTTGCCAAAGCATCACATGAAATGTGCCTTTGACAAGGCATCACACTATAAATCCTTTTAGCCATCGCAAGGCGAGCAAAGATCTTTTGCTACATTGAAACACCAAAAGGATCTTTTACCATGATGAAATATGAAAAGGGACTTTTGCTTCAGCAATGCATGAAAAGGGACTTTTGCTTCAACAATGTGCAAAAAGGAGTTTCCCTCTATTGACATGTAAAATAGAACTTTTCCAAGGCATTGCACAAAATAAAATTAAATTTTACCAAGGCATAGGAAAAAAGGGAATTTCACCATGACATAGCCAGAAATAGACTTTTTCTAGACTTGATGCAAGTAAGCTTCCTCATCAATGGTAGCACATGCTCTTTGGTGATGGGATCTTCCCAGTCATCAATATTTGAAGTGGCATACATGAAAATAGTCCATATAGCATCCAAGTATTTCTTCACCATAATATTCCCTTGATAATTAGTGAAACTGGTGAAAACATTGCTCGCTATAGTCTCAAAATAGACCAGTGAAATGCGCCTCTCTTGCTTAAATGTATCTAACAAGTTTCAAGTTTCTTTAACCAGATCCAACCTAGAAAAATAAGTGCATAGTGTTATCTTGGCATTTTTCCAAGCTCAGGACATGTCGTTCATTGGCCTAAAATTGAGATCCATTTTAGCCATTGCTTGGATCTTCATCACCATCTCTAGTTTTAGTTTGAGGTTCTCTTATGAATACTCCACTATGTTTAATCCATACAAAATAGCTTGTCACACCTCCTAAAGAAACATGAGAACCAATTTTTCTTTTGTTGCCATTATTAGACAATTGATAAGAAGATGACTGTGAGCCTCCTTAACTTTTTCCTTCATGAGATATACCGATTGTGTTGCCTTCTATGCCAAAGGATTTTGCAAACTCTGGAGTTTTTTATAAAAGGCCAGGATCTATTGTTGTGCTTCTTGTTATGCTGCTTGAAGTTGTTCGACCATCTACTAATATCATTCAATTTTTCTCTCTAGGCTCATCACTTTCTACTACCATCAGTAAGATTCAGACTGCACAATGTCCAGTTGGGCATTTTATTCAGCCAAATCATCTTCTAAGTATACCATATTTTCTTCAACTTGGAAGAAACAATCCTTAAAATGCTCATCATGCAAGTAGATAAAACTCATATCCACCTATATATTGCTAATTTTCTTAGTCGTATCAATCTTTGTGAGGTCCTTGGTGATGAAGTAATATGAATAATCATTTAGTGTCATCTCTCCTTAGGGTTTCTAGACCTGAGGGACCATCTTCATAGTGTGTACCTCCATTGCCTCCAAATCAAAAGTCACCCCCTTCACTATCTTAGACGAGGCTCACACATTCTTTCACTTATGGCTTTTAAACATCATGAGGAAATATGATGTGTTGGACTGATCTTCTTTGCTACGAGATGCTCCAATAGAAGTTCCACTTCTGAAGCCAGTGGTTCCTATACTACAAAAATTAGGGAAAACATCAATATGACCTACTAAGGGTTTATCTCAATAGAGGAAGCAAAAGTAGAAGGTGCTACAATTACAATTACCCTTGTAGAGGATTGCATACTTATAGTGATAATAGGATTTATAGGGAGGGAATATGGAATGGATGACAATGGAAGGGAAAATAAATTTAGGGTGGATGTGAATGAAATGAAAGAGAGAGAAATGGAGGGAATGGAAGAAACAGGGGAAGCATTGGTAACCTACAACTATGAAATGGAGATGGGATCTCAATAATGGGTACAAAAAATAGAGGTGAAGTGGAAGTAGAAACTGTAGGAGAGGAAGTCATGGTCACCAAGTGCTTGTCATTGAGAGAAGAAGAAATAAAATGTGTACTCGCGAGCTTCGAAACAATTTGAGCCAATGATGAATATTGTTGCACTACTGGATCTTTCTCTTCCTCTTATTTCTCTTCTTTTGCTTCTATATATACCAACCTCACCATCTAGCTTGGCTATTTTTGTTAAGCCAAAGAGGGTGCCTCCTTAAAACTAGTCTACTCAACCAAAAGTGAAGAAAGTGGATTTGTGTAAAACTACACCACTTCTAGGCTTTTTTACCATATTAGGGAAAGGTAGCCTTATACCCGTTCTCCTCTTTTTGAGTGATATTTTTTCCTCAGGCGATAATTGTTCCTCTTCCTCTTCAATAAATATCATCTCTTCGACTAATACCTTCTTCTCTCTTACCACATGTTCCCTATCAGTACTTCTTATACTTCAAGGCACCAAGTCAATGAAATAGATGGGTTGGTACTTATCACAATGCTTGTCATAGAATTACAAAAATGCTTCATCCATAACCAACAGGTAAGCTGACCTAGGCTTCCCTCGATGAACCCTCACAAACCACCAGTTGGTGATCTTCTCATAATACCATTTGGGCAATTTTATTTTCATTTGATTAAAAAAATCATTATGAGGACCTTACTTCAGATGATTCATGGGATCATACTCAACCTCCATTTTTTGAAAATCATGCCAAGACGACATCATATTTTCAACATGCCACTCAAAGTCGCACCCATTGGGATTGTTCCTCTACTATAAGATGTCTTCTATAGGGCAGCAATGAAAATTCTTGGCCTTGATAAAGTTCCCAAAAATACCCAAAGGATCATATCACCATCATTGGGAAAGCTAAATTAACCCATGGTCATACAATGTTTTTGCCACCAACTCATTTTGCCCACAGTGAGTCACTTTAATGTTGCCAAACTAAAAAGACATGGCATACGTAGCTCGCTTTCCCCTATTTGACCCATATGTGTTATTTGTAAAATCATTTTGTCGGGCTACTTCCAATACGAAAATATGCTCCGTGGTAAAATACGACAACAGAAAAGTTTTTCTAGTGATGTAAAAAATTCTAATGACAACTCCTTCCATTATCAAAAATATTTCACCTTTCTCCTTTTTAACAATGTCCTCTTTCATTTCCTTCGGCACTCTATTACACATACCGTAAATGATCTCAATGCGAGTCCCAAAAATATTTGGTTGAAATTATAGTAGGACTCCTTCAATAAATTTTGGGTCCATGAATAAACCAATAATGTTCTACCTACTTCATCTATTTTCTTTACTGCTACAAAGGCAAAATGGGGATGCATATAATAAAAGAAGTACCATACCAGAAAATAAAAATGCTTGAAGGTGATGTCTTCCCCACTTTGTACCTTCTGTAGTTGAGTGTGCATTATTTGAGCTATGAAATCTACCCAATAAATAAAAATTTGAATTTGTGGTTGCTTTCATGGAAGTCGAGGTATAAAAATCAACCTGTAAAATACACTACACAAGAAATACTTGCCACTTATGCACTATGGAATCTTAGGACAGTACAACAATCCATTCCAACATTGAATATAAGTATGGGCTCTTAAAATCTCTCAACAATATCGAAAAATGTGGAAATTCCCCAAAATCTTGGTGTCTTCAATAATTAATTTAACATAAACTACCACATAGGTACTATAGACTGGTATCTCTCCTCCTGCTTCACAAGATGCCTCTTAAAAATGATGTTGGAATGAGGTCTTGCACCACAAGCAAAAGCTTCTCTGATTGAGTTGGCTAAAATACTGCACAATATATATCCATTGGCATTTTGAATAGCTCTCATAGAAGGATCATAAAACTAAGAAATCGCCCATACCAGCTCGAGACATGAATGAATTGGTGTAGAAAGATACCGAAAAATATGGGAGTAAAACACTGTGGTACATGAAATTTTGACGGATACCTTCTGAAGAGAAAATTTGACATCTGCTACAATTTCTCCATGCCTTTTTTCGTGATTATACAATCGTCGATTTGTTCTAGGCTGTCATAGTAAGGCACTAGTTCTACTTCTTTATCCTCCTCTTTAGATTTTTTTGCCTCTTCTTTGAATCAACCTTCTTCTGCACCTTCTCTTTCTTGGATTTTGTGGTCTTCTCTCCCATATTTAGCTTTAAATAGATAGTAAATAATTTTAAACCTTGGATCAAAAGCAATTTGCAACAACTTTACAAACAAGAGCTCTACAATTTTCTTGATTTTTTAGCTGAAGTATTCACCTTTTTATAATTTTCCAACCTCATCTACCAAATTTAATTTCTACGGTACACTTGCTAAATTCGAGAGCATGCCATGCTTTCCAATTATTCAATGGTATCACCCATATATTTTTCGAGCGTAGTGATTGGTTGTTTTACCTTTTTTATTATTTTTTCCTTTTTTGGGGGTGCAACCTATCGTTAATGGTTAATTTGGAAAACTGTGATTTGCTACTTTTTTACCTTGAACTGTGTGATACGCACCTGTTCTACTGAAGTGGAGTACCGAAAATAACTTTTAATAATTTCTCTAGCAAAAAGGCATGTGTCTAGGAGTTTGTTGAAAAAGCAAGGAAAAAAATAATGTCGCTCTCTTGGATGCCAAAAATGGCTTTTGCCAACTTGAACGCACGAAAAAAGCTTGTGAGTGGAAGTGCCTTACTGCCAACTTGAATTTCATTCAAAAATAGAATATATGCATGAATGAAAGTCTTATTTTGGATGAAAAAACTTTTTTTTTTGCTTTTTATATTTTTATATTTTTTATTTTCTAACTTAAGTGTCAATCATTGCTTTTTGGCTATCTAAAAATAAGGTCGACTTAATTCCATACACCAAAAAGTAGAACTTTCTTAAAACTTGCATGTATTTTTATTATCGAAAATGCCATTTAGTGACGTCACTACCAAAAAATCACTCATGGGATGAAATATCTAACTTGGGCGCCCAACAAAAAAAAAAATTGATTTTTATTTTCATCCCTTTTTTAAGCATAAAAATAAAATGGTAAAATATGTACATATTTACAAATGTTTCCGAATTTTATTACCAATAATAGGCCTTCAGATGAAGACCATTCACTAGAATCAACAACACATGGCCATCCATATCCTACAAATAATATGAATTAAATTGATTCACACTATAAATATGAAATGGGCCTTCCCAAATTACTTCAAGCTTGTGATGTTTGCCTAGATTTGCTTTGTTCTCATTCCATTTTAACACAATATAACCAACCTTAAATGCCTTCTTTGAAGTCTTCTTTCTAAACCATTTTTTTTATCATCTGAGCATGCTCCATGAAAGTATTATATGCTTTCTCCTTTTCTTCTTCCAACCATAATAGTTGAGCCAACCTTACACTCATGGGATCAAATTCATCATCTTCATAATCAAGCAATTGCAAATATTGAAGAGTTGGTAACTTGATGTGAATGGGTAAGACTACCTCCTTACCATACACAAAATAATAGGGGAACATCTCGATAGATCTTTTAATTGATATGCGATCAACCCATAAAGCCTAGTTTAGGAGCAAATGCTAACTTTGCTTATTTTCACCAAGAGTCCTCTTCAAAATCCTAAGCAGATTCCTATTCGTAGATTTAGTGAAACCATTTTCTTGTGGATAGTAATTTGATGAATTTTTCAAATAAATACCATACTTACCTACAAACTTATTGATTTTGGCTTTGATGAATGGAGTTTTATTTTTTGTTATAATCGCATATGGTATGCCAAAGTGAGTGATCAATCCTTCAAGGAAAGTGATGATTACCTCCTGGTCTATCTTCTTAATTAGGACTGCTTCAGCCCATCAAGTGAAATGATTAGTTGCAGTTAGAATGTATTTATGTCTAGTATATGAATTAGGATCAATGACCCCAATAAAATCTAAACCCCATTGTTGAAACATTGCTTCCACTTGAATTGGGTTAAGTGGTAAAGAAGCATTTCTGCTTTGAACAACATATCTCTGGTATTTGTCACAACTTTGGCTAACTTTGAATGCATAAAAAAAATGGTGGGCCATAAATAACTTTCTTTTATAATCTTTAATTCTATGGGTCTTCCTACATATCGACCTCTTGACAATCCAGAATGAAACTCTTCCAGGATTTATTGTTTCTCTGAATCTTTGACACACTTGAAAAGCACTCCATAACTGTTCTTATGGAACAATCCACTTGGTAACATAACATACTTGAGGATCCGTAATTTAAATCTTCTTCTTTGTGAAGCATTGAGATGTGAAGGATACCTTCCTGAATCGAAGTATTTGACAAGGTCATCTGCCCAATCATGGTCAACTGAGGAATGATTAGCAATATTTGTTTCACTTATTGAATATTCATACTGGTACACTATTTTTTTAGGCATAGCGCTCTTTGCAAGCTCTTGACATAGTGCTCAGTGACGAACCATATTGGTTGGTCGAATTTGGATATCATATTCTTGGATTATAGAAACCCAACCAACTCTCTTATCTCCAAGATCACCCTAGATAATGAAGCTTTGGATATTCATATGAACAACATAAACAATTGTTTTGCTTTACAAAATGAAATACCAAAACTTCTTTAGGGACTTCATTACTGCATACACTTGCTTTTATATGAAATTGTACTTTTCCTCATCTGTTGAATGACTTGGTTTAAAAATGTGATTGACCGCTCAACACCATTTTCTCCCTTCTGTGTGAGCACAACTATGTAACTCTCTTGTTCACCAATAGCATAAAGGATAAAATCTTTTGAATAATCATGGTTTATAAAAATAGGGGCTTGAGCAATTATTTCCTTGATTTCATTGGATTCTTCCTTCCTTTCCTTAGTCCATTTGAACTCAGCAACTTTCTTCAAGAGTTCAATCATTGGTTTCACAACTTGAGCAAAATCTGCAATAAAATTTTGAATGAAGTTAATCTGACAAAAAAATGACTGTAAACCCTTCTTGATGGTTGGCACTGGAAGCTTCAAAAGAGCCTCATCTCTAGCTGGATCAATAGCTAAACCTTTTTTTGAGATTACATGGCCTAAGAGATTTTCCTCCTTCACCACAAAGATAGACTTCTTTGGGTCAATGGATATTCCAAACCCTCAACATTTTTCAAACACTTATCTTAAATGCAAGCTATGCTCCTCCATATTATGATAGAAGACAATCATGTCATCCAAATAAATAATTACGACTTAGTTTAATAACTCATCGAAATTCACATCCATCACTATCTGAAAGGTTGCTCCAGTGTTCGAGAGACCAAAAGGTATTTGTTGATAAGAAAATGTACCCCATTTTGTTGTGAATGCCATTTTGTATTGGTCTTCATCCTTGATCCATATCTGATTGTAATAAAAGAATCCATCTAATAGAAAAAATATTTGAGCTCCTACAACTGTGTGAATAATTTGATAAATCTGTGGCAAAGGATAATAGTCCTTCAGACAATCCTGATTTAAATTTTAGAAATCAACACAAGAAAATATCTCCATTATTTTTCCGTACAGGGACCAAATTAGCTACCCAAGTAGAGTTCTTGATTGGGTAATTAATTTTAGCTTCCAGTATTTTCAACAGTTCATCTTTCACCAAAACTTCAATTTTAGGATTGACTGGTCTATGTTTTTTCCTAAAGGGTTTCACTTATTACAGTTCAATAGTATGTTGGATCACATTCTTGTTGTAACCTTTTAAATCATGATAACTACAAGCAACAATGTATGAAAATTCATGGTATAACTCCTTGATTTGCTCGAGTTATTTAGGAGTGCAATCAGTTCCAATATTGATTGAATTTTCAGGTTCTAACTGTAGCTCAATGTACTCCTTCTCATCTACTTTGATATTATGTTTTTTAGCTCTGTCATTCTGATCAGAGAGACTTTTGAGTGAAATCAATCCTTTTAGGATATGATTATTTCTTAATTGGATCAGTCCCCAAGATTCTTATTCATTGAGTGTTATTCATTCCACACTACTAGATTATTTTATTAGGAATTTCATGATCTATTCATCACTATCAAAAACTTGCCAATATATATTCTTATCAGGAATTGAAGGCATGTAAATACGTCTCACAGTATTTGTTTTTTACATCATGTGTTCGGTTGGAGAAAAATTGGCACCAAGGGATTCCAAAATATCTACGTGTTTATTTTATTCCCATGAAATCACTTGAAAATTTAATTTTGTGAAGGACTCAAACATATCCCAAACTTTATTGCGATATACCTTCAGATAGTGCTACTTGGAGATACACTTACTAGTTACTTGATTGACATTTGGCTCTGAATCTCCAAAAATCTAGAGCTGCTTGATCCTAAGTTTCTTTGCTTTATTCAAGCCTAAGCACAATGCTTCATATTTAACAACATTGTTTGTACAACTCTAGGTCAACCGATATGAATATATCTTCTATCTTCCAAAAGAGGAAATGAGAATAATTCCTGCTTCAGCACCATTTTTTACATCTTGTGCCATGGAATAAGAGCTTCCACAATTGATATAAGATAGGATATTGATCATTAGATATCTCTACTTCAGCATTTTCAAGATTGGTAATGGCATAGCATACCAATATCAGTTTCAATCATTGAATTAAATTCATTCATGGAGAATTCATTTTCTGTGTATAGTTCACCCAGATCTTCCTCCATCAAATCTAACTCTTCCATATCTTCGATAAACAAGTTAGATGAATCCATGGGATTTTTTTCATCCCCGATCCTCTCTATATGAAATGTGGAAGGTTTTTAATTATATATATGAATTATTTTACCTTTGAAAGGGATTTATATATGGGAATAATCTATTTAAAGATAGCCTCCTAACTTGGTAGTGAATTCCCTCTAGAGGCACATACTAAAATATGTCTCTAGATCAACTACAACCACATCTTGGATCACAATGATTTGAGGTATCTTATGCAGGACAATGGGGATGTATTTGATAACATCCACTATTTTCATAGGGTTTCCATATAACTACACAAATCTCAGGCTTCTCCCAGTATACTCCATGCTCATGATATCACAAACTGCTTTCGGTATGACAATCGTCGCAACACTAGAGTCAATCATGCAGTTATGCACAATCCAACCCTCCATCCTAAGAGATAATTAAAATGGTGGTAGTTTATTCTTTCCAGTAGAAAAATTTGTAAGCATCTAAGCTAACATAGTTTGAGTGGTATTATTATTTTTATATTTAACAAACTTCAAATATTCTTGTAACAAATGAACCTATCTAGGCAATTACAATGCATCATAGAGACTAACCTTGGTAGGATTTTTCTTTAGTTCTTCAAAAATATTGTATGCTGATGAACTAGACTTCCTTCCTTCATTATCAACCTCATACTTTCTTTGATATTGTTGCGTGGCTTTCATCCTCTACCGCTTGTTCAAAGATAGGTATTTAAGGCATTCTTTTGTTGTTCCTTCATCTTAGCTTGCACTTGTGAAGTTGACATCTTCGCTTGAGATATTATTTATTTTTCTTGTGTGGTCAAGAGATCCTTTAGAAGGATAGATTATTTTTAATTAGACGTTGAATCATGTACCTTCACCTGTGCTTGTCTTTTTTCATTCTGCACCTTCGGCTCAACAGGTACCTTCAGTAATTCCATCTCATCTAGGTCCACGGTGATCAACTTGTTCCTAGGTCTTTTGAGAAGTAAAAAATTTTCTATGGAAGGGACCATAAAATTATGATAAGCTTCTCTAATCATGTTGATCTGACCACCGGTAGAGCTATCTACCAATTTTTGCACATAGTTTAGATGAACAATGTAAAATTATGTGCCATGCAGATCATTGTAGGTAGAACACCAATACATTTTGATTGATGGGTCAGCTTCTACATTTGTCAACATGGTTGGATTACTTTTAGGTAGGGTTATGCATAAGGGACCCAAAATATATTTATAAAATCAAGGCGAATTGTCTTGAAATCCTGATGAATTTTGTCGAAGGATACATGGCGAATTGCATTCATTTTTCACCAAAAAATTTCAAACCATGGCAAATCAATTAAAAAATATTTCTAGATGTGTAGGTCAGTTGGAGAGGGTTTTAATTAGTTATTTTAAATGTTTTTTTGAGGATTTTACTAAGTTTTTTGTGTATATCTTTTCGATCTAGGTGGTTTTAAAAAAAAAAATGAAAATGGAGCTTTGGATCAAAAGTTATGCCTTCTAGAATTTTCCTGGCAAAAGTGCACCTCTACAACCGATTGGCTACACACAAGATGATTGAATACACACATGACGATCAAATGCAAGCATGATGATCGACTACACATATGATGATCAGGGCCTATCATCATGTGTGCAGTCGATCATCATGTGTGCAGTTGATCGTCATGTGTGCAACCGATCGGTTGTAGAGGTGCACTTTTGCAGGGAAACTTCTAGGAGGCATAACTTTTGATTTGGAGCTCTGTTTTCAAATTTTAAACCACCTATATCGATGAGATATACTCCAAAAACTTATTAAAATCATCAAAAAACTTATTAAAATCCTCAAAAACCATCTGAAACCAATCGACATGTCTACAATCGAACGATTACAGAGGTGTCAGTCGGTTGCAAACATTTCAATTGGTTTTATATGGTTTTTAGAGGATATTAATATGTTTTTTGAGTAGATCTCATCGATATTGGTGGTTTTTAAAAATAAAATAAAAATAAAGCTCCGGATCAAGTTATGCCTCCTAGAAGTTTCCCTACAAAAGTGCACCTCTGCAACCGATTGGCTGCACATATGATGACTGACTGCACACATGATGACTAGATATACACATGATGATCATCATGCCTACAATCAATCATCATGTGTGCAATTGGTCATCATGTGTGCAATCGATCGGTTGTAGAGGTGCACTTTTGTAGGGAAACTTCTAGGAGGTATAAATTTTTATCCAAAGATCCGATTTCATTTTTTTAAAACCACCTAGCTTGATAAGATCTACTCAAAAAACATATTAAAATTTGCAAAAATCCATCTAAAACTGATCTACATGTTTGCAACCGATTGGTTGCAGAGGTGTCAGTTGGTTGCAGACATGTTGATCAATTTCATATGGTTTTTTGAGGATTTTAATAATTTTTTTGAGTAGATCTCATCGAGCTAGGTGGTTTTAAAAAAAATTGAAAACGGAGCTCTAGATCAAAAGTTATGCCTCCTAGAAGTTTCCCTACAAAAGTGTACCTCTACAACCGATCGACTGCACACATGACGATCGACTGCACACATGATGATTGAATGCACACATGACGATCGACTGCACACATGATGATAAAATGCACACATGACGATCGACTGCAAGCATGACAATCATCATGCCTACAGCCAATCATCATACCTGCAACTGATCGTAATGCATTTATATGAATCAGTTGTAGAGGTGCTCTTTTTTAGGGAACCTTCTAGGAGCTCTTGATGATCAACTACAGAGGTGTATCAATCGACCTAAGACAATTCATTGCAAAGTTGTAATCGATCGACTTATGTCGATTTATATGTCTCTGCAACCGATTGACTTAGGATGATTGACACACCTCTACAACCTATCATATTAGGTTGAGAAGCACTCCTTTAAAACCTTGTCAAGTTTATGGGACCAATCAGTGTCTTCCGATTGATATTACCCTACAAAAAATTGATAAATATGTCGACTAACAATAGGTTTTTCATGGTTTTAGAGCTATTTTTGAGTTAGAGTATTTTAGATGTATGTTTATCGCTACCCCCTACAGTATATATACAGGTAGTATATGAGGCGAATTGGTCGAGAAAAACAAAATCATTTGTAATTTGAAAGCGATTTGGGCGGAAAAAAAAATCATTTTTAATTTGAGGCCATGATGGATTATCAATGACGGGTAAATTTACTCCAAAAAAACTTCCACACCATAAATTTCAGGTGAATGGGCCCAGTTAAAGAATCCAAAATTAGCCAATTTAAAAATTTGAAAATCTTAAATAGAGCCAATTTACAATATTTTGCACTTATGCATAACCCTACTTTCAGGCATCTTGTTGGTTGAAGTCACTTGCTCTCTGGTGATTGGTGGAGGTTAAAATCTCCTAGGCTGGAAATATCTCTTACCTTTTCTTAGTGGTTGTGATCTCATTTTTTATCACTCTAATTATTGAGTGCATTAATTGCATCTTTTGCAGCAAATTCACTTGAGGATCAGATTTGAGGGTGCTGGAGGAGCTGGTAATGGTAGTGGTAATCGTAGTGGTACTGGTAGAGATAGTAATTATAGAAATGGAACTGGAGTGGGAAGTTATGGAATGAAAGGAGAAGATAGTTATGGGATAGAAACTATTGGGGTTTAATATGAACTAGGATTCCATGAAGGGAATAGATACATGAGGGACATTGGTAAATACTGAGAAGATGCATTGGAATATAAATGCTATGGGATATAAATGAAGATAGGGATCATCATTTTCAGTAGGATCTTACAAATAGTGATTAAATCATTTTTAGTTGGACTGACGGATGACCATGCTAATGTCAGAATTGAAGGCTTAGAGAAAATAAAATGCAGCTTGTTCGAGAGTCAATCAAAGACTGTTAGGGACTCTCTTCCAAGTTCGAGGGAACCTAACATTGAATTCAACAATTTCTTCCTATGGATACATCTGAATATTAGTGAATTGATGCAACAGGGAAAAAGGATCCGCTTGTTCATTGATACCTTTTATCATTAACTCAGCCAATTGGTCCCATGTGGTGATAGTGGCAGGTGGTAAGGACCGATACCAATAAATCAACTTCCCTCTAAGAGAGAGCACGTGAAATTTGACCATGACATCTTCATCTATGATGCTATGAATAGTCACAAAAAAATCAATGTCTTGAACATGCTCAGAAGATGTTTTTCCCGTACCATCATAAGTAGGCAAAGCCTTCAATGCTGATGGCGGGATAGGATTATGAGGTTGTAGATCTAAATATCTAGGATGATTCCATGTTGTAAACTATTTTGGTGGATTTTGAGCCATTTGGACCGAAGAATTTTCTTGGGGAGGAAAGCTAGTGGTAGTACTAGAAGGACTTGAAGGAACAAAAAACACACAAAGTACCTATGAATATGTTACGATTGATGGGATAGTTAGAGTAACTAATCTAGGATGCTCTCCTAAGACTTGGGTGTCCGGCTCAAAGAAATCAATAGGATTTTTTGAATTTTTGGCCTTCGATCTCATGATCATGAAGTAAAGCTTTCACCAACTTCATGTTCAAAGGCTTCTAGGTAAAACTGGGTCGCTAGATGTTCTAATCAAATAGTAAAATATGGACATCAAATCTTAATACTACTTAAGGTGGAACTTTTGTGTCCAACCAAGTGTACCAAAAACTATTCATCACTAATCTGCCTACATTTAAAAATATTCATCCTAGACCCGACCAACATTGAAATGCCAAAGGAAAGAGATATCCTTTGGACCAATCTCCAGAGAGGGCTGGTTCCCTTACTAATCTAAAAATTGGTATAAATTTTAGGGAGAGAAATTAATAGAAAGATATCGAAAATATGGCTGTAAACCAGAAAAATAGAGTGGGGATGAACTAATAGCTAAATAACCAAGTCAATTTTTAACCAATATTTAACAGAAATAACAACATAGGAACCAACTACAAATCATAAATATGACTTCCAATTAACATTTCAATATTCACTTCTTCATAAAAAATTAAATTCAAATGCAGAATTAAATCTATATAACAAATGCATGAATATAACAAAAATTATAGGCAGAAAAAAATCACATAGACAATTGATCTAGGAAATGAAGTCAAAAATCTTTCAATTGAGATAGAAATTTAAACGTCAAGAGTTTTTTAGCAAAATGACCCCCCTTATTTTAAATTAAGTTCTCTAGTATTTATAGAGGATCTCACCTCCAAAATTAAATGATCATTAAATAAAATTATGGGAAATGACAGATTGGTTAGTCACAATTCTCTCCTCGATAGTAGCAACGAACCAATCTGGTGGCACCTTGGGAAGCAATGAGCAATTTTGGGATATGGCATATCGGGATCTAGCCAAGATCATCAACAAAATTCATCTCCATGGTGGTGCCTTGAAAATAGTAGGATCACACCAGAGTCAAGAGTGGACAACATTTACATTAGGCAATCTTCTGGTTATCTATCTTGCCTGATTTTTATTAGCAGCAATTTCATAAACTTCAACCTTTTTTGCCCAAAAAATTGAATTTTTCAGCATTGAAATTCTCTCCATACTGATATTTTCTCAGAGGGCCTTTGACCATGATTTTTGTTTGAAGAAAATGGCAAATATTTCTTTCACCAATGTGAAGCCCGAAATGGGATTTCATCAAGGCGTATCTTCAAAATACATTTTTTCCAAAGCATCATGCAAAATGTGCATTTGCCAAGGCATCACACTATCAAGGATTTTAGCCATGGCAAGGTGAGCAAAGAGCTTTTGCTAGGGTGAAAAACCAAAACAAGCTTTTATCATGGAAAAATGCAAAAAGGGATTTTTGCTTCAGCAACGCGCAAAAAAAGGACATTCACTTTAGTAACGCGTAAAAAGGGAGTTTCACTCCATTGACGTGCAAAATAGAAGTTTGCCAATTTATTGCACAAAATAGAAATTTAATTTTGCAAAGGCATAGGCGAAAAAGGGATTTCACCATGACATAGCCAAAAATAGAATTTCGCTTGAAAACACGCTAATATGTTGTCCGAAAAGTGATTTCGCTAAAGTGTGGGTAAAAAAGATATTTTGCCAAGTCAGCGGCGAAAAGATAATTTTGCTGCCAAAATGGGAATTTCACTGGCAAAGATGATTTTTCTAGAAAATAGGGTGAAAAAGGTGATTTCAGTGGAAAATGGGTGAAATGGGCCTTTTGCCAAGGCAAAACCTGAATTTGAACTATCTCCTGCCCGAAAATTGTATTTCTCTTGAAGCGTTGACTGAAATTGGATTTTGCTGAGTGAAACTTACTACATACTTTGTCAAAATTTTAAATTTTATTTTAGTGTGTCAAAAATGACAACAGAAAGGTTATACCAACAAAATTTTTATGCCTACAAAGGAATAACAAATGCTACACTTGCTAAAAAAATCCCTCCTTTCCAAAAGAAGGTAAAGCAAAGTTTTATTAAAATATATTCCTATGTGTGAAAGTCATTACTATAGCCAACCAAAATTACAGGGTTCAAGGATATAAACCACAATTTTAACACACCATTCTTTCATATTGAAGACACATTTAATTACATCCAAAATCATTGTTTTTGGTCAACTATAACATAGAGTTCAAGATTAGTTAAAACAAAGGCATAGTCAAGTCATATATCACTACTAATACCAACTTTTCAACCAAAAAAAACTCAGTTTTATTCTATACAACAAAAACACAATCATTATCCAAAAAAAATGACAAATGGAAAGCAAATTTTCACATATATTTTAAACATAGATATGCTTCTACAAATACCAGTTGCATAGAATTTAGAAACTATTGTTTCCAACCAAATGAGGGCACTGTATTTAGGCAAAATCTAAGCACAATTCAACTCAAATGAAAACAAAATTGTAAACCATATTTTTTCATTTAAAAGTAAGCACAATTTAGACTATTTTAAACATAAATACAAAAGTGAAGGGTAAGAAAGACATTACTCTTGCATCCTGCTCTAGTATCCTGTTGGAGCAAAATCTGCCTTTGGTTACGTTTGCACCCAAGACTTTGCCAACATTGAAAGACCAGGTTTAAACAGAGTTTACCTGGTTCAATCTCTAGAGGAGGCTGGTTCCTTGCTTCTTTTAGGAAAAAGGGGGAGAGGGAAATGCATAAAGAGAGGGAAATATAGCGATGGCTAGAGAGTTAAAATGGTACAGATTAAGTAACAACAAAGCAACTATTGCAGCCTTTTGCAGAGAAGCATAACAAAGAACCAAAACAGAGAAACTAAAACTTTTGGTGAATACTTATTTAAGTGTAAGCTTATCTATGAAGTTAATTGCAGATCTAACTGAACTTTATTGCAGGAATTTAGAATAAGAATTAATGCAAGTTACATTCAATTTAGATTTATATAGCAATAGACAACACATACATACTTGATTTGAAACACCAATGAGCCAAGAACCAGAATGGATGATCTTTATTAAACTTTCAGAAGTCTGTATACATAGCCTTGTAAACACCTAAGAGCCGACCATTTTTTTGGGTCGCTCATTCTATATATAAGAGTTTTTACATAACAGAAAAACTAAAAGTTGTTACAACAGTATGCCCGTAGGCTCATTCTGGTAAAGAAGTAGTTGAAGAGAGCATGGAATCCTCAACTGGAAGTGGTTGAGATATTCTTGTTATGGTGATCTTCTTTAACCTCTTCAGAGATGTTGGGTCCACTTGGCCTTCAAAATATCGTGCCCTCGCGACTTTCCACTTCAATTCTACTTTGGCCTTCAAAATGTCGCACCATCATGACTTTTCACCTTAGTTTTGTCTTTGGCCTTCAAAATGTTGCACCATCATGACTTTTTGCCTTAGCTCTACCTTAGGCCTTCAAAATGTCATCCGATCATGACTTTTCACCTTAGTCCTATCTTAGCTCTTCAAAATATCACTCCATCATGAATTTTTGCCTTAGTCCTACCTTAGACCTTCAAAATGTCATGACATCATGACTTTTCACCTTGGTTCTAGCTTAGATCTTCAAAATGTTGCACCTTATGACTTTTGTTCGGTTCTACCTCTTTAAAATGTCATGCCATCATGAATTTTGGTCTTTAGTTGATCTTTGGCCTTAAAAATGTCATGTCCTCATGATTTTTAGCTTTAGTTTAGTTTTGACCTTCAAAATGTCGTGCCATCATGACTTTTTACTTTTTTCCTGCCTTAGGTCTTCAAAATGTCACCCTATCATGACTTTTCATCTTGGTCCTACCTTAGGTCTTCAAAATGTCACCCTATCATGACTTTTCACCTTAGTCCTACCTTAGGTCTTCAAAATATTGCCCATCATGACTTTTCACCTTAGTCCTACCTTAGGTCTTCAAAATGTCACTCTATCATGACTTTTCTCCATACTTAGCAAAATATTGAGAAGATTACTCCTTATTTCCCTAGATGTGGTCATTTTGACCAACATTCTTGGTGCCTCCTAGGGTAATTCTATTAGCAGAATGTCAGAACCTAGAGCCTTTATCCATTGGGGAATGGAGTAAACAAAAACAACTTAAGAAAAATAAGGGAAATAAGGGGAATGATACCAAGCACAAAAAGCTTCCTTCTTTGGGGTGGTCATTCTTCTAGAGTATCTTCTTCATTATATTTTTTGCTTCACCTTGGTCGAGAGCTGCTGCACTGCTTGATGAAGCTTTCTTAGCTTTTTCTTATTTGTCCTTTTCTTTTACTACTTCGTTATAGGTGGTGCAGGCCTTCCTCCAGGTTTCCTCATCTGTATCTATTTTTTCCTTGAAAGTGTTGTACAGATACTCCAACTCTTCAACCTTGTCATATGATAGGGTTCTTGATTTCATATACAGCTCATGTAGAGAGTTCATCTGGGTAATATCCTGAACCATGCTAAAAATTTGCTCTTCTTGAATAGGCTCTTCCCAGCTATCAATTTTTGATTCATCTTCTAAAAATTTCTTCCAGGCGGCTTTCAATTCATCTTCTGTTAGGAGATTTGAATCCTTGTCCCAGAAGCTAGGCATGCCATAATTTTTAGCTATGCTTATATGTTTTAGAATCGCCTTAGCCTCTACTTTGAGCTCTTGTATGAGCTTGGCACTTTTGGTCACCAGCTTGTGCCTCTTGAAGAAATTTTTGGCAACTAATTTGGCCTGGGACCAATTCTTATCTCGTGCTCTGTATCCAATTATTGCTTGCGTGCTATCCACCAGGACTTGAATTTTATTGGCTGTTGATAGCCTTGTTTCCAGGAGCTTGACAGATGCTTCTAATTCATCTTCTACTTGGCCCAATGTATCTTTGATTTTGAGAAGATATGAGAGTGTGGGCCTAGCCTTTGGGGTCATCTTGTTGATGCTTTCAATCATGTTCCTTCTGATTGTCCTTGCTTTTTCCTTGGACAACCCACTAGTTTTATCAATGATGTCGGATAGCTACTTTTTAAGGTCCTCGACCTATTGTTGCAATACTTGAATTTGTTCTTCGGCCTTCATTGCTTTCTCTTTGTAGGGGGCCACTTCATTGAACATTTACTTCCATTTTTTGGCTTCATTTTTCAAAGCCTTTTCTGTTGTCTTTTGTTGGTGCAAGGCTTCCTCCAAATGCTTTCTTGATTGTTCAACCTAGAGGTACTTTTCTTTGTAGAACTCAACATTTAGATAAATTATTCCCATGTGAGTCTGAGCCTTGCCCCACTCATCATCCATTGGTAGCTGAGTGATATCTTCTATGGTTACCTCAGCTTGGTAGTCCTCTAGGGTCATTTCTTTCTCCAACTTCTGCATGAGTGGGGTCATCTTCATGGTGGAATGTTGCATGTTGATGGGATCCAACACCGATCCTTCTCTGATGTGGGCTATATCATTAGAACTTTGGGAGCTCCATGACTTCAGCCATGTAGCAGCGTTCAGGGTGGCTTTCTTCAATTTCTTGAATTTAGCAATGGTAGGGTTGCTTGCGGGAGAAGCAGTTTGCATGGCTTGGAAGCTTAGCAGGTTGGTGGAGTAAGGGAAAGGAGTGGTGGCTAGAGGGGCCTCCATACTCAATTGTTCAGTGGGGGAACCTGTGTGAGTAGAGGAGGATGTTGGTGGAGTTTTCTGAGTTGATGGTGGTGATGGTGGAGGTTGATGAGAAGGTGATGGTGATGGTGGAGGTTGATGAGAAGATGTGGGAGAAGGATTATCTCGATGTTCAGAATGGGAAGGGGAATTCATTTGGGAATGAGGAGAGGAAGGAGTAATGAGATGGATAGGATATATACCTGAGTCCTTTGTCAGATTAGTGTCACTAGTCCCCTATGATTTTTTGGTGTAAGATTCTATGATCTACTTCAAGACCAAGTCATCAACACCCATTGTTACTTTTGTCAGGGTTTTCTCCCCTTTGGGGTTTTCTTTTGGGGGAGGTTCCTTAGCTGTCTTGACTAGTTGTTCACCTATCTTCTGATGCTCAAAATTTTACTCGAAGCTTTCCTCTATTCCTTCCTGATCCCCAGATTCTTCGTGTTCCTCTAATTCCTCAAGTTCTTCTGATTCTTCATATTCTCCTCCTGATTCTTCAGAGGGTGATTCTTATCTTTTCCTTTTCTTTTTATGTCCTCCCTTCTCTAATTTTTCTTTTTGTTTTCTTGATTCTATTCTCCTCCTATGCTCGAGCTGAGCACCATCATCAAAATATGTGTCTGATCCATAAGGGCAATGAAATTCTAACATTTCCTTTTAGGGACCTTTGTTTGTTCAGTAGCAGTTTGCTTTCCTTTATCTTTTTTAGTACTACCTTCAATTTGTTTGATGGGGATGCCATTTATTCCCAAAGGGACTTTATCTACCAAAGTCTCAGACCAGTTATCATGGTTCTCATCATACTTCTCAGAGAATTCCTTGTCAATATTCATCCCATACCTAGAAAAGGTTTGTATGTGACATCTCATTTGCCACCATGCTAATATTTTAGCGTGATCCCAACCTTCTCCCCTTTTCTTGGTGCTTTCGATGGTCTTGTTACTTAGCTTGTGGGTTGGGTTCACCTCAGGGCACCAATATGACAAGTGCAAATAGAAGTCGTGCCATGGGGGCAATGGCTACATTTTTTCAATGTGCCATTCTAAAGGTTGATCTTCATCATTATTCCTACCCTGCTTATCGATTTGCCTATTAGATGAGTGAAATTTCTTGAAGGGGGTTTTATTTAGGGTGGCTTGCCTCTGAGTGAATTTGTCCTTAGGGTCATATTTCCATTTTTGTGGTAGCTCTATCAATTTGAGATTTCTTAAAGTTTGAGCAATTTTTTTGTGGTCCCCCTTTTTTGACACTATTACTCCCTCGTACTGAAAATGCATGAGGCAAGTACCTATCAAATGAGCACCTATACCAAATTTATTGTTAATGAACTCTATTTGCCTTATGTACTCTAGAGTGAATAATCACTTAGTAACGTAATAAGGCAACAAGAAGGGCTTCTCTGTGAAGCCATAGAGCCTGACGACCACCCCCTATGTTAGAATAAACCAGTCTCCTTCCTCTATGTGGGGGTGCCTCAAGGTATCTCACATCTATTGGGGAATTCTTGGCATGGCACCATACATGAGTTTCAATGTTGGGCCCAAGAATTCCATATTGAAGTGATAGTATGAACCCACATTTGAAAGGAGCGACATCCATTCACATACAGGCATGAGGTCTCCCTTTTGGTCCTTTTGTGTGGTAGGGATAAAATTCAAAATTTTTACCTGAAAGAAGAAGAAAATCCATACCAGGTAAGAGGAGAACCTGAAGGCATCTAGGATATCCTTTTGTAATTTGAAGAGCCCTGCATGCAGCTACTGGGCTAGGTATTCCGACCAGTCAAAGAATATTGGCACTCTTGCTGGGTCTACACATGTCACATCATAGAACTTGGGGTTGGATATGCATTGTGCTATTGCTATTTGCCACCCGTAGACCTATGTGTCTATTTCCAACCCCACCACCATGGCCAACATGGAAAAGAGCTCCTTGCTTTTGAATTTTTCCAAGGGAATTGGAGATTTTGGCATGGCTCCCTCGGGAAGAGAGTCTAACCAATGCTCTTGCAGGAATAGCCGAATGTTTAGGCCATTGGTGTAATATTTTATAGAATTAGTAGGGTCAAATGAAATGGGGGAAATTGTAGGCTTCCTACCATGGGTGAAGGTGGCCCTAATTGAGTCAACGTCGAGCATGAAGATGACTTCATTCTTGGAGTTTCTTACTATTCTATTCTTAACATCATAGAATTTTACCATGGCCCTGATTAACTCGGGGTAGGGGTGGACCTGAGGGTAGATGTACTAGTAGAGTAGAGAGTGGTAAGGGAATGTGCTTGGGCTCGATGGGGAGACATCTATGGCCATTCTGGCTGCTATGTCCTTTTGAATTTGCCCTAGGTCTTTCCATGTCAGCTTTGTATCCGTGATATGGTTATTAGGATCTATGAAACTACTTTCCTTTTTGGATGATATTCATTTCCCCTTTGAAGTAGTAGTTGGAGGTGTAGCAGTCATGGTTGTATTATGATTTTTTGTGGTAAAAACTGTTTGGAATGCTCTTAGCATAGTGTTGCAGAGCTTTCTGGGAGAGTAGGGAGCATAGTGAGCAGAAAAGAAAGAATGTAGAAGATGAAAAGGGTGATGAAAATATTTTATGATATAACTAGATTTGCATGCACGTGCCAAGGTAATAACTATCAAGGTGACATGGAATAACTATGGTTGGTGGCACATACCCCAATACTAAATTTTAACATTGTTGGGTGCCTCGGTTCATGTGCCTCTTTAAGAAACCAACTACCATTTTAACTTGGGCCAATGATATTGCTCCACTGTTGTCCTAGGCCAATAAATTGGTGTCACCTCTGCTCTGGACCAATCAGTGGGTATGATGGTACCTTAAAAAGTGAGGCTTTTTATAATGTTGAGAAAACTACTTTTCTCACCAAAAGTTCCTGGCTATTCTGAGGTGGCCTTTGAAGTGTGCATTGAATTTTTCTTGGAGCATATAAAAGTATGAAATATGATAATTTACTTTGAAGGGGCCTTTGAGCACCGAAAAGTCATGCCATCATGACATTTTTCCTTGGAGCGGCCATTGGCTACCAAAAAGTCATGAAATCATGACAATTTACTTTGAAGGGGCCTTTGAGCACCGAAAAGTCATGCCATCATGACATTTTTCCTTGGAGAGGTCGTAGGCTCCCCAAAAGTCATGAAATCATGATAATTTACTTTGAAGGGGCCTTTGAGTATCGAAAAGTTGCTCATCATGACATTTTTCCTTGGAGCGGCCATCGATTGCCAAAAAGTCATGAAATCATGATAATTTACATTGAAGGGGCCTTTGAGTATCGAAAAGTTGTGCCATCATGACATTTTTCCTTGGAGCGGCCATCGACTACCAAAAAGTCATGAAATCATGATAATTTACATTGAAGGGGCCTTTGAGCACCGAAAAGTCATGCCATCATGACATTTTTCCTTGGAGCGGCCATCGACTGCCAAAAAGTCATGAAATCATGATAATTTACTTTGAAGGGGCCTTTGAGCATCAAAAGTTATGCCATCATGATATTTTTTGGAGGATTAAAAAGTCATGAAATCATGATAATTTACTTTGAAGGGGCCTTTGAGCATCGAAAAGTCATGCCATTATGACATTTTTCCTTGGAGTGGCCATCGACTGCCAAAAAGTCATGAAATCATGACAATTTACTTTGAAGGGGCCTTTGAGCATCGAAAAGTCATGCCATCATGACATTTTTCCTTGGAGTCTGAAAGAAAACAAATATTTACATAAAATACATACAAGGTAGAGGAAGACCTATTACTTGTAGTACAACTTCAGGTGGAAGCCATTGATGGGGATAGGTTGAACTTGGCCCTGTTCATTTCTCAGCTGGAAGGAGTTTTGTTATTTTTCTTCTATTACTTCGAAAGGGCCTTCCCAAAATGCATCAAATTTATCATGATTTCTGGGTTTTGACTTCTTTTCATTCCATCTTAGGACCAAGTCTCCTACTTTGAAATTTCTGAGGGTGGCCTTTTTATCAAACCATTTTTTTGTGGTGACCACATGCTTTTGATAGTGGTCATAGGCTTGCTCCTTCTGTTCTTCTAACTGTAGGAGTTGGATCAACCTGTTCTCCATTGGTTCAGCTTCCTCTGTGTCGGTCTGATTGAGTAATTTTAGAGCTGGGATCTCTATGTGTATCGGAAGAACTGCTTCTTTGTCATAGACCAGAGAGTAGGGAGATGTGTTTATGGACTTCTTGATGGTTATTCTATCAGCCCATAGTGCTTGATTTATCAGAGAGTGCCAACTTCTCTTATTGTCCTGTAGGGTTCATTTCAAAATCTTGAGCAGGTTTTTATTCGTAGATTCGGCTAATCCATTTCCCTACGGATAATAGTTTGAGGATGTTTTTAAGTAAATCCCATATTTACATGTAAATTCGATCATCTTGGTACCTATGAAGGATGAGCCATTATCTGTGACTAATGCATCTAGGATGTCGAATCTCATGATTAAGCTTTCCATGAATTCCATTACAACTTCCTGGTCTACTTTTTTAGTAGGTATTGCTTCTGCCCACTTCGTGAAGTAGTCGGTAGCCATCATAATGTATTTATGTCTAATGGATGAGTTGGGCTCTATTATTCCAACAAATTCCAATCCCCATTGTTGAAAAGGTTCTTCAACTTGAATGGACTTTAGGGGCATCGAAGCATTCTTGTTTCTTCTGATGTATCTCTGGCATTCTTCATAGTTTCTTGTTATTTTGAAGGTGTCTATAAAAATAGTTGGCTAGTAGCATCCAGTTCTGATGATCTTTAAGGTAGTGGTCCTTCCTGAGTAGTGTCCTCTAGATGAGCCATCATGGAATTCCTCTAGGATCTTCTATTTTTTATTTTCATTTATGCATCGAAGCAACACTCCATCCAAATTCTTTCTATACAGCCCCTCAGGTAGCAGGGTGTATTTTAGGGCCTAGATCTTGTACCTTCTTCTTTGTGAAGCATTCAAGCTTGATGGGCATTTTCTAGTTTGGAAATACTGAGTTAATTCATCTGCCTAGTCGAGCTACTCTAACGGTTGATCATCGTCTGATGCTACTTCCTGAGTTTGGCAAGCTATGTATTCTGATGAAGCTTGCTTGGTGAGCTCTTGGCATAGTGCTCTACCTCTTACCAGCTTGGTTGGGTGTATTTCTACGTTGTATTCTTGTATTTTTGTCACCCAACCAACTCTTTTGTCATCGAGCTCCCCTTGTATGATGAAGTTTCGTACGTCAGGGTGAATTACATACACAATAATCCTGCTCTATGATAGGAAATGCCTAAAATTTTTTAGTGACTTCATTATAGCATAGATCTATTTCTCAATGAAGTTATATTTTTCTTCATGTTCTTGCATAGTCTGACTCAAAAAAGCTATGGGCCTTTCTTCATTGTCAGCTCCTTTCTATGTGAGCACTACGACGTAACTTTCTTGTTCACCTACCGCATACAAGATGAAGCCTCTGGAGTAGTCTGGGTTCACCAAGATGGGGGCTTGAGCTATTTGTTCCTTGATCTATTGGAAAGCCTATTTCCTTGCATCGGTCCACTTGAACACAACATCCTTTTTCAACAACTCTATCATGGGTTTGATGATTTGTGCAAAGTCAGCAATGAATTTGCACTTGAATTTGATCTGGTCGAAGAATTACTATAGGCCCTTTTTGTTAGGGAGAAGGGGAAAATATAACAATGCTTTCACTCTGTTAGGGTCTATAGCTAGACCAGACTTAGAGACAACATGGCCGAGTAATAGTCCTTCTTCCATAATGAAGATAGATTTCTTGGGATTTATGGAGATACCAAATTCTCTGTATTTCTCGAACACACTTCTGAGATGCGCTATATGATCCCATTTTTGGTGAGAGAACACTGTCATATCATCTAGATATATTACTATTATTTTATTGACAAGTTCTCCAAAAGCCACATCCATAGCTCTTTGAAAATTTGCTCCGGCATTGGATAACCTGAAGGGCATTCTCTGGTAAGCAAACATTCCCCACTTGGTTGTGAACGTGGTCTTGAATTGGTCTTCATCTTTGACCCACACTTGATTGTACCCAGAGAAGCCATCTAGGAGCGAGAACCTTTCTACTCCTACTACTGTGTGTAGGATTTGGTCGATCTGGGGGAGAGGGTAATGGTCCTTGAGCGAAGCTTTGTTCAAGTTTCGAAAGTCGATGCACAATCGGATATCTCCATTCTTCTTTCTAACCGAAACTAGGTTAGCGACCCAAGTTGAATGCTTGATTGGGTAAATAATTTTAGCTTCAAGCAATTTTAGCAACTCTTGCTTCATCAAAGCTTCAATTTTAGGATTCATCGATCATTGCTTTTACCAAAATGGCTTTGCACCTTCCTCAAGTTTGATCGTATGTTGGATCATTTCTTTGGAATAGACTTTCAGGTCACCATAAGTCTAGGTGATGATGTCTAGAAATTCTTTGCATAATTCCCTGATTTCATCTAGTTCTACTTCCGTAGTGTTCACTCCTATTTTGATAGCTTTATCAGGTCCCATCTGAGCTTCTCTATATCTGTGCTTGTCAACTTTCATTTTATGGCTAGTTGACCTATCATTGTTATCGAATAAGCTCTCAAGGGTGACCAACCCTTTTGGGATGTGATTGTTCTTTAACTGGATCATGCTTGCATCCTCCTCATCTTCGATTGTCCTATTACTAGAGCAGTTCATCTCATGGATGAGGAAGTCCACTATCTGTTTGTCATTCTCAAAAACTTGCCAGAAGGTATCTCTGTCTGGCACAGAAGGCCTGTAGATTAGCCTAACTATTTTTTACTTTTGGATGACGTTGTTGATAGGGCAAAAATTCACCCCTACTGAAGCCAACAAGTCTGCATGAGTATTTTTCTCTCTTGGAATTACCTTGAGGTTCAGAGACTCAAAAGATTCTAACAAGTCCCAAAATTTATTTTTGTAAGCCTTAAGGTAATGCTTCTTGCTTACACATTTCTCAGTTACCTGGTTCACTATCAGTTCGGAGTCTCCAAAGATCTGTAGCTGCTTGATACCCATATTTTTAGCTTTCTTGAGTCCTAAATAGAGTGCTTCATACTCTGCTGCATTGTTAGTGCAACTCTAGGTTAACTAGTAAGAGAAAACTTTTTCTTCACTTGTTGGAGAGATTAGGACAATACCTGCTCTAGCTCCATTTTTACATCTAGCACCATCAAAGAAAAGCTTCCACAACTGATCAATGGGTTGGTTAACTAGAGGGGGAGAAATGGGATCACTTTTCTCAGGTTTTAGAATTGTGTAACTCCCAATGTCAGTCTCGATCATGGCATTGAAGTCTTGGAGAGAGAACTGGTCTTCCTCTTGTAATACATTTAGAGCTTCTTCCATCAAGTTTAGGTCCCCTAGTTCCTCTGTCATCATGTTCATAGTGGTGGACTATTTGTCTTCCTCTTCAAGTCTTTCGATATGGAAATTTGATGGTTTTTCATTAAATATTTTCACTCTTTTGCCCTTGAATGAGATGTGAGAAATCTAGTGATAAATATCCTCCTATCTTAGCTGTGAACTCCCTGGAGAGACACATACCAAAATAGGGCTCCAAATCCACTACTACCACTTCTTGTATGACTGTGAGCTAGGGTAGTCTATGGAGCACTATTGGGATATCTTTGATTACCCCTACAGTTTTCATAGGGGTTCCATCTAACTGTAATACATCGAGACTACTTCTTGTATATTCCATGCCCATGATATCACATACTACTTTGGGCATCATAGTGGTTGCAGCTCCAGAGTCTATCATACAGTTGTGAACTACCCACCCTTCCATTTGGAGAGACAGATAAAAAGGAGGGGGTCTATTTTTTCCTAAAGTGGATGTCAGACTAGCTTGTGCAGAATCCATCTAAGTTGGGGTCTTATTCTTATTTTTCATAGACCTCAAGGATTCTTGCAACAAGTCAATCTATCCTAGAAGCTGCAAAGCTTCATACATAGTTGCCTTGGAGGGGGTTTTCTTCATTTCCTCGACTATGTTAAATGGAAGGGGTTCAACACTCTTCTCCTTCACTATTGCATCATACTTGTTTATGTACCCCTGAGTAGCATCAATCCTTTGATGCTTAGTAAGTGAGGGATATCTCAGTTTATCCCTAGCTTGTTCCTGTGTTTCTGCTTCTTTCTATCGAGGTGCTTCCTTACGAGTTTCTGCATCTTTTGGCTTGAACTCAGGGGAGATTTTTCATAAGAGGTCCTTTTCTCAATAGGGTTCCTTATAGGTGAAGGCACCTTCAGGGGGTTGAGATCTTGGGGATCAACCTGTAAGGGTTTCTTTCCTGATCTGGTAAGAACAACTACTTGTTCAATAGAAGGCATCATGAAATTTTGATTCTCTTCTCTGATCATATTAACCTGACCCTTGAGGCTTCTTTCGACCTTCTCAATGGCTATATTTTGTACCTGATGTTGGTGAATCATGCAAGAAGTTTCACCATGGGGGTCATTACACGTGGAGCACCAAAAATTTGATTCTGTCGAAACATTATTGGGTTCGCTATCTTCATTGGCATAAATAGTGTTAGATTTGTCGTAACTTCTACCACTCATGGAGGCTTGATCCTTTGTTATTTGTGGGAACCTCCTTGGGGTGAAATTTCTTTTTGCTTCTCTTCATTCCATTGATGTAAATTTATTTTCTAAAGTTTTGAATGATGCTTGTAGGTCTTGTAGGACTACCAGTTGAGGGTCTGGAGTTGATGGGACTATTGCCAGAGGAAGTGCAGGAATAGTAGGAAGCATTGGAGAGGTAGGGGGTGCTTGTATTACTAGAATATTAGGCTATCCAGTCCATTTGGGAAGATTGGAGTTGGAAGCTGAAGTAGGGGTTGGACTAGCAGCACTTGAAGCTTGGGGTAAATCTAGAAAAATGGGCATCATAATTTTGGTCAGGAATCTCTCGATGGCAATCAGATCTTTCTCTACTTTTTGTGCTTCTTGATAAATCTTAAGGAAGGTAAACATGTGGGACTACCTAATGGCCATACTTATATCTGAGTTGAAAGCTCTCAGATAGTAATACATTGCCTGCTCATGTGTTGGTCTCAACCCGTCAGGTACTCTCTGCCAAGTCCGACTGAATCTGATGTTAAAATCTATGATCTCCTCTTGAGGGTGTTTCTGGATAATAGTAAACTGATTCAGCAGGGAGAATGGGTCTGCTTGCTCATTGAATTCTTCCACTAGTTTACCAACAAGTTGTGCCCAGGTGGATATAGTTTGATTTTCAAGAGCTCTATACCAATAGAGCATTTTTCCTTTCAAGGAAATTACCAGCAATCTTATCATAACATCTTCTTCATGGATGTTATGTATCGGGGCTAGTGCGGCTACATCTTGATAGTGTTCGTAAGCCATATTTCTAGTACCATCATACTAGGGTAGTGCTTTCAAGGCCATCATAGGAATCGGATGTTGAGCTACCAGGTTCAAGGGACCTGTGTGGTTCCATACGGGGTAAGGTAAGATTGGCTGATTCATGACCATTGTGATTATATGGGTAGCTGGAGTTAAAGTTCCACTAGCAGTAGTACTAGGGAGGGCTACAGGGGAAGGATTTGTGTATCCTGTATTATGGGTATATGCAGAAGTTGTTCTGGCCACTAAAATAGGATTAGCTCGGAGGCTACCAAGGTGTAGTTCGAAGAACTCTATGGGCTCTTCTGAATTTCTTGCTTTAGATCTGGTTATCATAAAAGATGGTACATAACCAAAAGTTGGGTAAAGGCTTTCTTAGGGTTCCTTTCTGGTGCAGAGTCACCAGGTGATTTAAAAAATATTGATAGGGCAAAGCTATTCACCAGGGCTTTGATCTGTATACTGCATGGGATTTGGGTCCCATCGGGCGTGCCAAAAACTATTGGAGCAAAATCTGCCTTTGGTTACGTTTGCACCCAAGACTTTGCCAACATTGAAAGACCAGGTTAAAATAGAGTTCACCTGGTTCAATCTCTAGAGGAGGCTGGTTCCTTGCTTCTTTTAGGAAAAGGGGGAAAGAGGGAAATGCATAAAGAGAGGGAAATATAGCTATGGCTAGAGGATTAAAATGGTACAGATTAAGTAACAACAAAGCAACTATCATAGCCTTTTGTAGAGAAGCATAATAGAGAACCAAAACATAGAAACTAAAACTTCTGGTGAATATCTATTTAAGTGTAAGCTTATCTATGAAGTTAATTGCAGATCTAATTGAACTTTATTGCAGGAATTCAGAATAAGAATTAATGCAGGTTACATTCAACTTAGATTTATATAGCAATAGACAACACATACATACTTGATTTGAAACACCAGTGAGCCAAGAACCAGAATGGATGATCTTTATTAAACTTTCAGAAGTCTGCATACATAGCCTTGTAAACACCTAAGAGCTGACCATTTTTTTGGGTCACTCATTCTATATATAAGAGTTTTTACATAATAGAAAAACTAAAATTTGTTACAACAGTATGCCCGTAGGCTCATTCTGGTAAAGAAGTAGTTGAAGAGAGCATGGAGCTTTCAACTGGAAGTGGTTGAGATATTCTGGTTATGGTGATCTTCTTTAACCTCTTTAGAGATGTCATGGTCCATCTGGCCTTCAAAATATCATGCCATCATGACTTTCCACCTTAGTTCTACCGTTGGCATTTGAAAAGTCATGCCATCATGACTTTCTACTTCAGCTTGGTCTTTGGCCTTCAAAATATCATGCCATCATGACTTTTCGCTTCAGTTCTACCTTAGGCCTTCAAAATGTCACCCGATCATGACTTTTCACCTTGGTCCTACCTTAGCTCTTCAAAATGTCGCCCCATCATGACTTTTCATCTTATTCCTACCTTAGGCCTTCAAAATGTTGCCCCATCATGACTTTTCACCTTGGCCCTACCTTAGGCCTTCAAAATGTTGCACCATCATGACTTTCCACCTTGGTTTTGCTTTTGGCCTTCAAAATGTCATGCCATCATGACTTTTTGTTTCAGCTTTGATCTTTGGCCTTCAAAATGTCGCACCCTCATGACTTTATACTTCAGTAATAACTTAAGTCTTCAAAATGTCACATGATCATGACTTTTTGCCTTAGTCCTACCTTAGGTCTACAAAATGTAACTTGATCATGACTTTTCATCTTAGTCCTACCTTAGGTCTTCAAAATGTTGCCCGGTCACAAATTTTTACCTTAGTCCTACCTTAGGTCTTCAAAATGTCGTTTGATCATGAATTTTCTCCATAATTAGTAAAATATTGAGTATATTACTCCCTATTTCCCTAGGTGTGGTCATTTTGACCAAAATTTCCCCTTTTGCAAAACAAGCTCTCTTTTTTTTTCCAAAAAGAAAAACAAGCCCCACTTTTTTTACCTTATCCTCCTAGCTTCCTATCCTCCTCAAGTTGGTGGAGTGTCACATCATCCCTACTCTGTCCTCAACTTCCATTCTAACTGCCATCACCTACTTGTTCCACCTTTCACTCTATTTTTCTCTAATTTTTTTTTTTAATTATTGAGCTTATATTTTTAAATAATGAATCGATATCATAATTTATTTACTAGAAATGAGTAAAGACTACTAATATAGGTTAAATAAAGTAATACAAATATAAAGAATGATAAATATATGGCTAAAATGCATGCAATGACTAATCAAACCCTATTCACTATCAAGCAGATCAACTAGCTCTGCTAGTTGCTATCAAGTTCGGTAGCTATGCCTGTGGGCCATTGTCGAAGATAGTGATTGCAGGATAGGGATTCTACTCTTTGAATCCTCAACTAGGAATGATCAACTTAGGTCTGTAATTAGTGTACAATAGGTCGGTTGTGTCTCAAGAATTTTTTTTGGGGTGAATTGTCTTGGATTCATGGTGAATTACTGGAGAATAGCAATATGGCTCCTCAAGCCTTTGGAATCTCCATTGATGCAGACATAATTGTCATACTACAATTGATCAGCATTTTGGTACACGTCAAGGGATGCAAAGTGGCTCTCCAATATGATAGGGATTTTTTGCAATTAATTCCTCTATTCTCCATAACTTCTCTCTAATTTTGAGAGGGATCTTATAGATTTCCCAAGTCGTCACCTTGGCTTCTCAAGGAAGCGAAGATCAAGAACCAGCTGGCATGGAGCAGTTAGGGTGAGGCTTTGGGAGGGATCTTATAGATTTCCCAAGTCCTCACCTTGGCTTCTCAAGGAAGCCAAGATCAAGAACCAGCTGGCATGGAGCAGTTAGGGTGAGGCTTTTGGAAGCTTCTCAGGCCAAAATTGACCAAGAACCATTGCAAATTGGTTGGTTGCAACTAATTTTTCTCAACTTGAGGAGCCAAAGTTTGTTATAGGGCTAATTGCTATTGATCAAAGTGGCTAGGAATCTAGACGCTATTGACCAAGGAAACTAGGAATCTAGTTTCTATCAACCAGGATGTCTAGGAATCTAGCTGCTATCAACTAGGGCAGACAAAAATCTAGCTAATGTTGATGTCAGTGGCTATAGATGCAAAGGCTTAGGCTACCCTAAATGAGTGGTTAGAACCACTTCTATGTCTTGGAAAGATCCAAAGTCATACATATGGTATGAAAAGGTGCCCATATGAGTGGTCTCCTAAACATGACATGTTTTAGGTGTCTATAGATAACCCTTTTTGGGATGTGTTATGGTAAAACACAATACTAAGAAAATAGATAACCTAAAGCCATTTTGTAGGTTTATTGATGTTCATTGATCTGGTCAACGTTATATGCCCCAATCCTAGAAAGGATGCACATCTTAGAATCATTGATTCCAATGGCATGGAATGCTTAAATTGGTGCTTTGACATATCTAGCTATAATTTGGTAGAATACAAGCTACAATAGGTTTGATAGGTGACACGATAAAGGCTTATCTCATCATATTTTCTTTTTGCCCTTGCAAATAGGAAAGCTTATGATAGTTGTTAGCATTTATTCATAAGATGAACATGATTAACAAGATTAAGTGTTCAATTGTTGATTTTTATTATGAATTTATTATTATGACTATCCCCTCAAGTGATGAGATCGATGAGGAAAATGACAAGTTATGAAAGCGATTAGGCCTAAGAGGATGCAGCTAACATGGGGGTCCAAATGGGATGATTTTGCCTAAACTGTGGTAGGTTGAGGTGCTATGGATGACCCATATATGGATAAAACCTTACTATCGATGAGCTATTGGACTACATTTCTAAATCATAACAATTATAAATTCCATGGCCCTCTACTCGATGATATAGGTAGAAGTGGTCCTCCCTGTAACCCTTAGGTTTGGATCTGTTTGGGTCTAAAGGGTTAATTTTAGGCAAGGTGATAACCTTATCTTCCTACAACTTCTAAAAAATGATAGACATAGGCTCATTTAAAGGAATCCAACTGTGTTTCTAGTGTTTTGGACGTGTAGTATGTACTAACTTAGTTTTATGACTAGTTTGAGCTTAGGTATGTCAGTTGCTTTCTTAGGGGGCTCCTCTTGCTTTTTCGGTGTAAGGGGTGGATTACCTACTATGCTTATTTATCGGTTAACAAACTGAAATTGATTCTTTTTAAGAATTTTGAATATTGTGGCTTTGAAATCTTGACATGAGTGAATTTCATGGTTGTTTTGTTTATAATAAAGATAGTGTAACTTCTCCTCACACCCTTGGGGTTTTGGACGATTCAGATTTAAGGGGTGAACCTCAGGCAAGGTGATTGCATTTGCAGCACATAATCGATTGAAAACTAATACCATAGGTTTGGGTTATTGGGGATACTTGCTAGGTTTTTGGCATGGATGAGTTGGTACTTTCTCTTGTTGAGGATTTTCCTATGATTTAATAGAAGGTGGTTCGACCTCAGATGCAGGTTGTTTTTGTATTTCATGTCTCTCAAGCTAGATCATGATAATTTTCAATACTTTATTCTATTTCTCCGTATTCACCTCTAGATTAGTCAAGCGATTTTGTATACACTCCAATATTGACAAGGCTCTCAGGTGCATTGCTAGTGATTGGATTGAAATACCATCGTCGACTGAAGGAGGTGAAAGAGTAGATGCTAAATATCCACTAGGTAAATGTAAATCATAAATTTCCTTCATTTGAGATTATGTGGACGCTTCTTGATAATCCACTTTGATAGTGGCATCCACATGCTTTGGTTTTTTACTCAGTTCATTTTTCTATTTTACTTTATAGTGTTGAACTATCCCAACTTTAATACCCCTATTCTGGCATGGGGGAGAAACCTGTTCTTTCTCTTGATAGGGTGCCATAATAAATGAATCAAGGGTGATTAATTTTAATTCTTTTGGCCCCTTTGATGTGGAATCAACATCTGATGATATCATCTATTGTTTCAACTCCTTTAGAGTCACTCGATTCTATGATTTGATGTTAACCATTCCCATAAAATAGTGAGAAGGTATTTTGGCTTTCAAACTAGTTGTGGGTGGATCATCAACTGGATGATATTATTCTGCATTAGTTATTTCAACTCATGTTTTATTTTCCTCTTTAGGTAAGGTGATACCATGACTTTTTGTGATGGGATAAGGTAGCGATTTCTTGATGCAAGCTTTAGTAGAATGTTTAATGATTCATCCAAGTGAACATTTTGAGGCTCATATGCCACAAGATTTTTCTATGGCTCTTTGGTCACTTTGTAATATTTTAAAGGTTCATGATCATTGGGGATCATGTACACTTGTCCTTGATGTATGAATTTGAGGTTTTGATGCACTATGGAAGGTACGCATTCCATGTCCCTCATCCATGGTCTACCCAATAGAATATTATACTACCTTTCATCCCCTAGGATGTGACACAATGTAGGCATGCTATTAATTCCTACCTATATAGGTAGGACTATTGTAATGATTTTTAGGTAGGTGGCATCATTGACGGATCTCAATGTGAATGTTGAGTCCTTAATTTGTGAAGGTGGCAGATTTAAGTGTTCCAAAGCTGTAGCTATGATGATGTTGATAGATGACCTAGTTTCAATCAAGACTCTCTTGTATGAAATATGATTGATGATCGCTATGATGTGTAGTGGTAGATCGAGTTTATCTCTAGATATTGGCTTGATCTCTTGCTTGTGAAAGGTAATCACAGGTTCCTTATGTAAGTGAATTGAATTCAATGTTGGTAAGGATCGTGATATATGATCAACTCTAGTTAAAATTTTTAATATGTTGTGCTGATCAAGGCATTTCTTGCTTCCCATTACTGTATTGATTATATCAATAAGGCCATCCTTGGATGGGTCTAGGTGCATCTCATTAACATGGTCAACTTGATTATTGTTGGACCCATGATTTGGCAAAGGGTTTTTGAATATATGTATGTTTTGATTATCGATAGCTAAAGGGCTATCTATTTGCAAGTCATTTTTATCAAACATTATTTGCACCAGATTCTTGAATGTGATGTAATCCTCAATATCATGGGAATTTTGTTGATGATAAACATACTATAGATATTCCCTATAGCCCTTTGGTTTGGGGCAATTAATATCTAGAGTGCATATCTCAGGAAAGTTCAAAACCTTGGCCTCGCAAATATGGTTGGAAATTTATGCCAAAGATTCAAGCAATGGTGTATAGTTATGAGGTGGATGTTTTAGTTTTTCCTTGCATTGATTCCTATTGCATTGGTTTTAATGTACAAGAGGAGGTTGAGCCTGATATTTTTTTGGTTGTTGGCTCTATTCTACTTTTGGAACATCTAACATGATCTAGTTGACATGCACAGGCTTGGACTACTACAGTTGATGTCGCATGTTCTTGTTGTTCCATTATTTTTTAGCTTCATGTCTCCTTCTTGTAGCTTGATATCTTCAATTACCTTGAATTGCACCAAAGCCTCTTCGAATGTTGTATATTGTTACAGTTGGAGAAATAATGATATGTTCTTGGCAAAACTTTTTGTAAACATTTGGGTGAGTTCAGTAGTGGGAATGGAGAATGGTAATTTTGCAATTATCTTTTATGACCTATTCCCATAATCCATGACTCTATCATCATCATATTATCATATATTGGACAAGTCAAATAGATTAGCCTTTTTCTTGATGCCAAATGAGAAGCGTTCAAGAAAAGCATTCACTAGCTGCTCAAAACTGGTGATGCTATACCTTTTTAATTGGTTGTACCATTTAAGAACTGTGCTTGCAAGGGTAATTATAAAAGTTTTTAATAGTAGGGCATCGTCATGCTACAGCTAGAAACATGTATTCATAAAATTGGTTATGTGCTCTTGTGCATCTTAATCACCCTTGAATTTGTCCAATTTAGGCATCTCAAAATATTTTGGATAGACCAGACATAGTATTGACGGAGACAAGGGTTGATTGTGTATTTTTATTAGGGTTGGATTTTGACCCACCGTATCTTGTTTCTCAAGAGATTTAAATCTGTTAGTAAGCACCTTGTAGGCTTGAGAATAAATGATTTCTTCCTCATGAAGGGATATTCAGGGTACAAGCAGGGGTAGATTACTTTGAGCTCGAGGTGGTCGATTATACTCATTGTCCATGTTTATAGAAGATGGTTTAGGATACTTCTAATCCTAGTAATCCTATTTTGATTCTTTATAATGACTATGCTCTAGTTGGTTTGGTACTAGATGTTTATGTGGTTGAGAAGCATGTTGAGAAGTATGGTGAATATGATTGTCTACTCGTCTAGTTTTTAGCTCAATGTGCGATGTAGCATGTATCTCATTGCAATGCTACTTATATTCACTATGGGGAGGTAGGTCAAATCAAGCCAATCTATTTTATCACCCTTCACACTCCTTTTTATCAAGGTGTTGTTCTTCTAGGAAATTGTTCATATAACCATTTTTGGTGCAATAACTATTGTTTTGCACTTTCTCGTTCTAGATTCTCTGCTCACACTCGACACACAAATCCTCCAATTGATATTTTAGTATTTGTTCTCTCTAAATTGTGACTGACCTATGTGATTGATCTAATTTATTTTCTATATAATATCTCTAGCTTTGCAACTCTGTACGAGCAGCTTTGTTTACTTTGAATTGTACTACAAGGCTGGCAACTCTCTTCCCTTGATTTAACAAGGTTGCATTTATATTATTCTCTTCCCTAAGGGTGCAATCATAAGGCAAGGATATTGTAGAGGTGCCACATGTTCATTGGGAACACTAACCATGGGTATGGATAGGATGCAACTGATATATAGTTCCTTCATCCACAATGTACTCTTCAACGGACCCAATAGATCCATGAGGGATATGATCGTGATATATGCTCATGTGCTCAATTGTTCCATATTGCGATCTTCCAACACCTTGATCTAAGAAGTCAAGGTGATTTGTATTCCAAGGTTTGGTAAGAAAAATGATACCCTCCACACTCGAAAGAATTTGGTATAACGATGGGCATGTGAATGGTTGCACCCCCCTTATCTCGCCCCTCATTGGGCTAATTTGACCTCTCAGTGTGATGAGATGTGGTAGGTCTAGAAGTATTATTGTCTAGATCATGATAATATCTGGTGTTAGATCTCTTGTATGGGGTTTCTTGGTGAGATCCACTATGAGTGGTGTTGTCTCCTTTGAGACTACATGAAGTTCATTTAGGTATGTTAGGGGAATGTGTGTTGCCTCTAGGGTGATATGGGCCCTCTGGTGCATTGTGTGCCACTACAATCATGGAATAAGGAAAACCACATGTAGTTACCATAGCTTATGAAATTATCTCGTGTAAGTTTTAATACAAACAAAGTATGCAAAGTGATCATCTCATTTAAGTTTTTCTTATGTTTCCTAAAACTACACTGAAGGAAACCCATAGTGAAGAAAATTTTGACTTCCAAAAAAGGTCATGGGTGTTATATACCAAAACGATTAGTGTGATGAGCTAATCACAATGGGCTAGGACTCCAAAAATTGACTTCTGGGTCAAAATTTGTATTTTAGGAATATTTGGCCAATCGAGGCTCGTGGAAAATGACCAATTTTAGGAATTTTAGAAAAATGCAGAGCCATGCCTTAAATAATTTATGATAGGTGCACAAGGGGCTAAATAAGATAAAAAAATGGCAAATTTTGGGGTTGTCTAGGGCTTTTTATGACTGTTTTAGTGCAGATTTTCCCTATTTTTGGCTTAAAAATCACTCAAAAATAGAGTAATCATAAAACCTATGTAACTTTTTCATTAAAGCTCTGATTTGCACGATTTTTGATTCATTGGATGCAGAATGAAAATGTAGATTTTTTTTTTTGAAAAATTAGGGTTTGGTCCTAGATGGTAGGATATTATGTTGATTACACAAACAATAAAGAAACACACAAAGTAGACAAAATGATTATCTCATTTAAAGATTAATGTGTTTCCTAAGAACTTGTCTCGTGTGTTTTGATTTGTTGTGAATACAATCTAAAATCTTATCATGTTTGCAATAGTTGATGTAATTATTATATTTTTTAAATATTTCACCTATACACTCGCATCGACAAAATTGCTAATGACATCTAGGCTGTCTACCCATCGAAATATGCAGATGAAATCCATACCTGATCAGGGAGCATAGGTACTACTAATTCTTATGCAGTACACCATGGTTAGTGATACAACCCTATGAAGAGGAATACATGCAATTTTCCATGGATAGAAAAATTATTGAATTGGCCTTGGCCACATATGGGTCTCGATGATACAATGTCAAGAAAGCCAACCAAGTGGTAATTACTTCCACTATTCGTCTTGATCAGTGGGTTGGATGTGAGATTCCAACGCCACTGATGTTTATTCTTGGATCGTGGTGTGTGATGTGTTCATTTTAATTTGCATAAAAGAAATAATGCATCATACAACATTCATGATGTTTTACCTATATGCATGAAAATTATGTTTTATTTAAAAAAATACACATAAATGATCTTTATAGTTCAATGAATGCAAATGCAGCTAAAATGGCATAGCCCTTGATCAGGATCCAAGCACATAGTCCTACAAACAAATTTAATAGTATCCACCTCTGCGATCAGTGGGCCACAGTCATAGCCATTGTACATAGGTGTAGCTAAGATCCTAGCTGTTGGCTTCTAGGGCAATTGACAGTAGTGGTCGTTGTTCCTAGCAATGGATAGAAATAGAAACAATATTTTAAGAATTTTCACTTAAAATTTTACTGTGTTCTAATTATTTCTAGACACACTAAGCAAGTAAAATCCTCATCTGATGAAGAAATAGCTTGTAGACTATTTTTGCTCATTTTTCCCATAGTCACTATCAATCATGGCAACTGCGACACTAGTTGTTGATGCTATTGGTAGTTAGGACTACTAGATATTGTTGCTTAGAGAAGCTTTACCTACAACAAGAAAAAATAGAAAAAAATAAGTAAATAGCTGATAAAATGAGTTGGTCCGACCATGATTGCCACTTGTAAACTGTAAAAATCATGCATATAATCTATTTGCAATATATAATAAATTGAAAGTAAATAATAATGTAATCATTTTTAAGATAAATATAATACAAAATAAGGTGCTCTTTTATTGATCAGAAGGATTTCAATTACAATATTTCCATCTTAGGGAATCCCTCAATTTGATACAATTGTTAGAAACATTGTGGCCCCCCAAAGGGGAGAGATGCATTCAAATGATCTTCACACATCTACTACTTTTTTTATAAGAGGGTTTATTAGCTGAATCCTTATTTGATGTTAAGAAGTATGACCTTGATCATGAGTAGATACTTGATTATCCTTGTCACCTGCACATAAATAAACTGAAAGATATATCAATAGAACATGATGCCTCTCAAGATGAGGCTAGTTTCCAAGTAAATGCAATAAAGAAAGCTAAAACTTAAAGGTAAGATGAAATGCATGAAATACACAAAGGAATATAAAGATGCTTGTAAAACTAGAAATAAACCATGGAAATGCAGTAAAGATATCTAGGTTAGATAATAGAAGACAAATACAAAGAATGATAAATATATGGCTAAAATGCATGCAATGACTAATCAAATCCTAACTACTGTCAAGCAAAGCAGCTGAATCTGCTAGCCACTATTAATTTTAGTGGCTATACCTATGGGCCACTGTCAAAGAAAAAAATCACAATATAGGATTCTGCCCTCTAAATCCTCTGCCAAGAATGATCAACTCAGGTCTGCAATTGGTGTTCAACAGGTCGGTTGTGTCTTAGGATAAATTTTGGGGGTGAATTGTATTATATTTGTGGTGAATTACTGGAGAACTACAAGATGGCTCTTCAAGCCTTTAGAAAATCCATTGATGCATACACAATTTTCATACTATAATTGGACAACATTTTAGTACACCTCAAGGGATGCAAAGTTGCTCTCCAATCTGATAGGGCTTCGTTGCAATGAATTCCTCTCTTCTCCAACCCTTCTCTCCAATTTTGGGAGGGATCTTATAGATTTCCCAAGTCCTCACCTTGGCTTCTCAAGGAAGCCAAGATCAAGAACCAACTGGCATGGAGTAGTTAGGGTGAGGCTTATAGAAGATTTGTAGGCCAAAACCACCCAAGAACCATTGCAAATTGGTTGATTGCAACTAATTTTTCTTGGCTCGGGAGCCCAAGTTTGTTACAGGGCTAGTTGCTATCGACTAGGATGGATCAGAATCTAGTTGCTATCAACCAAGGTGGCTAGGAATCTAGCTTCTATAAACTAGGGTGGCTAATAATCTAATTACCTAGATGCTATCGACCAATGTGGCTAGGAATCTAGTTGCTATCAACTAATGCAACTAGGAATCTAGCTGCTATCGACTAGGGTAGCTAGAAATATAGATGCTATTAACATTAGTAGCTAGAGATGCATAGGACTAGACTACTCTAAATGAGTGGTTAGAACCATTTATAGGTCTCAAAAAGTTCCAAAGTCATTCATATGGTCTACAAAGGTACCCATATGAGTAGTCTCCTAAACATGACATGTTTTAGGTGTCTACAAATAGTTACATAATTTCTCAATTTGAACATGAGAGAATGAAGAAGAAAAAGATGAAGAAGAAAATGGATTTTTAGAAGTAGGGGATGAGTGATAAGTGGGAGTAATAGAAGAAGAAGAATGATAAGATCTACTGCATCCTTTTTGGTCCATGTGCAAATCTTCTGTCAAAATACTTGAAGAGTAGTGAGGCTCCCGATGTTGTGCAATGAACTTATCCTCAATGAGCTACCCATGATTGAAGGCATCATCCAATGTAGTGTAAGTAGTATATTTTACCTCTATATAAAAGTGTGCAAACCACTTTTAAATTTTTCAATCAAAACATCATCAGGATCTGAAATTCTAATTAAGACTTGAAGGTTATTGAAATGATAAATGAAATATTGTATAGATTACCTCTTGCCCTGATAGAGGCGTAGCCATTGATTAGTAAGTCCTCCTCATAATTTGATGGATAAAATGAGGCCTTAAAGGATTTTACCATCTCCTCCCATGTACAAATTAGATTTTGAGTTCTTTGGCGATTGGAAATGAGGACTTTGGTGATGTTGGAAATTTTGAGTTTTGCAAAGGGGACCTTTTCATCATTAGGGGTGTGACTATATTCAAACCAGGTCTCCATGTCAAGGATCCAGCTATTGAGGACATCAGGATCTCAGGAGCCTTCATATATTTTGACTTCACATCTTGCATGAGGAGAATGGGAGGAGGAAGAGTGAAGGTGTTGCAACATGGCAGTGAGTTTGGCCATTTTTCATTTTGGGTTGCAGTGATTTCAGCCAATATTTCAACAAGGGCCATGTTGATGGTCATTGGTTTACTAGGATTTGGTTGTATAGACAAAATTATGAAACAATTTTTTTTGTTTCAACTAGTTAATGGGCCCTCCCTCTCTAATTGGACTAAGGAATTTGATTTACAATTTGCAAGAATCAATAGTCAACGGTAAACAACCAGAATGTGGGTCTGACTTACAGGCACAAGAACCAATAGCTCACAATGGACACCAGTGACAATACCACCAAAATGGAAAACCAAAATATAACGCACAATGGACACCAGTAGTGGGACCCCCGACACAACACACAATAGCCAATACAATGCACCAGAGACCAGAACAACACACATAAATCAAGGAATATCAAGAACACAACAACAAGAAGAACAAAGGAGACAATGAATTGATAGGAATGTGGGATGACTTTGATAGGTTGGACTAGTGATAGGGGGGCCGATGGAAATGACATGGACAGGTGGGTTGATGGGATAATGATCGAGATGAATGTCAAGGTAAACATGTAGTGATGAAGGAAGAAGACAAAAGGCAAAGGGACAATGGGTGACCAATAAAATGGGGAAGGTAGACACCATAAGGTGGCTACCACAATATGGAGGGAGGACATTTAAAAATTCCTATCACTTTTATGATATGGCAAATGTGGGATAAAATGCAAAATGCATTTGTCCCATGGTGATTCTTCCTCTCAATCAACAATTCAAATGGTGATGCCAAAAAATAATATCTGTCAATTTTTTTTTAAACCTTATAAAAATAAATCAAGACTACCAAAAAATGGTTGCACAAGTTTGAAAATATAGAAAAACATAAAGGAAAATTATTAGATCCATATTTTCTCGAAGTATGCCAAGGAGATGAATGATCTATTGCTGCAATGTTCTATGAAGTGATATTCTCACAATGACACTGAGAAGGGGGGGTGAATCAGTGTAGCTAAAAATTCTGATCTACAATTCTTAAAACTAAAGCAAAGAGAACTGAAAACAGATAAAGCAGTAAACACAAGAGAGCACACCACAACACACAATGTAACGAGGTTTACCAATTTGGCTACTCCTTAAGAATGACTGCTTGGACTATGGTCCAAATCTAGCCTTTGCAAAACACCAATTTTATAATCTGTTTACTAGTACCCACTGGAAGGAGCACCAACCCCTAATTTATCTGCACCTACAGAAAGGAGCACCAACCCCTATCCAAGCACCAACTTGAATCACAGATTTGAAAGTTATATCAATGACATAAAAATGCCTTCACTATTATAAGACCCCCGATTGGTCTCCAATTTAAAACATAGTAATTACTCACTGCTCAGCTTGTTTCTCTCTTACAACACTCTTCTCACCCTCTTTCAAAGAGCACTTACACAATTACAGCAACAACCATATTCTTCACGTAAATCTGCTTTTATAATCGAGTTCTGTTTCTATTTTTAGCTATCATATTTGCGCATGCAACCCGTAACTGTTTCTTTAATAATATTTTCTACCACTTGTCAACTGTAATTGTTTCTTTATGTAACTCCCCTTTTATTTATAGAACCGCCATTTCATTAAAATACGTTACATGCAATTTAAACCTTTACCATGACTATTCATTTCTTTTCTGTGCATGCATGCATTTTTCGATTCTATTTATGCGATTGTTCGATTTCTCCTTTTTGTCTATTCTTAAAATAGCTACATGATTTCTATCTGTAAATGCATCTGTAACTGTCGCTTTTACTATAGTTAACTCTTCTTAATTCGGCTGCATGCTATTCTTCTACAACTGCCACTTTAACTGTCATTTTGTGCCAGTTAACAGTCTATTAACGTGCAGTTGCGGCCTGTCGTGAAATCGTGACACTTCTGTCTCTTTCTGCCCTTCTTGACTTTAACACACGAAAAAAAATAGCATGTCGCGAAATCGTGACATTCTCGGCCTCCTTTCTCTCCTTCTGTCTTGCTGCTGCGAAAACAGAACATGTCACGAAATCATGACATCTTCGCTACCTTTTTCCTTTTCTGCCTTTCGCTCGCGAAAACGGAACATGTCGTGAAATCACATCTCTCTCTTCCTTGTGCCTTTTCTTCCTTTCACCCGCAAAAACGAAACATGTCGCAAAATCATGACACTTTCGCTGCCTTGTGCCTTTTTTGTCTTTGGCCAGTGAAAATGGAACATGTCACGAAATCATGACATATTTCTCTTCCTTGCACTTCTCTTCGACCCTGTCGCGAAATCACGACAACTTCTCTCCTTGGCACTTTCTCTTCGATCCTGTCGTGAAATCATGACATCTTCTCTCCTTGGCACTTTCTCTTCTATCCTATCATGAAATCGTGACATCTTCTCTCCTTGGCACTTTCTCTTCAATCCTGTCGCGAAATCACGACATCTTCTCTCCTTGGCACTTTCTCTTCGATCCTGTCGCGAAAACCTGACATGTCGCGAAAACCTGACATGTCACAAAATCGTGACACTTTTTCTCCTTCTCTTGGAACTTGTCACGAAATCGTGACACTTTTTCTCCTTAGCGCTTTTATTCCCGTCGAGTCGCGAAAACCTAACATGTCACAAAATCGTGACACTTTTTCTCCTTGGCGCTTCTTCTTGCAACTTGTCGCGAAATTGTGACACTTTTTCTCCTTAGCGCTTCTTCTTGCAACTTGTCATGAAATCGTGACACTTTTTCTCCTTAGCGCTTCTTCTTGCAACTTGTCATGAAATCGTGACACTTTTTCTCCTTAGCGCTTCTTCTTGCAAATTGTTGCGAAATCGTGACACTTTTTCTCCTTAGCGCTTCTTCTTGCAACTTGTTGTAAAATCGTGACACTTTTTCTCCTTAGCGCTTCTTCTTGCAACTTGTCATGAAATCGTGACACTTTTTCTTTGCAAGCGCTTCTTCTCCAAACATGTCACGAAATCATGACAGTTTTTCTACTTGCTTTATTTTCTGCCAATATGTTGCGAAATTGCGACAACTTTCTCTCTTGCCTTCTTTGCTTCCAACATGTCACGAAATCACGACAGTTTTTCCACTTGGCTTCTTTGCCTGCAACATGTCACGAAATCGCGATAGTTTTTCCACTTGGCTTCTTTGCCTGCAACATGTCATGAAATCATGATAGTTTTGCTTGTGCCTTCTCTCTCCTTGTCCATGTCACGAAATTGCGACGTTTTTTCTTTTTGCCTTCTAACTTCTCAACCTGTCACGATATCGCGACAGAAAACATGTCGCAATATCGCGACAATTTTCTTACTTGTATTTTTATTTGATTTTTTGGATCTGGGTCACTTCTATTTTCTTGAAATTTCACTGTACATGATCTGACTGATCTCTGAACTCCTGTCCACTGCTTCAACTGCATCAACTGATATTGCTTCAACTGCATCAACTGATCTATCTGTCTGTGTTGACAACAATGACAATACTTTTGCTGCACCTTGCTCAATAATCTCCCCCTTTGGAATTGTTGGCAACACTCATGCACTCTCTTGTAATTCTTCTCCCTCTTTGAAAATAATACCAAAGGGCTGCTGCAGACTCCCACTGAGTCTATGCACAACATTCTCAGATACACATTGTTATAGTTAGCAAAAATAATGAATATGAGCAAAACTATAAACATAGGCATAAGTACTCCCCCTGAGAATGTGATCCAAATTGATAGTTAGTTCTTTGGAAATGTGACTACTCCCAACTTACTCCGAAGGTACTCAAAAACTTCCTTGGGCAATGGTTTTGTGAATATTGTTGAGCAAGGTGCAGCAAAAGCATTGAGAAAGTATTGTCATTGTTGTCAACACATATGCATTGATGCACTTGATGCGCTTCGGAGGTCACCGGATCAAGTGCAAAAATTTTCAAGCAAAACAGAGGTGACCCGTATTCAGAAATTGGCAGAAAGAGACAAGGAAGAAAACTGTCGCGATATCGCGACATGTTTTCTGTCGCGATTTCGCGACAAAAAGTAGGAGAGAGAAAATGCACGCCAAAATGTCGCGATGTCGCGACATGTCGAGTTTTCACTGAGGAGAGAGAAAATGTGTCGCGATTTCGCGACAAAAAGTAGGAGAGAGAAAATGCACGCCAAAATGTCGCGATGTCGCGACATGTCGAGTTTTCGCTGAGGAGAGAGAAAATGTGTCACGATTTCGTGACATAAATGGAGGAAAGGAGCTTGCAATGAAGAGAGTAGCGATTTCCATGCATGTTGAAGTTTCGCATTTCAAAGCACAGCTGGAAATGTATGGAAACAAAGGTGTAGCGATTTCGCTACAAATCGGAAGTTAAGAAAACTGAGATGCAGCGATTTCGACACAAGTAAAAATTCACAAGAAGAAGGTGTAGCGATTTCGCTACATGTTGAAACAAAGAGAAACTAAGGTGTAGCGATGGCGCTACATGTTGAAACAAAGAGAAACTAAGGTGTAGCGATGGCGCTACATGTTGAAACAAAGGGAAACTAAGGTGTAGCGATTTCGCTACTAGTCAAAAGTGTAGAACTGAAAGATGCAACAATGATATTACAAGTCAAAATTTCATGAAAAGAGGCAAGGTGAAAACACAAGGCACAAAGATGTAAAAATTTTGCCATTGCATGAAGCATAGTGTCACGATTTCGTGACATGTTCCATTTTCACTGGAGTTGGCAAGGAGAGTTGTACGGAAGAGCAAAGTGTCACGATTTCGTGACATGTTCCTTTTTCACTGCTGCTGGCAAAGAAGAGTGTATGAAAGCCGAAAGTGTCACGATTTCACGACAAGCAGGATGATGACGTCAGCAAGAGTCGAAAACGTCATGATTTCACGACAAGAAGGATGATGACGTCAGCAAAGTTGAAAAGTGTCACGATTTCATGACAGGATGAAAGAAAAGCCACTGGAAGCCGAAACGTCACGATTTCACGACAACCTTCGTGGTGACGTCAACGATAAGTTAAAAATGTCACGATATCGTGACAGCGACAAAGTTGAGGTAAAAGCCAAAAAGCAGGCATGGTGACACATGTCATAAAAGAAATCATGCAGTCGGTTACATAAAATGTAACTGATGTCAAATCTACAGTTACTGATTGACAAGTGTCAGTCATGCATTCGAACAACCGTTTGCATGTATTCGAAGAATCAAATATAAATTATCGAAAGGTTTTCGAAAAGTCTTTTTTACAGCTTTTGAACGGTCGCACTCATGGAATCGAACGGACATTTTGCTTGTATTCAAAGAGCCGAATATGAAGGATCAAGATATGCTTTTCGAGAAGATATGTTTGCAGATTCAAAATAGCCATACTACAAGAAATCGAAATGTCAGATTGCAGGGTTTCAAATGAATCATTTTTGAACAGCCCACTTATTTGCAGGAGAAAAGAATTCAAACAGTTGGGTATATGATTCGATCACATGCGTCGATTGGATGTATATAAATGAATAGTCAGTAAAGAGAAATTGTTGAAGAAAGATAGAAGTTGTTGCAAGTAAGAAGGGAATTGCTATGAAAAGAGGGTCTATATAGAGAAATAAGCAGAGACATGAGATTGTGCAGAGGTTGTTAAAATTACAGACCAGTCAAGGTCGAGTTAGTAGTGAAGACATTTTTATGTCATTTTGATTTGATTAGAATTGCAGTCCAAGTTGGTGCTTGGTACTAGGGGTTGGTGCTCCATCTATTGCAGCAGAAAATTACAGGGGTTGGTGCTCCTTCCAAAGGATGCTGGTAAAGAAGTTGTAAAATTGAAATTTTGCAAAGACCGGATTTGGATTGAAGTCCAAGCAGTTAATTTTTGAGGAGTAGCCAAATTGGTGAACCTCGTTATATTGTGTGTTGTGGTGTGCTCTCATTTTGTTCTTCCGGTTTTATAAGTTTTCTGCTCAGCTTCTTTGAATGCTGCTGTTTTGAAGTTAAATAACTACACTGATTCACCCCCCCTCTCAGTGTCATTGTGTGAACATCAATTGGTATCATAGCAAGGTTCCTTGTACAAGCTTAATCAGCTAAGGAGATCTTGGAAGAAACAATGGCAGTAAGTGAAGGATTTTCATCCAACAAAGCTCCCTTATTTGATGGAACAAATTACACCTTCTGGAAACTCATAATGCAAACATATCTGAGTGCATTGGGATATGATATTTGGGATTCTGTAGATAGTGGATACACAGCACCCACTACTCCTCCAACAGACACTACTGAGAAAAAGAAATTTGAGAACAACTCCAAAGCTAAGAATGCCATAATGTGTGGGCTTGTTGACAGTGAACCGATAAGAGTCATGAGTTGTAAATCAGCAAAAGACATGTGGGATAAATCGAAGAGCATCCATGAAGGAGACAAGAAGATTAAGGAAGCAAAACCGCAAACTCATCGAGCACGGTTCAAGCACTGCAAATGAATGAAGATGAAAACATAGAGACTTATATGCTGAGAGTCAACGAAATTATTAATGCAATCAGAGGACTCGGTGAAGAAATTGATGATGCAGTTGTTGTGAAAAAGGTTCTCAAAACACTTCACAAAAGATTTAACTCCAAAGTCTCTACAATAGAAGAGGCAAAAGATCTAAACAACTTCAGCATGGATGAGTTGCATGGTTCCCTCGACAAAGATATGAAATGAGAATAGGACAAACCAAGTCTACAGACAGAGAAGCAACTTTTAAAGCACACAAGAATGTAAAAGCTGAACATGAATCCGAGGATGAAGGAACACCGGATGAAACAGAAGCCAATTTTGTTCGAAAACTCACAAAAGGAAAAGGAAAATATAGAGGGAAGCTACCTTTTAAATGCTTCAATTGTGGAGGAGTCGGTCATTTTGCAGCCAAATGTCCAATGCAGGAGAGAACCAAAAATGGTGAAGGTTCACACCAAGAAAAAGGTGACTGGAAGAAGAAACAAAATTTCAGAAAGAACAACTTCAAGAAGAAAAGCTTCATAACCAAGAATGTCAGTAGTTCAAGAAAGCACAGATGAGGAGTCTGAAGAAGAAGGAGGTGAAGCTCTGTTCATGGCACTTGAAGAAGAAAGAACAGAGAAAAATCAGGAAGGTGATGAAAATTCCAAGGATGAAGTTGAAGTGTATTTGGAAGGAGAATTGGTTGCTGCACTTGAAGAGTTGAGTGCAGAAAGGAAGAAGAATAAGAAATTTTCAAAGAAATTAGAGAATGCCACAGACATAATAAACAATCTAAAAATACAGATAGAGGAATTCAAGAAAATGTCTGAAGTTCTTGATGAACAATTAACTGTAAAGACAGTTGAATGCAACAAGCTAGAGGAAGACATTGTTAAGTTAAGGATGCAGTTAGAAGAGATGAATAGAAAATTGAACTATTTTCATAAGTTTGAAGAAAGTACCTGTAAAGCTGGATAAAATGTTAAATAACCAAAGGCCTTCATGGCATAAAATTTGGTTTAGGCTTTGATGAAGGAGAATCTTCAAAGGATTCAAAGAACTTGAATATAGAACCCATAAAGAAAGAAGAAAAGATCAAGGTTGAACCAGAAAAACCAAATCATGCAAAAGAAAACAATAATGCCAGATTCAAGAAGAATACCGACAAAGATGGATTCACAAAAGTCACACATCCAAGGAGGAGAAGAGTCATGGCTCCTACTTCAAACTGGCAAAGATCGGCACCCGGGTTTAATCATGCATTTTCTGGTTATTGTTTTAAATGCAATGCTTATGGCCATAAGATTTCAGATTGCGTGCATAATGTATCTCAAAGGAATTTTACCAAAGAGAAATGTTTTTTCTCCTTTAATGAATTATGCAGTTGAATGTTATAATTGTCATAATTTTGGACATATTGCTAGAAACTACAGAAGCACTTTTGCATCAAATAATTATCAGGGTAGAAAATCTCAGCCAAGTGGGTTGAAACAAAACCAGAAATTTCTTGAAAAATAGGCACATGCTAATGAAAGGACAAAGGCAAAACAAGTAGCAAAATCTGCTATCAAACCAGAATGGAAAGAAAAGGAATCTTTGATTGTCCAGACCGCTTTTAAAGCTCGTAACAAATCAGCACCTTGGATACTTGGATAGTTGGTTGTTCCAAGTCACATGACAGGTGACAAGCAAAAGTTTGAGAATTTACATAATTATGAAGGTGGTTCTGTGAAATTTGGAAATAATGATGGAGCAAAGATTGTTGGAAAGGGATCAGCCAAGATCACTGATGGCAATATAAAATCAAAAGAAGTCTTGTTTGTAATTGGCCTGAAGCATAACTTGCTAAGTGTAAGTCAAATATGTGACAGAGGTCATGATGTAATCTTCAAGAAGGAGGGTCATGAAGTAAGAAAGACAAAAAATGGAAAGTTAATAGCCACCTGGACCGAGAACTTCTGGAAATCTGTATACACTTTCGAAACCGTAGAAGGAACATGCTTGATTGGACAGAAGATGAAAACTGCTATGGCACAAGAGGCTTGGGCATATTAGTTTTGACAATCCGGCAAAAATCAGTTCAAAAAGAGCACTTAGAGATATACCAAACATTGGCAAACCCGTAAATAGCATCCGTGAGTCATGCCAAAAGGGAAAACAAACCAGAGCCACTTTCAAAGCAAAAGAATACTTCACTAGCAAGCCATTAGAACTAATTCACACCGATCTATGTGGACCCATGAGAACTGAAAGCATAAATGGACACAAATATTTTATGCCGTGTATAGATGACTACTCAAGAATGACATGGGTACTATTTCTGAAACTCAAGTCAGAGGTCTTTGAGATGTTTAAAACCTTCAAAAATCTTGTTGAGAATCAATCAGGAAAAAAAATTAAATGCCTAAGATCGGACAGGGAGGAGAGTTTATCTCCGAAGAATTTGCAGAATACCGTCAAAAACATGGGATAAGAAGACAGTTTCGATAGCTAGGACACCTCAAGTAGAATGGTGTTGTAGAAAGGAAGAATAGAACAAAGGCAGGAAATGGCAAGGACAATGTCGCGAGAAAACAAAATAGCCGACGATTTTGGAAAGAGGCAGTTCATACTCGTAGCTTACATTCAAAACAGGTGCATGCCGAGACCACATGAAAGCAAAACACCTTATGAGTTGTGGTTTGCGCAGAAAGGCAACAACAAGACATTTCAAAGTATTTGGCAGCAAGTGCTACATAAAACGGACCGAAGATAACCTCGATAAATTTGAAGATAGAGTTGATGAAGGTATCTTTCTTGGTTACTCAACAAAAAGCAAGGCCTACACATGTTACAACAAGAGGTTGAAGAAAATTGTTGAAAGTGCTGATGTGAAAGTTGATGAAGGTAGAGAACAAGAAACTACTTATCAAGAAAACTACCCTATGTATGAAGAAGTCATTGAAGGTGATGATGAAAAAGAAACAGAGAAGAATCAAAAAATTGATCCAGATGGTGTAAAAACTGAATCTGAAGAAGAAGAAAACAGGAAATTTAAAACAAGCAACTGCGGAAAAATCATCCAAGTGAACAGATTATTGGGGATCCCACGGATGGTATTCAGACAAGAAGAACAAAAGTTGAGGAACTATTCTCTCGTTATCTAGTATTGAACCTAAAAATGTTGCTCAAGCAAGCACTCGATGAAAGTTGGATGAAGGCAATCAATGAAGAACTAGATCAGATAGAGAAAAACAATACCTGGGAATTAGTACCTAGACCAACAAATAAAAACATAATTGGCACTAAATGGGTTTTTAGAAATAAATTGAATGAAGATGGGCAGGTTGTCAGAAATAAGGCAAGATTGGTATGTAAAGGCTATGCTCAAAGTTGAAGGCATTGATTTTGAAGAAACTTTTGCACCGATAGCCTGACTAGAGGCAATCGTAATGTTTCTCGCATTAGCAGCTCATAAAAACTTCAAAGTATATCAAATGGATGTAAAATCAGCATTTTTGAATGGAAAACTGGAAGAAGAGGTTTACATTGAACAACCGGATGGCTTCCAACTTGGTGACAATCCAGATTTTGTTTGTCAGTGTTAAAGAAAGCTTTATATGGATTAAAACAGGCACCCAGAGCATGGTATGCAAGGCCGGATAATTATCTAATTAAACAAGGGTTTAAGAAAGGTTTGGTGGATAGCAACTTATATGTCAAAACAGAGAAGGGTCATCTTATTGTTCTTGTTGTTTATGTAGATGACATAATATTTGGCAAAGAGATGGATGAATACTCGCAAAGACATATCAATTAAAATGAAAAAAGAATTTGAGATGTCAATGATTGGTGAACTTTCTTATTTCTTAGGTCTGCAGGTCAATCAAAATGAAAAAGGCATTTTTATTTCTCAAGTTAAATATGTAAAAGAAATGCTGAAAAAGTTCACAATGGAAGACAGTAAACCGGTCAACACTCCCATGACAACAGGCTGCAAGTTGAGCAAGGATGATAAATCTCCAGATGTGGATCAAACAATGTACAGGTCTATGATTGGAAGCCTGTTGTATTTAACAGCTACTAGACCAGATATACTACAGGCAGTATGCATGGTTGCTAGATTTCAGGCAAGTCCCAAAGAAACTCATGTCACAGCTGTAAAAAGGATCTTCAGGTACCTCAAAGGTACCATGGATTATGGGTTGTGGTACCCAAAAGGCAAAGACTTCACTTTGATTGCATATTCTGATGCAGATTGGGCAGGGTGCATTGATGACCGAAAGAGTACAAGTGGAGGAGCATTTTATCTTGGAGACAGGCTGGTAGCATGGCACAAGAAGAAACAAGAATCAGTCTCTCTATCCACTGCAGAGGCAGAATACATTGCAGCCACAACTTGTTGTACACGGATATTATGGATGAGACAAACTTTGAAAGATCTTGGTATCCACTTCAAAGAGCCAATATCAATAAAATGTGATAACACTAGTGCTATCAACATATCCAAGAATCCAGTTATGCATTCAAGAACCAAACACATTGCAATCCGATATCATTTCTTGAAGGATAAAGTTGCAGAAGGAGAGGTCAAGTTGGATTTTGTTCCAACTACAGAGCAAGTAGTTGATATATTCACAAAACCATTGCCCAAGGATGTTTTTGAGTACCTTAGGAATAAGTTGGGAGTGGTCACAATTCCCAAGAACTGACTATCATTAGGGATCACATTCTCAATGGGTGCATGCATGCCTATACTTATAGTTTTGCTTATATTTATGATTTTTGCTAACTATAACGATATTTTCCCCGAGAATGGTGTACAGAGACTCAGGGGGAGTCTGCAGCAGCCCTTTGGTATTATTGGCAAAGGGGGAGAAGAAGTTGAGCAAGGTTGTTGTGTGTTGCCAACAATTCCAAAGGGGGAGATTGTTGAGCAAGGTGCAGCAAAAGCATTGAGAAAGTATTGTCATTGTTGTCAACACAGACAGATTGATGCAGTTGATGCAGTTCAGAGGTCAGTCAGATCAAGTGCAGAAAGTTTCAAGCAAAACAGAGGTGACCCAGATTCAGAAATTGGCAGAAAGAGACAAGGAAGAAAACTGTCGCGATATCGCGACATGTTTTCTGTCGCGATTTCGCGACAAAAAGCAGGAGAGAGAAAATGCACGCCAAAATGTCGCGATGTCGCGACATGTCGAGTTTTCACTGAGGAGAGAGAAAATGTGTCGCGATTTCGCGACAAAAAGTAGGAGAGAGAAAATGCACGCCAAAATGTCGCGATGTCGCGACATGTCGAGTTTTCACTGAGGAGAGAGAAAATGTGTCGCGATTTCACGACATAAATGGAGGAAAGGAGCTTGCAATGAAGAGAGTAGCGATTTCCATGCATGTTGAAGTTTCGCATTTCAAAGCACAACTGGAAATGTATGGAAACAAAGGTGTAGCGATTTCGCTACAAATCGAAAGTTAAGAAAACTGAGATGCAGCGATTTCGACACAAGTAAAAATTCATAAGAAGAAGGTGTAGCGATTTCGCTACATGTTGAAACAAAGAGAAACTAAGGTGTAGCGATGGCGCTACATGTTGAAACAAAGAGAAACTAAGGTGTAGCGATGGCGCTACATGTTGAAACAAAGGGAAACTAAGGTGTAGCGATTTCGCTACTAGTCAAAAGTGTAGAACTGAAAGATGCAGCAATGATATTACAAGTCAAAATTTCATGAAAAGAGGCAAGGTGAAAACACAAGGCACAAAGATGTAAAAATTTCGCCATTGCATGAAGCATAGTGTCACGATTTCGTGACATGTTCCATTTTCACTGGAGTTGGCAAGGAGAGTTGTACGAAAGAGCAAAGTGTCACGATTTCGCGACATGTTCCTTTTTTGCTGCTGCTGACAAAGAAGAGTGTACGAAAGTCTAAAGTGTCACGATTTCACGACAAGCAGGATGATGACGTCAGCAAGAGTCAAAAACATCATGATTTCATGACAAGAAGGATGATGACGTCAGAAAAGTTGAAAAGTGTCACGATTTCACGACAGGATGAAAGAAAAGCCACTGGAAGCCAGAAACGTCGCGATTTCGCGACAACCTTCGAGGTGACGTCGAAGATAAGTTAAAAATGTCGCGATATCGTGACAAGCGATAGGTTGGCAGGTAAAAGCCAAAAAGTAGGCATGGTGACACGTGTCATAAAAGACATCATGCAGCCGGTTACATAAAATGTAACTGATGTCAGATCTATAGTTATAGATTGACAAGTGTCAGTCATGCATTCGAACAGCCGTTTGCATGTATTCGAAGAATCAAATATAAATTATCGAAAGGTTTTCGAAAAGTCTTTTTTACAGCTTTCGAACGGTCGCACTCATGGAATCGAACAGACATTTTGCTTGTATTCAAAGAGCCGAATATGAAGGATCAAGATATGCTTTTCGAGAAGATATGTTTGCAGCATTCAAAACAACCATACTACAAGAAATCGAAACGCCGTATTGTAGGGTTTCGAACAGTCATTTTCGAACAGCCACTTATTTGCAGGAGAAAAGAATTCGAACAGTTGGGTATATGATTCGACTGCATGCCGGGATTGGATGTATATAAATGAATAGTCGTAAAGAGAAATTGTTGAAGAAAGATAGAAGTTGTTGCAGTAAGAAGGGAATTGCTATGAAAAGAGGGTCTGTATAGAGAAATAAGCAGAGACATGAGATTGTGCAGAGGTTGTTAAAATTACAGACCAGTCAGGGTCGAGTTAGTAGTGAAGACATTTTTATGTCATTTTGATTTGATTAGAATTGCAGTCCAAGTTGGTGCTTGGTACTAGGGGTTGGTGCTCCATCTGTTGCTGCAGAAAATTACAGGGGTTGGTGCTCCTTCCAAAGGATGCCCGGTAAAGAAGTTGTAAAATTGAAATTCTGCAAAGACCGGATTTGGATTGAAGTCCAAGCAGTTAATTTTTGAGGAGTATCCAAATTGGTGAACCTCGTTATATTTTGTGTTGTGGTGTGCTCTCATTTTGTTCTTCTGGTTTTATAAGTTTTCTGTGCTTCAGTCTTTGAATGCTGCTGTTTTGAAGTTAAATAACTACACTGATTCACCCCCCCCCTCTCAGTGTCATTGTGTGAACATCAATATCTGCTACTTGCTCTGTAGTTGGAACAAAATCCAATTTGACCTCACCTTCTACAACTTTATCCTTCAAGAAGTGATATCGAATTGCAATATGTTTAGTTCGAGAATGCATAACTGGATTCTTTGATATGTTTATAGCACTGGTGTTATCACATTTAATTGAAATTGGATCTTTGAAGTGAATACCAAGATCTTTCAGTGTTTGTCTCATCCATAATATCTGAGTATAGCATGTTGTTGCTGCAATGTATTATGCCTTTGTTGTGGATAGAGAGACTGATTCTTGTTTCTTGCTGTGCCATGCTACCAGCCTATCTCTAAGATAAAATGCTCCTCCACTGGTACTCTTTCTGTCATCAATACATCTTGCCCAATCTGCATTAGAATATGCAATAAGAGTGAAGTCCTTACCTTTTGGGTACCACAACCCATACTCCATAGTACCCTTGAGGTACCTAAAAATCCTCTTTATAGCTATCACATGAGTCTCTTTGGGACTAGCCTAAAATCTTGCTACCATGCATACTGCTTGTAATATATCTAGTCTAGTGGTTGTCAAATACAACAGGCTTCCAATCATAGACCTATACATGGTTTGATCTACATCTGGAGATTTGTCATCCTTGCTCAACTTGCAACCTGTTGTCATGGGAGTGCTGATAGGTTTACTATCCTCCATTGTGAACTTTTTCAGCATTTCTTTCACATATTTTACTTGAGAGATAAAAATCCCCTTTTCACTTTGATTGACTTGCAATCCGAGGAAATAAGAAAGTTCACTAATCATTGACATCTCAAATTTTGTCTTCATTTTATTAGCTATGTCTCTACAATATTTATCTATGTTGCTACCAAATATTATATCATCTACATAAACAACAAGTACAATAAGATGGCCATTCTTAGTTTTGATATACAAATTGCTATCCACCATATCTTTCTTGAACCCCTGTTTAATAAGGTAGTTATCCAGCCTTGCATACCATGCTCTGGGTGCCTGTTTCAGACCATACAATGCTTTCTTTAACCTGCAAACAAAATCAGGATTGTCACCGAGTTGGAAGCCATCTGGCTGTTCAATGTAAACCTCTTCTTCTAGTTTTCCATTCAAAAATGTTGATTTTACATCCATTTGATATAATTTGAAGTTTTTATGGACTGCTAAAGCCAAAAACATTCTGATTGCTTCTAGTCTGGAAACTGGTGCAAATGTTTCCTCAAAATCAATGCCTTCAACCTGAGCATAGCCTTTACAGACCAATCTTGCCTTATTTCTAACAACCTATCCGTCTTCATTTAGTTTATTTCAAAAAATCCATTTTATGTTTTTACTTGCTGGCCGTGGTACTAATTCCCAGGTTTTGTTTTTCTCAATCTGATATAGTTCTTCATTAATTGCCTTCATCCAACTTTCATCTGTGCTTGCTTTAGCAATATTTTTGGGTTCAATGTTGGATAATAAAGAGTAGTTTCGTATTACTACTCTTCTTGTCTAAATACCAACTATTGGGTCCCCAATAATCCGTTCTCTGGGATGATTTTTTTGCCAGTTTCTTGTTTTGAATTTATTGTTCTCTTCTTCTTCTGAGTCGATTCTTAAATCAACCGGGTTAATTTTTTGATTTTCTTTTTTTTCTATTTCTTCATCTCCTTCAAATATGTCTTCATAAATAGGGTAGTTTTCTTGATATGTAACTTCTCGTTCTCTACCTTCATCAACTTTAACATCAGCACTCTCAATAATTTTCTTTAGCCACTTGTTGTAACATGTGTAGGCTTTTCTTTTAGTTGAATAACCAAGAAAAATACCTTCATCAGCTCTATCTTCAAACTTACCGAGATTATCTTTAGTTTGTTTGATATAACACTTGCTACCGAACACTTTGAAGTATCTTGCTATTGCTTTCCTGCCGAACCACAATTCATATGGTGTTTTGCTTTCATGTGTTCTTAGCATGCATCTGTTTTGAATGTAAACTACAATATGTACTGCCTCTTTCCAGAATCTGTCGGCTATTTTGTTCTCAACCAACATTGTTCGTGCCATTTCTTGCACAGTCCTGTTCTTCCTTTCAACAACACCATTATGCTGAGGTGTCCTTGCTGCTGAAAACTGTCTTCTAATCCCATATTTTTGACAGTATTTTGCAAACTCCTCTGAGATAAACTCTCCTCCTCTATCTGATCTTAGGCATTTAATTATTTTTCCAATCTGATTCTCAACCTACTTTTTAAAAATCTTGAACATCTCAAAGGCATCTGATTTAAGCTTTAAAAATAGTACCCATGTCATTCTGGAGTAGTCATCTATGAACAACATAAAGTATTTGTCACCATTTATGCTTTGTGTTCTCATGGGTCCACATAAATCGGTATGAATTAGCTCTAACGATTTGCTAGTGAAATATTCCTTTGCTTTAAATGTGGATCTGGTTTGCTTCCATTTTTGGCATGAAGCACAGATGCTATTTACCTGTTTGCCAATGGTGGGTATATCTCTTACAGCTTTTTTTGAACTTATTTTTACTACATTGTCAAAGCTAATATGCCCGAGCCTCTTTTGCCACAGCTAGTTTTCATCTTCCTATCCAATCAAGCATGATCCTTCTAAAGTTTTTGAGAGAGTGTATAGATTTCCAGAAGTCCTCGATCCAGTAGCTACCAGCTTCCCACTGTGTGCTTTTCTTACTTCACAACCCTATTTTTTAAAGATGACTTCATGACCTCTGTCACAGATTTGACTTATGCTCAGTAAGTTGTGCTTCAAACCAACTACAAACATAACTTCTTTGGAATTGATCTTTCCATCACTTATCTTGACTGATCCTTTTCCAACTATTTTGGCTCCATCATTATTTCCAAACTTTACCGAGCCCCCTTCATATTTTTGTAATTTTTCAAATTTTTGTTTATCTCCTATCATGTGATTGGAGCATCCACTATCCAATATCCATGGTGTTGATTTGTTCTGTGCTTTGAATGTTGTCTGGACAATCAAGGATTCCTTTTGTTCTTTGAGTTGCTCTTTTTCTTTCCATTCAGATTTGGCTGTAGTTTTGGTCATTTGTTTAGACTTTTCTTTGTCAGTGGCCTGTGCATGTTTATCTGGGAATTTTTTGTTTTGCTTTAAATTGTTTGGTTGAGTTCTTCTTCCCTAATATTTATTTGCTGCATATGTGCTTCTACAGTTTCTTGCAATATGTCCAAAGTTGTGACAGTTATAGCATTCTACTGCATAATCTATCGAGGGTGAAAAAACATTTCTACTGGAAAAATTTCTCTATCCTATATTATAAATGCAGTCTGAAATCTTATGATCGTAAGTATTGCATTTAAAACAATAACCAAAAAAAGAATGATTGAACCTGGGAGTTGATCTTTGCCAATTTGTAGAAAGAGCCACAAATTTTCTTCTCCTTTGATGAGTGACTTTTGTGAATCCCTCATTGTCAACAGTCTTCTCATGCCTGCCATTGTTGCTTTCTTTTGCAAAATTCATTTTTCTTTGGTCAACCTTGATTTTATCCTCTTTCTTTACTGGTTCTATAGTTATGGCCTTTGATTCACTTGATGATTCTCCTTCGACAAACCCCAAGCCAAACTTGATGTCTGTAGTCCTTTGACTATTTATAATCTTTTCAAGCTTTGCAGAACTTCCTTCAAGTTTGTGATAGCAGCTTAGTTTTTGATTCTTTTCTTCTACCCGCATTCTTAAAATAACAATCTCTTCTTCTAGTTTGCTGCACTCATCTATTCTCATGGTTAAATATACTTTAAGTTCTTTAGACATTTTCTTAAATTCTTCTATATGTACTTTTAAACTGTTTATTATGTCATTCACTTCTTCAAGATTTCTTGAGACTTTATTATTATTTTTCCTTTCTGACTTCAACTCTTTAAGTGCCGCAACCAACTCACCTTCCAGATAAACTTCAGCCTCATCCTTATTTTTTGTATCATCTTCCTATTTTTCTTCTTTTTTTGCTTCTTCAAATGCCATGAACAGAGCTTCACCTGTTTCTTCTTCAGAATATTCACCTGAGCTATCTTCAGAAGAGCTGACATTCTTGGATATGAAACTTTTCTTTTTGAAATTGCTTTTCTTGAAGTTTGGTTTCTTTTTCTAGTCACTTCTTTCTTGGTGTGACTCTTCATTACTTTTGGTTTTCTCATTCATGGGACACTTAGCTACAAAGTGACCGACCCCTCCACAATTGAAACACTTAAATGGCAACTTTACTCTATATTTTCCTTTTCCTTTTGTAAGTTTTTGAACAAATTTGGCTTCAGTTTCATCCGATGTCTCTTCAGCCTCAGATTCTTGTTTAGCTTTTGTATTCTTGTGTGCTTTAAAAGTAGCTTATTTGTCTATGGGCTTGGTTTGTCCTATTCTCATTTTGTATGTGGTCAAGGAACCATGCATATCGTCTATGCTAAAATTATTTAGATCTTTAGCCTCTTCTATTGCAAAAACTTTAGAATTAAATCTTTTGTGAAGAGTTCTAAGTACCTTTTTCACAACAACTGCATCTTCGATCTCTTCACCGAGTCCTCTGATTGCATTAATGACTCTATTGACTCTCAGCATATAAGTCTCAATGTTCTCTTCATCATTCATTTGTAATGCCTCGAACTAAGCTCGATGAGTTTGTAGTTTGGCTTCCTTGATCTTGTTATTTCCTTCATGAATGCTTTTTAGTTTGTCCCATATGTCTTTTACCGATTTACATTTCATGACCCTTATCAGTTCACTGTCTACTAGCCCACACATTATTACATTCTTTGCTTTGGCATTATTCTCAGACAATTTCTTATCGATAGCATCTATTGGAGGAGTAGTGGGTGCTGTGTATCCACTTTCTATTGACTCCCAAATGTCATATCCTAAAGCACTCAGATATGTCTGCATCCTGAGTCTCTAGAATGAGTAATTAGTTCCATTGAATAGAGGAGCTTTGTTTGATGAGAAACCTTCACTATCTACCATTGTGTTCCTTCCAAGATCACCTTAGCTGATTAAGCTTGTTCAGGAACCTTGCTCTGATACCAATTGATATTCTCACAATGACACTGAGAGGGGGGGGTGAATCAGTGTACCTAAAAATTTTGATCTGCAATTCTTAAAACTGAAGCAAAGAGAACTGAAAATAGATAAAGCAGTAAACACAAGAGAGCACACCACAACACACAATGTAACGAGGTTCACTAATTTGGCTACTCCTAAAGAATGACTGCTTAGACTATGGTCCAAATCTAGCCTTTACAAAACACCAATTTTACAATCTGTTTACCAGCACCCACTAGAAGGAACACCAACCCCTGATTTATCTGCACCTACAAAAAGGAGCACCAACCCCTATCCAAGCACCAACTTGAATCACATATTTGAAAGTTATATTAATGACATACAAATGCCTTCACTATTATAAGACCCTGACTGGTCTCCAATTTAAAACATAGTAATTACTCACTGCTCAGCTTGTTTCTCTCTTACAACACTCTTCTCACCCTCTTTCGACAACACTTACACAATTATAGCAGCAACCATATTCTTCACACAAATCTGTTTTTATAACCAAGTTCTATTTCTATTTTTAGCTATCATATTTGCGCATGCAACCCATAACTATTTCTTTAATAATATTTTCTGCCACTTGTCAACTATAACTGTCTCTTTATGTAACTCCCCTTTTATTTATAGAACTGCCATTTCGTTAAAATACGTTACATGCAATTTAAACCTTTACCATGACTGTTTGTTTCTTTTCTGTGCATGCATGCATTTTTTGATTCTATTTATGCGACTGTTCGATTTCTCCTTTTTGTTTGTTCTTAAAATAGCTACATGATTTCTATCTGTAAATGCATCTGTAACTATCACTTTTACTACAGTTAACTCTTCATAATTTGGCTACATGCTATTCTTCTACAACTGCCACTTTAACTGTTGTTTTGTGCCAGTTAACAGTCTGTTAACATGTAGTTGCGGCCTATTGTGAAATCATGACACTTCTGTCTCTTTCTGCCCTTCTCGACTTTAACACGCAAAAAAAAAATAGCATGTCACAAAATCATGACATTCTTGGCCTCCTTGCTCTCCTTCTGTCTTGCCATCATGAAAACGAAACATGTCACGAAATCACGACATCTTCGCTGCCTTGTGCCTTTTATGCCTTCCACTTGTGAAAACGAAACATGTCACGAAATCGCGACATCTCTCTCTTCCTTGTGCCTTTTCTTCCTTTCGCCCACGAAAATGGAACATGTCATGAAATCGTGACACTTTCGCTGCCTTGTGCCTTTTCTGTCTTTGGCCAGCGAAAACGGAACATGTCGCGAAATCATGACATCTTTCTCTTCCTTGCACTTCTCTTCGACCCTATCGCAAAATCGTGACAACTTCTCTCCTTGGAACTTTCTCTTTGATCTTGTCACGAAATCACGACATCTTCTCTCCTTGGCACTTTCTCTTCGATCCTGTCGTGAAATCGTGACATCTTCTCTCCTTAGCACTTTCTCTTCGATCCTGCCATGAAATCGCGACATCTTCTCTCCTTGGCACTTTCTCTTCGATCCTGTCGTGAAATCGTGACACTTACTCTCCTTGACGCTTCCTCTTGGAACTTGTCGCGAAATCGTGAAACTTTTTCTCCTTAGCGCTTTTCTTCCCGTCGAGTCGCGAAAACCCAACATGTCGTGAAATCGCGACACTTTTTCTCCTTGGCGCTTCTTGCAACTTGTCACGAAATCGTGACACTTTTTCTCCTTAGCGCTTCTTCTTGCAACTTGTCATGAAATCGTGACACTTTTTCTCCTTAGCGCTTCTTCTTGCAACTTGTCACGAAATCGCAACACTTTTTCTCCTTAGCGCTTCTTCTTGCAACTTGTCATGAAATCGCAACACTTTTTCTCCTTAGCGCTTCTTCTTGCAACTTGTCACGAAATCACGACACTTTTTCTCCTTAGCGCTTCTTCTTGCAACTTGTCATGAAATCGTGACACTTTTTCTTTGCAAGCGCTTCTTCTCCAAACATGTCGCGATATGTCATGAAATCACGACAAATTTCTCTCTTGCCATCTTTGCTTCCAACATGTTGCGAAATCGCAACAGTTTTTCCACTTGGCTTCTTTGCCTACAACATGTCACGAAATCGCGACAATTTTTCCACTTAGCTTCTTTGCCTGTAACATGTCTCGAAATCACAACAGTTTTGCTTGCACCTTCTCTCTCCTCGTCCATGTCATGAAATCACGATGTTTTTTTCTTTCTGCCTTCTAACTTCTCAACCTGTCGTGATATTGCGATAGAAAACATGTCGCGATATCACGACAATTTTCTTACTTGTCTTTTTCTTTGATTTTCTGGATCTAGGTCACTTCTGTTTTCTTGGAATTTCACTGTACATGATCTGACTGATCTCTAAACTCCTGTCCACTACTTCAACTGCATCAACTGATCCTACTTCAACTGCATCAACTGATCTATCTGTCTGTGTTGACAACAATGACAATACTTTTGCTGCACCTTGCTCAACATGAAGTTTACTAGTAGGAAATGAATATATTCCACCATGGAGTTTGCTAGTCATTTGATTGATATGAAGGGCATCTACTGTGCTCACCAAATAAATAGTGGAGGTAAAAGACTTGTTTCAAACGATGACCATTGAACCATATTATGGCTACCAAATGACCAATGCAATCAATTGATAGTAGGTGATCCGATCTATTGATATCTCATGCCAATAAAGGAAACACAACATGGTCTACACACAAGATGTAGTTTGAAATATTATAGATTCAAGGCCCAAGAAAGACAGATGAAACTTATAGATGACACAAGCTTACTGTGAGGAACCACTATCAAGGATGCAAGGATTTTGTAATATTACATCAAAAAAATGTAAACAAATGATGAATTCAAAGGTGTATTCTTGTATTAAAGCTAAGGGTTAGAAGTTAGATGGACCTCAAATGGCTGAGGATTGGAATTTAGAGGGATTATAACATAAAGTTTTCAAATCAAGAATGCAACAAAGTGTTCACGAAAGGGAAAGGGTGTTCACCACATCAAGATCCATAGGTTGGGTTTCTCATTCCTTTCTGAACCAATATGGTCTCAGGAAGAGGATAATCTCCAAACCCTTGCACCTTGCTCTAATAGCAATGATGTGGTAAGAACACTCAAAAGGCAACATGAGAATGGTATGATGAAAACTAACAATTGTTTTCAATCAAGAGCATATTTATAGGCATGTCTTCCTTTACAATTTGGCATTTAATATGCATGATCCGTGTGGGTATTAAATGCAATACATCATGATTCGTGTGAAAGAAATAATATTATAGAATATAATATCAATCCCTATCAACGTGTTAGGTGTTGATTGGAGGATACATTAGGGTTGAATTTGCATGGTGATTGGTCTATTTTTAGAACTTAGAAAAATTCTTTTATTTTTCTAAAAAAACTTAATCAGTGCATCATCATCCATCTGGTTTTCCTGACTATTATCGAAGGTCTAATTTCCTATGAAAATACATGGGTTAGTAGAATGTAAGGACATGGAGGGTGTGCTTTAAAATTTTTGTGGTTGAGGCTTGGTTATGTCCTTGTACTAGGTGGTCACCAAGTTGACACATCTATCATCTACCTGGTGCAACCGCTTGCACCTGTGCACAGTTCAAACGGTGCCCTGTCAAAGTCAAGGAGGAAGAGGAGAGAAGGAGGAGGTAGGGTATAGGGGGAGGATGGTTGAAGAGAGGGGTTTTTATAGGACACATTTCTCCTCTAATAATAAGTTTAGTGGTTGATCTAGTTTCGATCGGTAAGACAACCAATCGAACAAAAGGAAGAGGGAGGGGTAAAAAGGAATGGAAGGTAGAATTTATCAAACCTCTGATGTGATATTTTTTTATAATATTAAATTAAATACAACCACAAGTGATTAAATGAGCAAGCAATATTATAACTATGATAATGGCTAAATAATAAGCATGTAAATATGATAAGATACTTAAAAAAATTCTCATGCAATAGCCATTAATGAAAGATCACAAAAATATACAATGCTATGCAATGGGGATCTCTAACTCTCCATATTGCAAAAATTATCTACCTTCTACTTCTACTCTACCTTATGCAATCCAAAATCCTCTTACTCTTATACTCTAAGAAGGCCTATTTATAGAGATATATGACTCTTGGCCTTCCATATTCCTATGACACAACACTATTCTATTCTTAGGACTCATGTACATGTGGACTACATGCACATTTACATCATTGCAAACTCTAATTATACTTGTTAATTTATTACATTGCTTTAAGCAAATACTTAAATCCTAATCTAAGATAAAATCCTAATCTAAACATGTACCCATGATTGTACATTAGCAAGCACCAAATAATGTAATATATTTCAACACCCCCATGTATTACATTATTTGGGTGTTGAAGACTTTAGTCTTCAATATGGGTCTTCATCCTAGTTATGGAATTTGAGCTCTTCTATTTTGCTTTGCTTCATTTCTATATCATGATTAGTATCTTCATATTGATCTGCTTCTCTGTATTATCTTAAATTTACTTTACCATGTATACTTTATTTATTAAGTTCTTCTTCTTTGTCTTTTACTTTTTTACTAGTGTTTGTATTTGTGCTTTCATGAGCTATTGTGCTATCATCAAATTCCTACAAAACAATATTCTCTTTGCGTTTGTCCTCATCACAATTATTCTTTAGTATAGAATCTTCTGAACAACCACTTAAAGCATCATGATAAGATTTTGAATTAGAACTTGAAGTATTAATACTGCATGAGGATATCTTTTCTAGAAAGGATTCATCTATATACGTTTTTTTTTTAAGTGATCTAATTAATTCCTTTTGCTTTACATTCTCTTCTTTGTAGTATTGGAGTGTAAGTAAAGCCATATATAATACGCTTCAAAAGTCTAGAGGAATTAAAATATCATTCTTTCTATTATCAATTTCTTCAATGATTCTAGCATGAAGATAATATTCCATGGTTGTAAATTTTTCTTCTAAGGCTTCACTATATATCACTTTTGAGGTAAGATCTAAGTTTATAGTTTTTAAAGTAGATTCTTGATTCCAATTTTTATAGAACTTATCCTTTTCTTTCTAATGGTGTTTTCTATATCATTAGTCATTGTATTATTTGAAGTAGACATATTCCTTCCTTAGTTTAAATAGACTATTGTTACTTATAAACCTTGTATCTCCCTATCTGAATTCTAGGTTGAATTCGAGTATATGATCAAATTCTAACTTTTTAATTCTTCAAACATTGTAGTGTATGATTAATATTATTCTTTTAGCTATTTAGTATGAAGAACCATTTTGGTGCAAGTTTTGTATTTCAAAAACTTTGAAGTTGTCTACCTTATGACTCCCTAGTTTTGAGCATTTTGTAGAAACCCTTATATCTCTCAAAAGTTTTGAATATAGTTTTGATAGTAGTCTTAGTTTTCTAAGTTTTGCTTTGAGTTGAATTTATTTTGTCTCCCTAATGATTTTATGACAATTTTAATATAATGTTCAAATTCTATCACTTTAAAATCAACTATTTTATTCTCCCTTGTAGAAAGCTTAAAGAAGTGGTTTCAATTAATAAAAATCTGAATACCTTTAAGATATTTAAGTTGGATTCTCTGTCTCTTCAATTTGTATATGAGACTAATAAAAATAATCTTCCAAATTTTAAGAAATTTTAGAATTTCGCTTCCTTTGAACTTTGTATAATGTAGCTTCTAAATTTCTATAATTTCAATTTGATGTAGGATTCCTTATATATCCCTAGTTCTAAAATTTACAAAAACTATGTATTTACAAATTAAACTTCACTTAAATTTGTAAGGAACCTTATGTCTCCTTATTTAATGATTTAAAAATATTCAAAGCAATAATAGTAATGGTTTTAATGTTTTTTTTTCTACTTCTTTCTTAAGGCATTCAATATACTTTCTAGGGTATATTTTAACACCTTATTACTCCTGCTACTAAAAAACCCTAGAATAAGAAATATGGTTTATCAAATTTAATATATATGCCTTAATTTAACCTTTAAAATTTGCAATGATTATGAGGATAAATATTACATTCCAAACACCAACTATTACATGCAATGTCCTTGTATTCTACATTGGGATAGACCTGCAATCAACATAATTTCTTGTGCATTAACAGTGGTTGACTCCATTATTTTCTTCTTATCAATAAACTCTGGTATTTGAATCATTCCTCCTCTATGTAAATACTTTATGCACCCCTCATTTATTTTACTTACGTGTTGCCTTCCTCTAATAAGTGTTTCCTTGCTCTCTATTTCATGTTTTCTTCAACTCATACACTATATATGCGATTCTTTGATGTGCTTCACCTCTTGATTCTAACTAATATGTAAGATATATAGTGCCAAGTGGAACTTAGAGTATTCAACCTCTTTTATAATGTCTCTACAACAAATTTCTCTTCCAATGCCTATATCCAGTGGCACCAAGAATATTAATTTTTTTTAACATATTTGAGGTATTTTTTGATGCTTCTTGAGAGCGTTATGCTTGAGGGTATGTAACCTATTTACTATTAATGAAGATACACTTAAGGCATATTCAAACATGAGGTATCTTCTCCTTTTGCTTACCCCAATGACATGAGGCATTTTATCCATGTGGTGGATGCTCTTCAACCATTGTAACCTAATCTTGTTCTAGAATTTTCCTTAGAAGCTATTCAAAACTCACTCACTGGACTTCTTGAAGCTACTCAACCCTTTGGAAATATTTTATCCTCCTTAAATGGTAGATGTTTCAACTAATATGATGGTAATCCTTACAGCTTCTAGATGGTGTAAATATTCCTTGTTCTCCAACACTTATTTCAAGTGCCATCTAAGTATACGTTGTGGCTTATAGGGTAGATTTAGGCAGTGAATAGCCTCTCATTCTTCTCCTTATGAAATTGGTGCACTATTAATGACTTAGTGCTGCAATCTAATGTGTCTTCTCATATCTTTGGTGGTGCATTCTTGCTAGATTTTCCTTATACACTGTAAAGGTTTTCAACACTATTTACATGGCCTAAACAAGAATGCTTTTCTTCATGCAAGTTGTGAAATTTTGACAAAAGATCTAGCATCTATGATATTGTAATAATGAAATCAATTTAACAAATGTAAATTCATGTAACCATAATAACAAGAAATTAAATAAATAAACAGAACATTCTTATTAATATTCAATAAACATATTAAAAATGGGTTACAATATATCCTTCTTAGGAATTCACCAAATTGATATGAAATTATAATGAAACACTAAAAGAATAGATATCTTCAAAATATCTTCTATAATATCTTGCACTGATAATGGAGGGTTTCCCTAGTGACCTCCATTTGATGATGCCAATAAATATGATTGTGATGATGATGTGCTCCTGATAAGGCCTGTATCCTGGGCACATGAACACTTACAAAGAATCAATAGCATATGAAATCCTCCCAATATGAGGCCTATTTATTGATAATGCAAAACGTAAAGCAAATGCATAAAGTAGTAAGGAAATACATGAAAATAGTAAAATAATGCATGAAAGGCTAAAAAAGATAATTCTAAAGAATAGTAAAAATAGAATTGAAAACAACTAAGACTAATTAAAATAGGAAATACAAGAAAATTGGATGTCACCGTAAGGCCATCATTAATATGAACGGTGGGCTCTAGTAGTTGTCATTGAGTTTTGCGGTGGTGCCTATGGGCTACTGTTGAAAATCATGACCACCAAACAAAGAATCTATTCTTTGAGCTTGATGCGTGGTGATAATCAATTTGAATTCCAAATTGATGTTCAAGGTTCATTGTGCTCTAAAACATAGTTGGATCACAGAATTGGTTCGAATTTATGGCAAATTGATGATGAACAATGATGTAAGTTGTCCTTCAAGCTCTAAAAAGCTCCATGGATGCGAGAGACAAAAATATAATGTAATTTAGTTAGCACCATGATGCTTATGAGAGATTGCACTATGTAATCATAAAAGCATAGCACTTCATTGCGTTAAATTGGGGATTAATTCTCTTTTTTGGTGAAGTTTTGGGTGCCTTATATATACCTCCCAAATTGAAATCCTATCTTGTTGTAGAAGACAAAAACAAGATTTGGTTATGCCTAGGGATATGAATTGTTGCTTCTGGAAGCTTCTTGATCATAACCACTCAAGATTTGCTACTTTATAATGGATTTTACTCATCTTGAGGAACCCAAGTTTTTTACAGATGAGGTCATATTCAATCATAATGACCCACTCTATGGTTGTCATCGATACTAGTGGCCACAAGGCCGTCACTAGGGTGGATAGCGATGTAGGTTGTAACATAATACTTACCCCTATTTGAGTGTTTAGAACAATTGTTGGGCCTTGGAAAGGTCCAATATGAGTCATATGGCCTAAAAATATGTCCACATGAGTAGCCTCCTCAACATGACATACTTTAGGTGTCTATAGATAGCCTTTTTGAGATGCATTATGGGAAAACACAACACTAAGAAAAAATAGAGAACCTAACGTCACATTGCAGGTGGATTGATGTTCATCGATCTAGTCAACTTTAAATACCCCAATCATGGAAAGAAAATACATATCTGAATCATTACATGCAACAAAATTGATAGGATTAATTTGATTAAAGCTTTAATAAACCTAACAATATTTGGGTAGCAGTGTCTCGCTTAATGAATAGTTTAGATAGCCAAAGGCTTAGATTATCATTTTTACTTTTTCCCTAGAAAAAGGGTAGCTTTATGATTGTTTTTGGTAATGATTCGTGGATGAACACAATTTGCATGATTAAGTGTTTAATTGTTGATTTTGATTATGAATTCTTTGATTATGACTACCCCCTCAAGTGATAAGCCGATGAGGAAATGGCAAGTGATGAAAGAAATGGGTTGCTTGACCATGATGACTGATTTAGACATTAGTAAGATGATAACCTTTGTAAAGGGAAAGTCTTGTTACACCTATGATTTCAACTATTATAAGTAATTGTATATTTCTATCTTGTGGAGCAGTTCAACCATAATGGTCTTCTTAGGGAATTAAGATGATAGCAATTCAATTAAAGTATGTGATGAATCACTATGTTTGATGGTTAGATGAAACTGCTCAGAATAATGAAATGAATTGCTCATTCACATGGAGCAGTCTGGCTCCAATGGAATTCTTAGGGATTGAAGTGAAGACATTTTATTTTATCAATGAATGATTTGGTTCAAATGACCTTATGGTAATTTACTCATCTTACCGAATTGCATGGCTTGCAAGTCATTGCAACCGCCAAGTGTATAGGGTAAATAACTACATACGAGGTGTAATTGAGATTTTTTTATTTGATTTTTTGTTAATTTCTAGGTTTTTGATGATTATGGATTGGTAGATGTGATTGAATGTCCAATATAAAGCTCATGGTACTGAGAAAATGAGTGCATTTATTACCAGTTGATGGCCATCATGAGGAACAATGATGATGATCTAAAATTTTTGGGGTTGTCATGAGGTCCGACAATCACAAAGAAATGTGACTGCCCTTAAAAGGAATGACTCCCAAATTTAGAAAAATATAAAAGGATTTTTGGCAATTTTTACTATCATTTTACTAGCTAGTAGTGAGAGAAAAGTGAGCTCTGAAGGAGGAGAGAGATAATTTGATGTGAAATATTGCCAATCTCAAGATAAATCCACCATGGCAGATCAACTCGAGGTATTGACAAGTTCCAGAGCCAAAGCTTATAAGGTAGACTCTCCACCGAACCCTAGTGAATTTGCAACTTTAAAAATAAACTTCATTAATTAATGGGTTAAATGAACCTCACTAAACCATACATAATGAACCTCATCCCTAGTTTAGGATTTAGCTTAGGTTAGCTTAAGGGTAGGTAGGTTTTAATTTTTGGTATTTATGGGGTGGAAAATGACCCCACGTGGGGGCCACTACGGGGCCATCCTTGGTAGGAATGGTGCTCAACTAGCCAAAATGGGTCCATCATAGGAACTAGTGGCGAGGTTTGAATTCCAATGGTAAAAAATTAACCATTGGCTATGGCCATCATGAGCATCAGTGGTGATGATTGTGACCATTGCGACCCTAAGCGTTGATAAAACGTAGGCTTATTGTTTGAAAATTTTGATTTATTTGGTGTTTTTGAGTAGTTTTTTATTTTTTTGATGTTTTTGATGTTTTTGATTGATTTTTGATTATGCTCGACTTCAAACTCTGATAGCATGGGATAGGTAGCCTAATCATTATTTTGGAGTTACGACCATTGTTAGATGAGGATGACTAGAAGTGGTTTGAGGAGATTGGCCTCAAACAAGTTGTGTGATTGCTAACTATGATGCCAAACCAGTATTTCCTCATGGACCTAGCTCATAAATGAGATAACAAGACCAACACATTCCATCTCCCCACTGATAAGATGATGGTGATGTTGGAGGATGTCTACCATATTTTTTGGATCCTTATAGATGGATTACTTATCACTTCTTCTGCCAATTAGGATAAGGAGATAGTTCACGAGTGGGTTTTTGGTGATAGAGCTAATGAGGCACTAGGGAACATATATCATGGTGAGGTCCTAGTGCAATAGTGGTATGATGAGCACATATTCTCTTGGTGCTAGGTAGTTTTGATGCACATCATCTTGAATGTACTAATACTAGACTCATTAGGAGCAAGGTTCCTTGGAACCTCCTAGATATGGTACAATACTTGGAGGAGTGTGACCCAAAGGATCTTGTGATTATTGGATGGGGAAGCACACTGCTAGAACAAATATATGATGAGTTGTATGAGATACAATTATAGGGGTGATTAGGAGTGGGATGCAGTCTACTGCTATAGATTTTGGGGTGGAAGCACATCTGGTAGATAGACCCACTAGATTATTGATGCCCCTATCTGACCTAGATGATGATGATAGTTTCTATGCAATGTGGTGGCCATGAGATGAGGAGGTTGGTTGGAGCTAGGCACATGAAGGTGTGATGGAACACTATACTGAGTCTCTAGAGGGACTAGAGTGTAGGTAGATTATATGGAGGTCCTACTTGGGTTATCCTGATTGGCCTATTGTAGGGAGGTATCTATCCAAAGTTAGGTGTGGTATATGGCCCGTGGATTACCATGGGAAATAGAGAGAGATTATTTCCATTACTCTTGAGTCACTAGGTAGTTCAAAATAGCCCAATATATATCAAAGGATCTAGTCGTCTATCATCGTAGGTAGGTCGAGACAAAGTATGAGCCACCATAGGTGGAGAAGCTATTAGAGGAGGTGGACCCTTCAGCTATAGAGATAGGTTTGGAGGATCCAAGGACCACTATTGAGTACAACACTTGGTGGGTCTCTTAGATATGGTATGGTGGAAAACATATGGGAAGGCCTAGGAAGGTGGTCACTAAGGAGGGTAGCGATGATGATGAGTGAAGAGTGCATAATAGGATGAAGGGTGAGTGGGGGTATGTAACATGACATATAAATGAGTCCCATGCAAAGGATAGGGGTGATGAGGATTCCCTAAGTGATGAGGTAGCATAGATATAAGCACAGGTACTGAGTTTACAAGCACAACCATAGACTTCTCAGAGGCATTTGATAGAGCGAGATACATCTCTTACTACTACTCAAAGCTAGTTGAGTTCTAGGTGGTAGCTATGGTGGGGGTATGATGAGAAGATATCTACTCTCTAGGCTCTAGTTGATATGGTCATGGTGCTGATAGATACTCTATGTACATAACTGGTATATAATATCATCAAGATAGATGCTAGGACTATGGAGAGGGATGCTCTCAGAGTTCAGTTAGTGGCTACACATATAGGATTAGGATAGGATATAGTAGGTGTACATATTGTAATATATGTGGGCACATTGTAGGCTTAGGTGGCTCGATACTCTGCTCATCACAAGTAAAATTGAGATTATATTAGCAACTTGGAAAATGACATAGAGCGATGCGAGGGTATACTACCCATGTGATATTCATTAGGGGCTTCACATCAGAGAAAATGGAATGGATCAGGGTAGCTGTCAGTGAGGCGATAGGTGCCTATTTTTTGAGATAATCCACAGTCGTTAGAGGCTAGTGGTTCTTATTAGCCTCATTGGAGTGGAGTTGAGGGTGGGGGAGAGATCAGTGGTGCAGGGTCAATCTAACTTATCTATGTGCTTTGGATTTTTAGAGTGCGAGGTCTAAGGACCCACTCCATTGTAGCCTACAAGAATTTTGTACCATGATGTACTTTCTTATTCACACACACACACACACACACACACACACACATATATATATATATATGATACCTTCTTTTATGGCTCATTATGTGTTATGGTTTTGATTTTATGTTCATGTTATGGATGCATGTATGTAATGCTTATATGATGATGTAGTGTTCTACATACAATGTACGAATGGCATGCAATATGTAGATGATTTATTAGATGTTGTGATCTAGATGTGTATATGTACTACTATGTATATATATATATATATGGATACAATAGTTAATAATAAATGCATGTTTAAATTTTTTTAATTGATTAGGCATTTAATCTATGTTAATATGATATGATGAATGTAATGCATTAATTTTATATGGATGGTCTAATGCAAATGAACTTGAATACTTTAATCACATAAAACATAGGGAAGGAATCTAATATGTGTTTAAAATACACCACAGAATGTATAAAAATTATGAATGAAAATGTTAACCCTTATTATAAGAATTAATCATTTATTCACACATATGTGAGATGAAATGATGTGATATGTAGGGTTTTTCCCTATAAGTTTCTACAAACTAAAAGATATACATAAAATAGTTAGTGGCCATCTAAATATCATTGTTGATATCCATACAATATCTATCCTATTCTATGAACACCCCTTAATAAATAGAAGTTCATAAGGAAAACTATGGTTTTTTGATGAGATGATTTGTTGCTATAAGGAATTTTTTGAGGTTTTCCATGAGAATCAAACACCCTAGTTGATTTATCAAAAGTTGTATAATGACAACACAAGACTATTGAAAGATACAAGCCTATTAAGAAGACCAAGATATTCATTATCCCTATGTGTTCAAAGTGAATATATTAGATGAGGTATAAGATTACCTCATTTCTAGACAGATTTCATTCAACCCATTACTGTAATGAGGATTAACATATGGTCACCATGATCCTAAGTTTAGACGTAGTTAGACTAGACTACTAGGTAATAGAAGCCACCTAAAGCTAGTTGATCCATAAGATGACATTGGTATATACAAAAGAAGGTTGCTAATGTGATATACATATCACCACATGTAAGGCTACCCCATTGCCAAGCAATTTTCATCCAACCCATTGCTATAATGGAGATTACCCCATGGATTTTGAATACTGAAGATTCTAGGGATTCAAGCTCACTACCCACTTTTATTTTAATTGCTTAGGATACTTTCTCATGCTTAGTGATTAAAATCATTGTTTATTTTGCATTTTTGTTTTATTTTTAAGAAAGGTATTTTCTTAATTATGAAAATCACTGTTTATTTTGTGTTGCTTCAGGAAAATTGCTCATTTTTTGTAAGAGCAAGGGGATTGCTTGCGTAGGAGAGGGATTCTCCTTTATCAATGATCAAAATTTTAGACCATGCACATAATAATATGAGAAAGTAAAACCTTTGCTTAAGGTGACTAGGACCATTTTGTAGTGTCATATTTCCTTGATCAAACTAGGATTATTAATGTTTAAAATTGTGTTGGGATTTTGATATATGCAAGGCACTATCAAAACTAGACCTTACCTTATGAAAGTCAAGATAGATTTCTACAAAATTAAAAAATATAACTAGGGATGGCTTTATGACTAGAAAACCCTAGTATACACCTTATAGAAACTGATTAAAATGTGTTGAAAAACACAGTTACTCATAATGAAAATATTGATGATAAGGTTATGTAGATTCATTATTGACATATAGACATGGTGTCATTTTTAAGAATGTAAACACTACTTATCCTAATGCAAGTGTAGTGGATGAAGATGCCTAATGCAATGCAACTGATGAGTGTATATAATAAAATACATAATGTAAATGCAAATGTTTTAATGTTTTAATGTTTTGAATTATTTTTGTGATTTTATATTTTTTATTTGTTTGGTATTTTGATGATTTTTATTGTTTTTGTGATTTTGATTGTTTTATGAGATATGTATAAAATACCTGTAGATGACCAATATTGAGAGATTCAAGCTCTTCAACACCTTCTAGTGAAGTTAGGCAATAAGTACATGATCCTATATTCTCTATGATGACAAAGGGACCTAACCAATTTGTCATAAATTTATCTCAAAAATGAGGTGATAGGTTTGAGTTCTGTTGGTTCTCTTTAAGCACAAGATCCCTAACCTTTAAAAACTCTTGGATGAACTTTAATATTGTAAGCTCATTTAATATGATATTGATAAACATGGAGATTCTTGAGAGTATTCACTCATCGTTCATCAAGAAGAGTCAATTGATCTAGGTAAGCTTGCTACACAGTATTATCATTGATGAACTCTTTCAATGAGACTCACAGTGATGGAATTTACAATTCCAAGGGCATAATGGCCTCAGTGCCATAGACTAGAAAAACTGGGGTTTCCCCAATGGGTATACAAATGCTAGTGTGATAAGCCCATAAAGCTAGAGGTAATTGAAGGTGCCAATACTTATGATTATCCTTAATAATTTTCTTCAATATGGCAACTATTATTTTGTTAGAGGCCTTTCCTTGTTCATTTGCTTGTGGATAATATGGTGTTGCAAATTTATGCTTAATATTATATCTAGACATTAAATCCTGCACATATTTGTTCTTAAATGATGTTCCATTATTCAAAAATATTTTGAATGGAATACCAAAATGACATAATATTATGGAGTATAAACTTTGTAATATGAGGTCTAGTCATAGAGGTCAAAGGGATTGCTTGCACCCATTTAGTAAATTACTTAGTGGCCGTTATAATGAACGTATGATGGCTTGATGATGGAGGAGAAATGTTCCCAATTAGATTGAATCCCCACTGAGAAAAAGGTCAAGCTGATTGAATTGGTTGCAAGGCCTGAGATGGTAGGTGCATAATATTAGCATGGTGTTGATATTTTACACATTTATTGATATATGTGTTGCAATCCTTCTCCATAGTGTGCCACTAATATACCATTATAAGGATGTGCGTAACGATAGCCATGCCACTGAAATGGCCACCGTAGGTACCATCATGGGCTTACAAAATTACCCAAGAAAATTCTTGTGGCTCGAGACAACGAATGAGGATTCCATCGTAGCTCCATTGATATAGAATGTCTCCTAGCAAGACATATCTAGTCACTTTCTATTTAAATGCTCTTTTTGTGGCATGCGATAATCTTTGAGGGATAATACCAAGATTTATGTAATATTTTAATTGGATGAGACAATCTTGATAAGCAATAACTTTAGTTGACTGAACAACTTGTTCCTATTGTGATTCATTTTGCACAAATGCAGATTGGGATATAACCTTATGATGAATGGTAGTACCATTCTATAAAGGACCTTATGAAATCAAGGATCCCCAATATGTCTATGTAAAAAAGTTTCATGCTTTGTATAAACATTCATGGTTTGGTTCTTTCTGAATCATGTGGATTGATTGATTTTTATTTGAAGCCTCATGCAACATCGTGTATTGTGAGATTTTGTTGACCTAGATGGTAGTAAAATTAGCAAAAGTATTTTAAGGGATTAATGATCCTAAATAGGCCATAGTGTCCATAAATTTATTAGATGTATGAGGGATTTCCTTGATGTCATACCAATCTAGTTGGGCTAGATATGTGTCCACAAGCTCTTTGTAATATTTTAGGATGGGACATCTACACTAATAAATTCCTTTCACTTGGTTTATTATGAGCAAGGAGTCGCAAAATATGTTTACCTTTTTAATATTCATGGTGAGAATTGTTTGGAGATCTAATATTAGGGCCTTGTATTCAACATTATTTTTTGTGCAAAGGAAATTGAGTTTAAAATACAAGGGCATTGGAGCTCCTTATGGCACGAAAAACATGATCCTTGTGCCACCCCCTTGCTCATACTTTGAACTGTCAAAGAACAAAGTAATATCTGCTTTGTTATCCAGTTCTTTAGGTTTGGGTGACTCTGATAATACAAAGACTACATCATCAGGTTGTTCTATGAGAAGAGGTATGTCATCCTGGAGAGGTGCTTCTACCATTTGATCAGCTATGGCCTATTATTTGATAGAATTTTGACTAATAAATTATAGATCAAATTCTATTAGTAAGATGATCCACTTTGTGGTACATGTATTATGATAAGTTCAACTCATCATGTACTGCAAAGGATTTTGTTTGTATATGACATACATAGTATGACTTAGCATATAGTGGTGCAACTTCTTAGTAGCAAAAACCACTGCTAAACAGAGATTTTCAACGTATGCATATCTCATCTCATAGATGACCAAGGTTCGACTAATGTAATATATAGCCTGTTATTTGTTTTATTTATTCTTCTAGGCTAACATGGTTCACAATGCAACATCTATGGATGATATATAGTAGAAAAGATACATCTAGTATAGGTGGAGTTAACATTGGCAACATCACTAGGTATTGTTTGATCTCAGCAAAGGCTTTTTGACAGTCTTCGTCCCAATTGAATGAGAATACCTTATGTAGCAATCATTTCATGGGTTGAAATTTATCCGATAACTGTGTGATGAAGCACTTAATGGATGATAATTTACCCTAGAAGTTTCAAATTTCTTTGATGTTTTTTGGGGGAAGCATTTCTAAAATAACTTTGACCTTTGCTAGATCGACTTTGATACCTCGTTTAGAAACAATGAATCCTAATAGTTTTCCTGATGTAACAATGAAAACATACTTCTTGGGGTTCAACCTAACATTGTGCTCTATCAAGAGATCAAATATTTTTTGTAGGACCTCTACGTGCTCTTCACATAATAATGAATTGACAAGTGAATCATCAATGTCATATTCTAATATTTTATCCATGTAGTCATGTAAAATGTATGTCATGGCCCGTTGATATGTGGCACTAGCATTTTTGAGGTTGTGTTGAGTGGTGTTTTCACCCAGTTGTGAAAACATACTCTCCGGTAGGATCCGAGTCCCAAATCCTCTGCTTGCAAAGAAATTACACAGATAATTTCTCCAAGGTTCCTTTTACGTTAGCCCTTTTTATACCAATGATGTTGTTCAATTTAAATGCTGGGAATACCTTAGTGTTGCAAGTGAATGTTAACAAGGGGCACTCTGGTTTATTCTATTCTGAAATTACAATGGACTCTAGGTGAATTAATCTTTATGACAAATCTATTTTGATTTCGAGCTTTGGTAGATCTTTCACATTTTCCTATTTTAAATGAAGGTAATTAAATGCGTAAAATAAAGAACTGAAAAGAAAAGAAAATAAAACAAAAAGAATGAACTAAGCTACGCTCAGAGTGCTACGATCTCAACTTGGCAAAACCGAAGATAATGAGGTTTCTGCACACAACCTAACCTATTGAACCTGCAAACTCGCACAATCCAGATAAGCTAGGTGCTGGTTTCTAGGGTCTTAGCTATAAATTTTCAGATTTAGGCATTCGCATGAAGCAACCGAGAGAACTCGCATTAAACTTCACCTATAAACCTAAAAATCTGAAAAAGGAAAGATAAACATTCAATCTCTGCATGCAAAAATAACTCCTCCTTTCTTGCCAGTGAGATGCAACTCTCCGTAATTCTGTATTAAAATAAATGTATCAATTACAATGACAGAATGTCCCATTTTTGATAAGACCAGAACAAGTGAAGGAAATTGCTCCAATAGCAGGCCTAGAATGGCTTGTCGCCCTTGGCTCTGCAACTCTGCTAGTAGCAATTTCCAACCCCTGTATCAGTCTATGCTTCTGATTTTATACTTTCTGATGCGGCTCTCTGTTTCGCTCTGCGGCGCTTCGTTTCACCTCCCAGAATGCATCGTTTCGTATTCCTGCCTTTTCGTTGCTTTTGAATTTATGTTCGATGTCGAAACGTTCGATATTTTCTGTTGACATGTAACGCTTCTGTAACCCTGACACCTGTATGCCACGTGTTTCGTGCTTCCTCTGCATGTTCTATAATGGCCCCATGTAAATCGTGACAAAAAAAAGCATGTCGCGATATCGCGACGTTTTTATGCATGCAACTTTGCTCCTTTACTTTCACCGTGAAAACGCGACATGTCGCGATATCGCGACATTTTCCTGCCAGCAGCCTTGCCAATGCAACCTGTCACGAAATCGTGACGTTTTTCTATTTCGAGCTGTGAGGATGCAACCTATCGTGAAATCATGACGCTTTTCATCTCCGTACGCCTCGGCTACTTCCTGTCATGAAATCGCGATGCTTTTCATCTCCGTACGCCTCGGCTGCTTCCTGTCACGAAATCGCGACGCTTTTCATCTCCGTACGCCTCGGCTGCTTCTTGTCGTGAAATCGTGACGCTTTTTCATTTGGAGCTATCTTGCGGCTTTCTGTCGTGAAATCGCGACGCTTTTTCATTTCGTACCACTTTGCCAGCTTTTCGTCATGAAATCGTGACGCTTTTCTATTTCGGGCCCCTTTGCTGCTTTCTGTCACGATATCGCGACGTTTTTCTACTTCGTGCCCCTTTGCTACTTTTTGTCATGAAATCGTGATGCTTTTCTGCTTCGTGCCCCTTTGCTGCTTTTTGTCACGAAATCGCGACGCTTTTAGTGCCTTGCCCTGTTTGACTGGTTTGACCATGATTTTGTGACATGTCATGATTTCATGACAATTTTCCATTCTGCCTTTCTCTCTCCTCTCTGGACCGCGACGGAGCAACATGTCGCGATATCGCGACACTTTTTCATTTTTGGCCATGATGGAGCAACATGTCGCGATATCGCGACACTTTTTCATTTTCGGCCGCGACGGAGCAACATGTCACGATATCGCGACACTTTTTCATTTTTGGCCACGACGGAGCAACATGTCGCGATATCGCGACACTTTTTCATTATTGTGCAATTTTGCCTTTTTCTTGATTTTTAGCATCTGGGTCATTGAGATCTTCTTTGAAAGCATGCAAAAAAGGTGGGTCCCCAATTTTGGGGTGTGTTGTGGATCAGCCACAACAAATGGTGACTCTCTCGTCAAATGCTCCTGAGCATTTTAGTGAGAACCCTACCTGGAAGTATACAAACTCGAAAACATGTGTTAGCACATAAACAAATATAAACAAATGCCCAAAGATCAGAAGTACATGAATCATCAGAATCATCAAGTATTAGCTCGGTGTGTGCAATGTATTTCATTCCCTATCATTTGAAATTGATCAACATTCCATTGTCAGTTTTATATGAATGCATATGTGAGATTGTGAATGATTTGTGTAACTTGATAACTATGCTTAGAGATTTTGCTCTTGTAAAGGCCTAAAATTTCTAGTATCATGCACAAACATTCAAGATTACCAAACCCTCTTAGGATCCACTAATGAATTGCTTTATTATATCCCAAAGTTGGTTATGAGTCCCTACTATCTTGAACCCATGTGCAAGTGAACGTGAAATCAGAACTTTGGGGAATCAGACTCCCAACCTAACCGAGATGGGAGTTTAACCCTATCCTTACTATTCTGATTTGGAATTCATTACCTCACTTTGAGCAAAATAATTTAACCAATTATGGAAGAAATGGTCATGCTAGTCTAACCCTTTGAACAATCAGTGGTCTTGTTTTTTTAGACAAGACATGTTGCCATGCATGGGCATACCTAACCCCATAATCCAAGACTTACCTTCATTTCTTTGGACCTTGGGGATGACTACCCATCCTTTGCAGAGGACAAGTAGTACGATCCTTCCAATCCAATATAAATATGAGATGGGAAAAATTAATTTTTTTACTTCTTGAACCTTGGGGATGACTACCCATCCTTGCTAGGGACATGTAGTACGATCCTTCCAATCCAAGCTTTGGATGAAAATGGAGAATATTAATTTTATTGCTTGGACCTTGGGGATGACTACCCATCCTTTGTAGAGGACAAGTAGTACGATCCTTCCAATCCAAGATTTATCATGAAATGAGACATAGGAGCTTTGGGGAATCAGATTCTCAACCTAAGCGAGATGAGAATTTATGCCCTATCCTTACTACTCCATGTAGGTCAAATCAAAGCTTTGGGGAGTTGGATCCTCAACCTAAGTTCGATGAGGATTTAGCCCTATCCTTACTACTCTGATTTTAGGCTTTAAGCTTTATGGAAGTGGTCAAAACCACTGTTTTAAGGATCATGTTGCATAATAGGATAGACATGAAATACTTCTTTCGCCCAACCTTTTCTTCCAAGCAAGGTTTTGATCATTTTGCTCAAGATCCTTTTTAATGTGTATAAGATGTGCTTAGTTCTAGATATCACGAGGCTCAGTTTCCAACCTTAGGATTTTTTCACATTTATGTTATAGCATAACCCTAAGAGGATTTGACACACTTTAATGATTTGTACCTGAGATGCATATGCAACTAAGATGGAATGTATATGTAAAGTGAGATGTAACATGAATGCATTATCTTTTGAATTGTAGATGAAATATTTGCCATACAAAAACTGACTACTTCATGCATCACAAGTTTCAAACGATATAACTTAAAATGTTTGTGTTACTTGTGGAGCTTTTACAAGACAATTCCAATGTTTCATATTCTCCTAGTCTTAAGCATAAGTTGACATCTCAATTTTTTTTTCTTTTTTTTTTTTATAATAAAAACAAACAAAGCATGTCAATTGAAATCAAACCCACAACCTAAATCCTAACTAGACTAACAATCCTAAACAATGAAAACAAAATATGAAAAACCCCACCAAAACCGAAAAGAATAACATCAATCTCTTACGACCTAAGGACTAAAATAATGCTCTAAAACACGCCCATTAACCGGTAACATCAAATCCTTCCCTTCTAAAGTTTTTAGCCTGAAGGTATTTTTCCCGAGAATTTCTGAAATCTGATAAGGGCCTAACCAAAGACAATCAAATTTTTGATGATTCCCTTTTTCCTCATGTCTTTTATCCCATAGTAAGACCAAATCTGAAATTCTGAAGGACTTAATTTTAGCCCTTCTGTCAAACCATCTTTTGATAACTTCCTGGTGTTTATTCATGTGACTCATGGCTTCTTCCCTCTTTTCATCAAGGTGCAAGCAAATGACTTAACCTGGCTTCAACTTGATCATCTGTCCCCAAGTACTCTTGTATGAAATGCAAGGTTTGCAACTTCAAGTTTGCAGGAAATATCGGGTCTTGCCCATAGACCAAATGATAGGGAGTATTCCCTATGGATTCTTTTACTCTGGTCCTATCTGCCCAAAGGGCAAACTTTAACTGGCTATGCCAATCCCGAGGGTTCTTTTCCAACAATTTCTTAATGATATTCAACAAATTTTTATTTGAAGATTCGGCCAAACCATTTCCTTGAGGGTAATAATTAGATGCAAATTTTAAACTCACTTTGTTGTCATATGCCCAATCTGCGAATTGCGTAGAAATAAAAGCTTTACCATTGTCACTGACAATAGAATCGGGCATTTCGAATCTTGTTATAATGTGGTCCTCAAGGAATCTTATTACAACGTCTGTGGTGGCATGTTTTGTAGGAATTGCTTCTGTCCACCTTGTACAGTAATCTGTAGCTGTTAGTATGAATTTATGGGAATCAAAAGAATTTGGGTTAATAACCCCAATGAAATCTAGTCCCCATTGTGCAAATGGTCTCATTTCAACTACAAGTTGTAATGGCATGGCTGCATTTCTTTCTCTATTGGCAGCTACTTGACAAATGTGACAAGATCGTACATGGGCATGTGCATCTTTGAAAATGTGGGGCCGTAGTATCCTCGCTCTCAGGATTTGATGCGCTGTAGCATTTGCCGCACCATGACCAGTTCCATATTTCCCATGAAATTCCTGTAGCACCTTGGCAGCTTCTTCTTTATTCAGGCATCTCAAGTAGATCCCTTCATGATTTTTCCTGTAAAGAACACCAGATTTCATCAGATAATTGATAGACTTAAGTCTTAAAGCTCTTCTTTGAGTTGAATTCAGATTAGAAGGACACTTACCATTCAATAGAAATTGCACAATGTCAACATACCAGTCATCCTTAGAAATGTATTCTGTATTCGAATATTGGCATGTCATTTGCGGATTATTCTCAGCGATCGCCTTCACCAGTCCCTGTCCTCGAACTAGTTTCATAGGTTGGATTTCAAGATCAAACTCTTGGATAGTGGAAATCCATTTCCCTCTTTTCTCACCTAGCTCATTCTATAAAAACATGGTCTTGACAGCAGGGTCAGGCACGATGGCAATAACTCTGTTGTGCACAATGTAATGTCTAAATTTCTTTACCGTTTTAAAAAGTGCGTACATCTGCTTATCAAGGATGGAATACCTTAATTGAGCATCTTTTAAAGGAGCACTCAAAAATGCTATGGGATTCTCTGCACTATCCTCACCTTTCTGGGTCAAGACACTCGCAAAAGAGTGTTCTGATGCGAAAGCATAAATATAAAAAGGTTTAGAATAGTCTGGACTTATGAGGACAGGGGCTCTGGAAATGGCATCTTTGATGTTCTGAAAGGCCACCCTACTTTCCTCGTTCCATTTGACATCTACATCCTTCTTGAGCATCTTGTTCAGAGGTTTGGCTATCTCAGCAAAACTTGAGATAAACTTCCTCACAAAATTAACCTGCCCAAAGAAAGATCTCAACTCTTTTTTACTACTCGGGAGAGGCAAGTTTTGGATAGCTTGTATCCTTTCTGGGTCAATGGATATGCCTTCTTTTGAAATGATGTGACCAAGTAATCTTCCTTCTGTTACTCCAAAAATGCACTTTTTGGGATTTAAGGAAATTCCATGTTCTCTGCATCTTTGAAGAACTTTCTTCAAATCCTTGACATGGTCCTCTCTTTTCTTTGAAAATACTGGAATATCATCCACATACACAATGATACATTTGCCTATAAGCCCTTTGAATGCATAGTCCATGGCGCGTTGAAATGTTGCACCAAGCATTTAACAAATCCAAACGACATTCTCTTGTAGGCAAATGTCCCCCACTTGGTGGTGAAGGACTGTTTTCATCCTGTCATTTGGATGTATAAGAATTTGGTTGTATCCAGAATACCCATCAAGAAAAGACATCATTTCAGATCCATTTACCGTTTGTAAAATTTCATCAATGGATGGCAATGGATAGTTATCCTTTTGAGAGGCTTTGTTAAGATTTCGAAAATCTATACACAGCCTAATCTCTCCACTCTTCTTTCTTACTGGAACGAGGTTAGCAACCCAGGTTGAGTGCCTAACAAGAAAAATGATCTTCGCTTCCAATAATATTTTGACCTCCTTTTCTATTAAGGGCTCCAATAGCGGGTTAACAACTCGTTGTCTTTGTCTAAAAGGCTTGGAGTCCGGCTTTAGAGGGATGGTATGTGTGATGATGTCTTGGTTGTATGTTTTCAGCTCATTGTAATTCCAAGCAATGCAATCCATGTAATGCTTTAATGCATGTATTATGTTGTTCCTTTCTTCAACTGTACATGCCTTTGCAATGTACACTTCCCGTGGATTGTCTGCACTCCCTAGATTAATTAAATCACATGCATCTTTGGGGAGTGGGACCTTTTTTCCTCTTCTCGGTCTTGTATCCCATATCGAACATTTTCTCCAATGAAACCACGTCTTTAGGTATTTTGTTGGATTGACACGCAGTTTCACTCTCGTTTTCTGTTTCTTCTTGCCATCTTTGCTCCTCATCAATCACCTGATTTTCAAAAATACCCGAGTTCGTGACAAATTTGAATATGTGTCTGTCATTTTCAAAAACCTAGAAATTCTTGACATTATCGGGTATTGATGGACAAGGAACTAATTCAATGGAGAACTTTTTACACCTTTTTATGTCAACTGGATTTAACATGCCCGCGACGACTGCAAGAGAGTCTGCTATTCGGTTTCCTTTTCTAGAAATAAGGGCTATATTGAACGCGTCGAATTCTTCAATGAGGTCCATAACCCTAGTTCTATAAAGGCTCAGTCTCCTATCATGGCATGTATACTGACCTTTAATCTGCTTGACTACTAGTTCAGAATCTCCCAATACTTTCAAGCATTTAACTTGTTTGCTCAATGCTAGACGTAAACCAAAGATCAGTGCTTCGTATTCTGCCACATTGTTCGTGCAAGGAAATTGCAATCTATAAGCAGCCAATAATGGTTTACCTCCTGGACCAGTGAGCTCGACTCCAGCTCCTACTCCCCTGTCTAGATTTGGATCCATCAAACCTGAGCAACCATGTGAAATCATTTTCCTCAAAAGAGCCACCATGACATGTTTCCTTTTTAGGCTCTTCAGTAGCTTCCTCAACATCAAGTGCATAGACCCCCAGTTCTGGCTCAGAAAACTGAACTTCATTCGGCTTGTTAAATTTTGTTATGATTTCTTTAAGCCTCGGTTCATTTTCCACTCTGATTTGATTTGCAATTCCTTTCCAGGGTAGCCACATATGTGAGCAATCTGTTGAAAAATAACCGTTCAGAGTTTTCATCCAATCCCTTGCAAGTAGCATTCCATATCTACTTGGGATGTTAACAACTAGAATGTCGACCACCTACTGGACCCTGGGTTCAGAATTTAATTGAATTTTGACATCATATAGGGTCCCTACCACATTTACCTCTGATCGGTCCAATTGCAAAACCTTGCATTTGGATGAAACAGGCTGTAGACCTAGCATTTGACATATCTCCGAAGGCATGAGGTTGCTCGTGGCACCCGTGTCCACCAAAAAGTTATGCAAATTCTTACCCGCAATTCTCAGAGTCAATAAGAATGGCGGGACATCCCGTCTCTCCTTTCGTAAAATCAGATGGGACTCAACTCCTTTTCCCTTCCACATTTGATCAGGTGAGTTCAGAGCCTTTATCAACGCCTCCTTTTGGCCAGGCAATCTAGCCGCGTCTAAGAACGAAAGGCTAGATTTAGACTTCTTTAGATCCTCCACTATGTCATAGTTTGGTTTTTCGAATTTGACTGTCTTCTGCGCGTCATTAGACATTTCTCTTCTAAGTGGAGGAGGAGGATTATTATCTGCCTTAGTATCCAGAGGAAGGATAGAGTTGTTTGGTGGTGTTGATGAGGTTTTAGGGGCTTTAGATTTACTTCTCAAATGGTATCCGTGATTCCCCTTTCTAAACTCTCAAAAATCTTGCACCTCCTATTCCAAAATTTTGTCTTCTTCTTCCTCACTCTCACCTTCTTGACGATATAAAGTTTCCACCACCATAATGTTATCATCCTGATGTTGCGATGGACCCTCATTTGACACCAGTTCCAAGTCATCAACTTGGGCTTGGAGACAATGAGTGTATCTAGCAATTTCGGGACAATTCCTCTCATTGTGCTCTTTTGTGTTGTGCAACCTACACCCCTTTTCCCATGCCAAATCGGAAATATTCAAAAGGGAACTGGATTGACTAGGTCCTGCAGAAGTATCTAGTTGATTGGCAATGGGGGCGGGTACTCCCCCATTGTTTGGCTTTGTGTTCCAATGTCTCCCTCTATTGTTAAAATTTTGATTTGAGTGAGGGGCATGGGATTCATACTTCTATTTTTGAACCATGTCATTGCTCAGTTTATGAACTATCTTCTTGAGCTCTTCGACCTCCGAATAAATCTCCTTCGGTGGAACTACATTGTTGTTAACTCCCGTTGGGTTTGCATAATTGGTGGGGTCTTGATTCAACACTTGGGTCAGGTTTTGAGGAATTTGATTCACGTATGGATTGACACTTTGAATCGGAGTTGGATTTGGGAAAGGAACTATAGCCTGAGAATTAACTTGGTCGGTTCCTTGCATAGTCGATTGACTATTTTGCAAAAATGCGGGAACAGGTGGAATGGATGTGATTGGTTGGATTGGAATGGGTGCATAAGCAAGTGCTGGTGGATACGGTTGTTGATATGGGAAGGCATTCATGCTTGGCATTTGCGGTGCCATGATCTGATTTTCCAAGGGAGCTTGACCATATGGAGCATATTGTCCCATCATAGGCATCTGGGGAAATCCATAGCCCTGTGGTGTCATTTGTTGCTCGATGGTCATGGCTTCATTGTAGGCTAGAGCGAGCATGGTAACTTGAGGATTTCATCTTGCAAACATGGCTGTCATGGGATCCAATGCCCCAAAATATATTTGCAAGGCCACTGCGGGATCTATGGCAAAATGCCGAACTGCTCTATTATAGCACTTTTGGAATTTCTGATTAAAGGTTCTGATTGGTTCACCCTGGCCCCTTTTGCATGTAATAAACTGATTATAGATGGTTGCGGGATCCAAAGGTGACCTAAACTGATTAACAAAGGCGTTCTCCATTTGCGCCCATGAAGTGATTGAACCAGTAGGCAAGCATATATACCATTCATAGGCTACTGGATCTAGGCTCATGGGAAAAATCCTGCAAGCCACATCCTCATGTTGGACTTGCAACCTTATTAAAACATCCCTATAAGCTTGGATATGCTCTTCTGCCGTTCTTGGGCCATCTGGTTTATATTTGGGCAAGAATATTTCTATGTTCTTAGGGATTTCATGGATATCCCCTACAATATTCAAGGGGATATTATTAGCTCCATACCAAGGAGCTACTGGAGGTTGAGCCATTTGACCCAAAATTGATGAGGACAACCCTACAAGAGCGGTGGAAATGGTACTGACAATAGGTGCACTAGTGGCAATTGATACCACTGGTGTAGGTCCGCTCGAGGTTCCTGAAGAAAAAAGATCTTTTGTGACTGGTAGGTTTACAACTTGCTTGGTTTTGTTCTTGGGAGTACCAGTGAGTGTAAGGTCATGGAATATGGTTTCCCAGCTTGTTTGGGACCTAGTCGCAATACGGCACGGTGGGTCCAAACTCGCTGACGAAACTCTCGATTATCACCAAGAAAACCTGCAACAAAAAAACAAATGCTGCAGTTTAGCCGTTTGTGAGATTTAAGAGATAATTTCAAAATCGAATAAAAAAGATATTACTTATGTATGAAAATCAAAATAAAGTAAACCAATCAGGCCCTCCTTCTAGCGCCAATCTGTTGAGTGGTGTTTTCACCCAGTTGTGAAAACATACTCTCCGGTAGGATCCGAGTCCCAAATCCTCTGCTTGCAAAGAAATTACACAGATAATTTCTCCAAGGTTCCTTTTACGTTATCCTTTTTATACCAATGATGTCGTTCAATTTAAATGCTGGGAATACCTTAGTGTTGCAAGTGAATGTTAACAAGGGGCACTCGGTTTATTCTATTCTGAAATTACAATGGACTCTAGGTGAATTAATCTTTATGACAAATCTATTTTGATTTCGAGCTTTGGTAGATCTTTCACATTTTCCTATTTTAAATGAAGGTAATTAAATGCGTAAAATAAAGAACTGAAAAGAAAAGAAAATAAAACAAAGAGAATGAACTAAGCTACGCTCAGAGTGCTACGATCTCAATTTGGCAAAACCGAAGATAATGAGGTTTCTGCACACAACCTAACCTATTGAACCTGCAAACTCGCACAATCCAGATAAGCCAGGTGCTGGTTTCTAGGGTCTTAACTATAATTTTCAGATTTAGGCATTCGCATGAAGCAACCGAGAGAACTCGCATTAAACTTCACCTATAAACCTAAAAATCTGAAAAAGGAAAGATAAACATTCAATCTCTGCATGCAAAAATAACTCCTCCTTTCTTGCCAATGAGATGCAACTCTCTGTAATTCTGTATTAAAATAAATGTATCAATTACAATGACAGAATGTCCCAGTTTTGATAAGACCAGAACAAGTGAAGGAAATTGCTCCAATAGCAGGCCCAGAATGGCTTGTCGCCCTTGGCTCTGCAACTCTCTAGCAGCAATTTCCAACCCCTGTATCAGTCTGTGCTTCTGATTTTATACTTTCTGATGCGGCTCTCTGTTTCGCTCTACGGTGCTTCGTTTCACCTCCTAGAATGCATCATTTCGTATTCCCGCCTTTTCGTTGCTTTTGAATTTATGTTCGATGCCAAAACGTTCGATATTTTCTGTTGACATGTAACGCTTCTGTAACCCTGACACCTGTATGCCACGTGTTTCGTGCTTCCTCTACATGTTCTGTAATGGCCCCATGTAAATCATGACAAAAAATAGCATGTCGCGATATCGCGACGTTTTTATGCATGCAGCTTTGCTCCTTTACTTTCATCGTGAAAACGCGACATGTCGCGATATCGCGACATTTTCCTGCCAACAGCCTTGCCAATGCAACCTGTTGCGAAATCATGACGTTTTTCTGTTTCGAGCTGTGAGGATGCAACCTGTCACGAAATCGTGATGCTTTTCATCTCCGTACGCCTCGGCTGCTTCCTATCGTGAAATCGTGACGTTTTTCATCTCCGTACGCCTCGGCTACTTCCTATCGCGAAATCGTGATGCTTTTCATCTCCATATGCCTTGGCTGCTTCTTGTCACGAAATCGTGACGCTTTTTCATTTGGAGCTATCTTGCGGCTTTCTGTCGCGAAATCATGACGCTTTTTCATTTGGAGCTATCTTGCGGCTTTCTGTCATGAAATCGCGACGCTTTTCCGTTCCGTACCACTTTGCCAGCTTTTCGTCACGAAATCGCGACGCTTTTCTATTTCGGGCCCCTTTGCTGCTTTCTGTCGCGATATCACGACGTTTTTCTGCTTCGTGCCCCTTTGCTGCTTTTTGTCACGAAATCACGACGCTTTTCTGCTTCGTGCCCCTTTGCTGCTTTTTGTCGCGAAATCGCGATGCTTTTAGTGCCTTGCCCTGTTTGACTGGTTTGACCATGATTTTGTGACATGTCGCGATTTCGCGACAATTTTCCATTCTGCCTTTCTCTCTCCTCTCTGGACACTTTTTCATTTTCGGAAACATGTCGCGATATCGCGACACTTTTTCATTTTCGGCCATGACGGAGCAACATGTCGCGATATCGCGACACTTTTTCATTTTCGGCCACGACGGAGCAACATGTCGCGATATCGCGACACTTTTTCATTTTCGGCCGCGACGGAGCAACATGTCGCGATATCGTGACACTTTTTCATTA